>VXAV01011501.1:147905-161001 GCA_013399715.1 Alectura lathami
ACCCCGGTGGGCAGCGTGAAGGCGGGGGCCTGGCTGCTCCCTCCGCAGCACAGACCCGACCGGCGGCGCTGCCGCTGCGGGCAAACGCCGCTCTTAGGGCGGGCACACGCGGCCCGGTGCCCAGGGCCGGTCCCCGTGCAGCTCCGGTGAGGGGACGCCGCAGGGTGCTGCACCGGGTGGGAAGGGATGCTGTCAGGGCAGGACTCGGTTCCTCTTCTTGCTTCCTCCCGCCTGAAGCTCAGCTTCCCCCCAGGGAACGCTCACCCCAGCGCTGAGCCCCGAGGGCGGGGAGAGAAAGGCTGCGTCGAGCGCTGGGAGCTTGCACTTCGTTTTTGCAGCACCAGAAGGCCATGGATTCCCACAGAGGTGAAAGAAGTGACCTGCACTATGGCAAACCGCATCCAAATTCCCTGTGACATGTGCTCCATTTGCTTTCCTAACTGAACGACAGCGTTCACACCTAGCCCAGGAAAGCAGGAGCATTCCCAGAGGCAGAAAGCAGGTGAGGCTGTGATCTAAGGGCAAGGCTGTCCTTCTGAGGAACACAGGGATAAAGCATGCCCGGCCATTCCCCCAGGAAGCCTGGTCTCCATTTTGATAACTCACATCAGATAAGAACCTCAGGCAATTGCTTCAAGAGCAGAGCAGTGAAAGAAGTAATCCTGCAAGAAAAGCACTGCAGGTGCCTGCCCTTGATAAACCAGGCATTCCTTAAAACAAGCACTGCCACCTGTTTTCTTTATAGGAAAAGTCGGAGGCTGGCTTTCAGGAGGCAGCTCCTGCAGTCTGTAACATGAACACCGAGGCATTTGGTCAGTTATTACAGATAAACAACAGATCAAGGCAGTCCAAACCTATCTCCAGGATCTATTTGAGGGTTTACATTAACCAACTTGGAAAACAGCCTAACTGATCTACAACCAATCATTTGGACCAAACTTCAGAGAAACTAAATACACTGACACAATTTCGCTTCAGGAGATTTATTTTCAGTCTGCAAAGTAGGCTGGTGCTGCTCTTTCTCCCTCCATTACAGTTTTGGTTTTCATGCAAACAGTAGTGAGAGTGTTTTTATTTAAAAGTGCAGCCTTTGGCAGGAACAATAAGCCTAGTAGAGTTAATCATCTGTATTTTCCTTTAAAAAAAAAGTTATTAAATTGTGATTTTAACAAGTTCAAATGTTCTTGGCAGCTTTAAGAAAAAAATGGGGAAGGGCGAAAGAGGAAACATCTGGATTCCAGAAGTTGTGTATACAGCAAGAGTCACTGCAATAACCAGGGTGCGGACAGCACAGTCCCAGCTACAACTCATACAACTCCCAGCTCATACTCCACACTTACAGCCATACTTAGTTTGAGCTTTAGGGCTGATACATCAGGGAAGCGTGTCCAATAGCTCCAAGCTAAAGCACATGCAGGGAGGTCTGCAAAGTCAGAAAGAGAGCAGCTGCATGAAGAAAGATCCTCACCCACAGCTGGTCTGGAGAAGCTTGCAGGGCTCACAGCTTGGTCACCCAGCTTCCTTTCAGGTGAAGCTTCAATCTCCCCTAAGCCTTGCTGAGGGGCTGCACAGGCATAACAGCACACTTGTTTCCACACTTGATGGACAGGACAGACAGCTACTTGTTCAGTGACCATGCTCTTGGTCTGATCCAAGCAAGGATTTATCAGGAAGGGGACCCCAAGGTAGCTCTATTCATCCTCACTTGCTGGTGTTGGACTCCCCCATCCCCAGGACAGGGTTGCAGCTTGCCCCTTTGCAGGTCAGGGCTGTGACTTACCTTGCTGCTTGCCTCTTTTGCTAAGTCTCAGAGGCCAAGGAAAAGCAGAACAAACCAGGAAGGGGCAGGGGGAAGGACCTGAAGCTAGAAGCAGCAACGGGTCAGCAGCTTTTCCTCAGATGAAAACAGACTTTGCAGAACTTATTCCTGTAGTCAGGGCTCATGTAGATTTATGCACCAGGGTTGCAGAGACACCCTTGTGTCTGTCTGCCTTTGGTTTACAGCATCCCATGGAGGGTTCTTGTCTTTGCCTTGTAGCCAGCAGTTAACAGCAACTGTCTGGACACAATTCTTGCCCACTTCTAATCTCATTCCTAGTAGCAGCCAGCAGGACACTGGCTGCATGGTTATCTGCAGAACACGTTCCTGCTGACAGGTTAGGTGTGATCCTGCCCTAAGGCCAACTACAGAGGAAGGGCCCAGTAACCTGGCCTCCAGAACAGAAGGGCACCCCGGCCCCCTGCCTTTGGGCAGTTACTGCTACAAGTCTGTGATAAGTACTTGGTTCAACGTGAAACCCAAAGAAAAGCCCTCACTGAATTCAGCAGCTGACGAAGCATTCCCTTACAACATCCCAGCCTCAGCAGCTGGCAAAGGTCTTCCAGAAGTAGAGGACCCAGGCACATCTAGGGAAGTGCTGGCTGTGCTGAACTTACTCCTGAGGCTGATGGGGACACAGATCCAGGACTAGGATCTAGACCCAAGCCAGGAAGCACAGGACAGAGCAGAAGGCACTTATTTCCTTGCACCCGTGAAGCTGCTCTAGGAGTTTTGCCAGGGAAGCACCCTGTGTCCGGTAGCCAGGCTCTTCAAGAACCTGTCGTGACACACACAGCTCTGAATCCACGAACTGGGAGGAAAGCTCCTTAACTGAGAAACACAGGAAGGGCAGAGGAAAGAGCAGGATCACAGGATTTTTTTTTTTTTTTTGGTCTCACATTATACTTGGTGCTACAGCTTCTGTCTAGCAAATCAAGTTAGCTAAGGGATGCAGCAGAAAGATGTGAGCTGGGGTCACCAGCTTCCCTTGCTGTTCCTCTAAGGCAGGTTAGTTGAAAACTAGAATTGTTCACAGTAAAGAGTAACAAAGCACAGACAACCTCTGCTACAGACCAGCAAAGCAAACAGTGCCAGTTTCCCAGCCTGTCCTCTTCAGGGAAGGCTGGCTATGTCTCTCTCTGGGGGCGGACCGGAAGGTTTTGGGTTGCTTTCATTGGCTTTTCCTTCAAACATCATGACCCTGCAAAACACAATAGATAACACATTAAAAAGAAAAAAAAAAAAAAAAAGCAAGTGCATCTTTACTCAGGGTCGGATTGTCTTATCTGCTGAAAAATAGCACCTGCCTTCTATGCAACGGCCATCTGATAACGAACAGAGGACCGAAAGCCAACAGAGGGCAGTGCTGCCAGCTCCGCAGGCAGCTTTGCTTTTCCAGCAGCTTCCAGCAGTGCATTCCCCAAAGGCTCCGCTGGTTTTCTTCTCAGATCCCAGAGGATTAGCACGTTTTATTTAGACAGCCACTTCCAAAATCCCCTGGGCACATGCTGCATGCCAAGTGCTCCTGATGCATAAAAACAAACACCGTCCCTGGCCCACCTTGTGCATAACCACACAGCAGATCACTTAGAAGCCAAACCAAGCAAGCAACAGCAATTACAGCCAGGAAAGGGGGCAGAGATGAGGAGCAAGGCAGTAGCTAGAGGAATCCCAAGCATTCTGCAACCACCAGCACTGTCTTCCTCCCTGAGGACTGCAGCTACGCCGGGAATGCCAGCTGCCACGCTGGATCAAAGGACTGCACTGCTCCTGGGACGAGTTTTACATTTCTGCTCCCGCTCCAGACAGAGTCCAACGCACAATGGGACATCTGTTTGTTAATGAAAGAAGGGACCCATCTGTGAAAGCTGCTGCAGTTGGGAAGAAGAATGAACGGCATGGGACAGGCTGCAGGCTCAGCCTGCTTCAGTGAAGGGAGGAGCAGGGTTGTCAGAAGCGCGTGTGCTTGGACGAGGAGCATCCCATCGTGCAGACACAGGGCACTCAGTGGAGAGGAGAGACTGCCAGCAAGCACATACCAGCTCAGAGGAAACATGCTCCAACATCCTTCCTCCCAACCTGCCCAGAAAGCTGGCTGCCTTTCTAAAGCTGCCTTCAGAATGGGAGCAAGGGGGGAGGTGGAGAGGAGCGGCTCCGATTCATGGCGGCTGCAGACAAAAGCAGGGCCAGCCTCTGTGGCTGCAAAAGGAAAAGCCAGACTTCAATGGGGCAGAGATGGAGCCATGAGAATCCACCCCGCTACCAGCGGGAGCCAAGCAACTGTTGGGAAGCCATTTGTTACAGCAGGACTTTCAGAGCCCCGCCGAGAGGGCAGAGGAGGCCGTGGGAGGCAAGTGCTGGCAGCTGGTAGCAGAGAAAACCTCCCCCAGCACAAGGCAGCTGTTCCAAGCACGTGTCCTCTCCCCACCTACAGCCCATCTCTCCAAAATTAGGCAGGGAGGGAGCATCCTGTGGACAACAGGAGCCAGCAGGACTGTCATTCCTGCTCAGGTCCCGCCCCACGCTGCACAAGGCTCCTCCACAACCACCAAACAGGCACAGCTCCAGCTCCGCCAGGCAGGACAGCTTCTGCTTCCCACCTCCCTCAGCACGCCAGCTCAGGGCCAGCATCTCCCCCAGCCCTCCTGAGGGCACTCACAGTTTAAGTACAGCAGAGCGTTTGCCAAGCATCACATTGACAAAGTCCTGGTAGGAGATGGTCTCGCTAACCCCTCCGGTCACCTCAGAGATCATCTTCTTCAGTTCCAGGTGGGTCTTCGGAGCCCCCATCTTCTCCATCATCCTTTTAACAGACATCAAATCTGCAAGAGCAAGGCATCAGGGCTATTGTGAGGTGACCACATTGAGCCCAGACCAAGCTGGGGACATGGGCTGGAGTTTCCCACTCACACCCTCATCAGGGCATGAAGCTGTCAGCTGAAGACAAAGAGAAGCCTCCAGTGCTGTACTGGCAGCATGGAGCACTGCTTCCTATTCGTGCAGCTCGAGAATAAAAGCACAACACATTGCAGAACAGGGACACTGCTGTCAAGCTCAGAGAGTGGTGCCAAAAATCACAAGGAAGCAGAAGGGAGAAAGCAACGCTGAGGTTGAAACTGGAGACAAAGAGGATCTGGGATCAGGTGCTCCTGCCCAGCACTGCAGGCCACTTCCTTCCATTGCTCTCAGCAGGCTGCCGGGACCTGAGCCCCTTCCCTCCCGGAAAGGCCACGCAGCTGGGGGCCAGGCTCCTCCAGCTCAAGGGCTGGTGGAGGAAGGGAGCAAGGCTGGAGCCTCCTGCAAGGGCTAGATGTAAGCACTTGCCTTTAGGTGTCTGCTCCAGGCCTGGAGAAGCCTGGGCCTTCACTCAGCTGGTGCTTTCCAGCCACAAAGCAGTGCCACTCTGCTGGGCCAGGCTCACCCAGTTCCCTTTCTTCCCTCCGCCCCCCTCCCAGCAAAACACAGAGCTTCTCTGCACTACAAGTGCTCGTGGTTTTGCACAGCTTCCGCCTCAAGCCAAGCAGAACCCAGGAGAGTCCAAAGCCCTGCAGCTTCCCAACTGTGGAAATGCTGAGGACTGAAAAGGAAAAGGCCTGGGTGGAGAGAGAGGAAAACAAGAGCATTCAGGGCAGAAATAAGCAGAGGTTAGGAGGAGATCAGGACTGAGAACTTAGATCCTGAAGCAGGTGAGAGACAGAGAGCTGAGGGGCAGGGGCTGGAGAGCCAGGAAGCCCCTGGCTGGGGACCAGGAGCCAAGCAGGGCCGGACTCAGGAGCAGCCTTCAGATTTTCCTCCCCAGCAAAACAAGCACAGAGGGGAGCAGCAGACACCAGCTCAGCAGGCTGCTGCTCTTCCAACCCTGTAACAGCGTCACTGCGTCACTCACCGATCTCGCCTTGGTTGTTCAGGTCAAACTCCATGTACTTCTCTGGAGGAGACACAAAAGCAAGTTAGCAGGTCAGAGCTGCTCTAGCAGGGAGACCCAGAGCAGGGGGCAACAGGGCTTTGGAGCACTGCCTGCCTAGAGCAGTAAAACAGAAGGTTTGGGGATATGACTGAAACACTGCAGAATGTGAACAGTTCAGGGAAGGAGATGGTCTCAAGACCCCACTTTAGCACCCTTATCTCCAGCCCAGGGCTCCAGACTTAGGTGCTCTTTAATTGTGGCTGCTTTTCATTTGAGCTAAAAGAAAAACACTGGCATGAGAACAAGGTATCAGCTAGCCATGAGTAGCGTTAAAAGGCTTCCAGCCAGAAAAACAAAGCTCTGGAGCAACCTCCCAGAAGGGGTAGCAAGAAAAGCAAAACCCTGAGCACTCCCAAGACAACGCTTGATCGGATTAGGAGGGGATTAAATGACGTAGTTGCCTGCAATAGCAAGGGACAAACTCTGTGGTCCTCCCTACACCATGCTGCGCTCCTGGAGCAGCACCTGCCAGCAGAGATGCTCAAGGACCACATGAAGAGGGCAAAGCCAAGAACATGCCTAGGAGCAGGCACACTGAAGCACGCTGTTTGTCCTTCCAGCCTGGTGTCAACCCCCTCCCCAAACCAGGCAACTCCAGCATCCTCAGAGAAAGAGGGACAGCCTGGACAGCTTTGCTGTCCAGAAAGCTGGCATGCCATAAGAGCATGGATCTGAGCCAGGAAAATCAGGATTTTAGTCCTGTGCTGTTTCTGACCTTTGCAGAGGCACACCTGTGCTTCTGACCCCTCCTCTCCCTTGCTAGCTGTTCCCCATTTAGACTGTAAGCTCTTCAGGCACGGATTTGTCCATCTCACAGACCATGCGGCTCCTTGCGCTGCAGGGCCTCCCCATCACCTCAATTCTGCTAAACGAAAGAGCAAGCTGCCTGCTGCCACCATCCATCCACACGCAGCTGGAGCCATCTCCACTTGCCCTGCAGTTAGCACTCAGTCCCCATTTGAGCCTCTAAGGACTCAAATTAAGTGAGAGCTCCCAGGCCGCTCCGTTCCGCAAAGGGAGTGTCCCTGGGGCTGAGGCGAAGGGACACCAGCAAGCAGATGAGCATGAACTGAGAAGTGGCAGGCTGATCTAAGGAGCCGAAGGGAAGCAGGGATGTTTCACACATCAGAGCGTGCCCCAGGACCTGTGCTTCTGAAGGAGAGCTGGGTTAACCGAGCTGGTGGGCAGCCACAGAAGGGAGGCAGAGGAGCAGCTTAGCATGGACTCACTTGGGTGTCAGCTAGTGGACTGCTGTTGTGGACAGGTCTCCAGGAGTACCAGGCACAAACCAAAGCTGTGCATGCTTTGGGCAGGAACAAGTGTCCTCTTTTCAGCATTACGCAACCCATCCTAGGTTAAACGGGGACTGCTGCATGTGCTCAAGGGCCAAAGTGATGCTTGATGTCCCCCTGGCACCGCCCCACTGCAGTGGCCTTGTGCAAATGAACTGCCATCCCCCCAGGCAGGGGTCAGGCTCCCCTGCATGTGCTCAGGGACGCAACCCCTGCTCTGCAGCCTGTGTGTACAGCACCATGTTGTCCTTTCTTCTCAGCTGATGCTGAGCCAAAACCATGGAGAACAGAGGCAGCTTTACATCACCGTGTGCTAAGCACATTCATCCTCCCCTCCCATCCCAGCTGCAGGGATTTGGTGGGGCAAACTCATGCCACGGTCCCTCCCCTCACAACTGCATTTACACAGAGTGCAACTGCATTTACAGAGCACGCAGGGGCTCCCAGGGGAGGGCAGCACAAAGACCAGAGGAGAAACGCTCCCCCCCACCATACAATGAACCATTGTTGGAGGAGCCGGAGGCGGTGTTGGAAAGCAGGACAGGCCACGGAGGCAAACTCACAAGGCAGCAGGAGGAGATGCCAGGGGGTCCTCTTACAGAAAATTCTGTGCCCGTGACCTACGGCTGCAATGTTCAAAGAGCCCCAGTTGAGATGGGAAAAATAATGCAGGGTTGCAGTCTGCATTGAGCAATGCTGGTTGCACTTGTGAGTATGTTGCAACAGCAGCTGGGAGAGAGGAGTGAGAAATGAGAGGAACAGCCCTACAGGCACCAAGGTCGGTGCAGAAGGAGGGCAGGAGGTGCTGCAGGCATGGAGCAAGTTCCCTGCAGCCCACGGAGAGGCCCGTTAGTGGAGCAGGTGGATGTGACCCGAAACCACCACAGTCAAAAGCCAAAGCCATACAGAAGGCAACAAAAAGGATGGGGAGAATGGGAGGGAGGCTCCTTGACTAGCAGGGCAAAGGATCACAAAACCCCGCGAGCTTCCTCCACACTAGATTGCAAAGCCAAAATTCACAAGGAAATAGCAGGCAACGCCTGAAATGGAAGCGAGGTCAGGCTTTACTTGGCTGGAGCCAGGCTGAGGACAAACCTTGAGGGCACTGTGACGCAGGAGGCAAGTTTTCTCAGAGGCTGTGGGGGAAGAAACTGCCTTCAGCCTCTGCCTGGAAAAACTGGATGCACCCAGAGCAGCCCTGCCAGATTTTGTCCTTTAACCACTCCGGGGACAAGCTCCAAAGGACACTCCACAAAAATAGGCTTCTGAGCTGTTTCTCTGTCCCCCAGCCCAGCAAATGCCCCAAACCTGGGGGCTGGCACTGGAGCTAGACATGCTTTGGGAAGGACCAGATCAGACTAAAGAAGTCTTGAGAGAAAAAGGCTCCTTCAGGAAGTAGCTGAGACTCTGCTCTGCAGGAAGAGGTCCTCCTACTCACTGAAGAAAAGAGGCCAGCTCATCCATTACACCAGCCAGCTTGTCTAGGTATTGAGACAGAAGCCTTCCTCTTTCGCTGCTCCGGGGGTCTGCCCACACAGCACGTCTCGCAGCAAGAGCATCCTGCAGGCAGGATGTCTGCATGGTGACATGCCCCTGCCCTGCAAGAGCAAGCGGGGGAAGCTCAAAGACTCAGGTGGGAAAAGCACCTCTGGGGAGCATCGCTGAGTCCTACACACAAGGGGGAGGTTTCCATCTCAGCTCAGTCCCTTGTGTTAGTCAGCAGAAATTCTTGGGCTGCTAAGAGAGAGGTGCTGAGGAAAACAATCTGTTCAGAGCAAATAGGCTGAAGGACAACCAGTTCTCACCTTTGAACACTGCCAGCTTCTCCTCCAGATCTTCTTCATCACTGAACTTTGGGTCACAGAGAAATTCCTAAAAGAGTATCCCCGAGGTTAAAGAAAGGAAAATAGCCTAGAGGGCATGGAGGAACGCAGCATTACCCAGAAGACCTACACAATTCCCAGTGAGACACAGAGCAACAGCGCCAGGAGGCTTAAAAATGAATCAGACCCCTCCGCGCCTTGCCATCAATATCCCAGTGCAGGGAGAATGGCTGCAGTGCCTCAGACTTCCCACTGATGGCTGGGGGAAAGACTGGGCCCCCATGTGCCTTAGGAACAGCTGCATGACCCCCCACACATACACACACCCCTTCTTGCTCACCCATGGTTTCAGCTCCCCACATCTCCACTCCAGCGTGCATCGTACATGGATTGGGCTCCATCCCCAGCAAGGACTGTTATTCCTTGCAAAAAGCTCTCAGAGATGTTAAACTCTCAGATAAACTCTAAGGGCTAGTAAATTGATCAGGCACAGTTTGCCGAACATCACACACCCAAGGGAGGGCAGGTATTTTGAGGAAAGGGCTCCCGCTTCCTCAGTCCATCCATTTTTTTTTCCCCATTACTCTGCTCAGGCTGGAGAGAAAAATCCCAGGTCAGCTCTGGTCCCTTGTCCCCAGCCCCACCTTTAAATCCTCCAGGTACCCGAGGCAGCAGAGCAGAGGGCACCCTGCCAGCCCCACCGCCGTGCCCTGCAGGCAGCACGAGCAGCAGGGCCCTGCTCCTGCCCTCCCAACACTGCCCAGCTCCAGCAGCCTATTGACTCGATCCGTGTTCAGCAACAACACTGCATTCTTCAGTGCAGAAATCATTAACATCTGCACAGTTTATGCACTGCTTGTCCAGCAGAAAACCCTCCAGGGGCTACAGTGGAGAAGGCTGAGGCTGTTCCCTGCTCTGTGCAGTTGTTACTCGCCTGTTATCCATGCTCACAGAGGCAGGATGGGGTCCCTATGAGGGAATAGGATCTCTAGCACTGGTAGTACTGGGACAGCATCAGTTGTGGTTGATGTGATCACCCCAGCCCCACCCTTCAGACAATCCTTTATTTGCAGCCAAACTCAGGTTTACTAGGAAGCCCACCTGGACAGATGCCTGTCAGCCCCTCCTACCTCACCAACCCCAAAGGGGCCACCAGAGATTCTGCTAACTAAGCCTGTGAGACACAGGCTTTCCTTATCACCACGGGCATCAACTCAAGCTGAGAGCCATGGGAAATAGCGATGTTCCAGCTCCTTCTTTCACTCCCTTCCAGGTATTTCTACCCAGGGGTATCATGTGCCAGCCCAGCACAAAGGGACAATTCGGCTTTGAGACCTGGACTCAGCCAGAAGTCAGAGAGCAGAGTCATGTTATCCGCTGCCACTGAACAGCCCCTGTAAAAGGGACTGACACAGAGCCAGAGCATCACCAGGTCATGGCTCACTCCTGTCCTGAAGGAGCAGGGGACAGCTGGAACCCCTGGGCAGGACAGCGGTTGGGAGAGGAAAGCAGAGCAGGGGGAAACAGAAGGGAAGGCTGCGTCCTTATGAGGTGGATGAGGGACATATGGCTGGGGTCTGACAGCCTCTGGGTGACACTGGGCATACGCCTGGCATCCAGACCCCATGCATTTCACCCACAGGGGAACCGCAGCTGCTGCGGACTGAAGGAAGCAGCAGGGCAGTGTATTTCAAAGGCATTCCACCCCGCACATTGTATGCGAGCTGCCCTGTGACTGCGATAAGGCCAGGGCTCACAATAGCGTGCAGGAATCCAGTCCCCAGGGCCAGTGACTCAGTCACAGCCCAAGAGGCTGAAGTTCCTCCAGAGCCCTTTGCTAATATTCCCATTTTAAGGCGCTTGTGCTATTAATAAGAACTGCTTATAAATAAGCCCAGCTTCTCCCCAGCTCCTGCTCTTTCCTTGAGAGAGACTTTTGCAGGCAAATAAATGCAGCCACACAAGTCTCAGCTACCTGCAAGACAACCTGAGCAAAGCCAGATCCCTCCTCACTCCCCAAAAACACTCCAACCAGCAAGCCAGGCTCTCCTGGGGCTCTTCAAACGCCCAACACCAGCCACCCTGACCACAGAGGCTGGGAAGGGGCCGAGGGATGCTCGTGCCTGCCCTGGACATGAGAAGCATGCTGCTCTCTGGCAGGCAGAGCTCCCCGCAGCATAGCGCATTAGAAGGTAAAACCAGGTTGAAACTAATCTGTGCTGGATTAAGCTCACCACCTTGATGCACGAGGCAGAACAATGCGATTGCCATTCCCAGGAAGAGGGGGAATGGCCAAGAGGGGATCCCAGAGGAGCACTTAAGGCTGGAAGAAAGAATTCAGTACTGGGCTCAGCTGTCTTCCAGCAGGACACGTGCACTCTGGACATCGCCTGCCAAAGACCCTTATCCTAGCAAGAGCTCTGGGGTAGAAACCAGCCAGGAAAACAGGGCTGGGTGGGAGCTAGATGTTGGGATGAGACAATGGATTACGCCTGATGGAAATGTGTACTGTGGGATTAGTTTTTAACCAGGAGTACTTCACGGGTTTGCAGCCCTGGGGCTGGTCAGCACTTGGGAAACCCCCTCCCTGCCTCCAGCCACACTGTCAGCCCCGGTCTGCTCAGAGGGAAGTGGGAGCTGCTTCCCTGTA
Source organism: Alectura lathami (assembly GCA_013399715.1). Classification (NCBI taxonomy): domain Eukaryota; kingdom Metazoa; phylum Chordata; class Aves; order Galliformes; family Megapodiidae; genus Alectura; species Alectura lathami. The sequence goes on from VXAV01011501.1 coordinate 159,457, forward strand.
TGGCTGCTGACAGCAAGCACCCCCCAACAGCACACAGAGCAAGCTAAGTGTGTCAGCATGGGGTTCGCTACCCAGAGCCACTGCACTGCAACGACTGCTCAGTGTCTGTGGGCAGCTGCTGCCCGTGCTGCCTGCAGCTTGAGCTCTAGCTGCTCCAATCCCCTCTCCCTGCACCAAGCCAGCACGCAGGACAGCAAGAGCACAAACGAGTAGCTCCCAGCTCCAGCAGTGGGAAAGTTATATAGCTTGCGTAATTTTTACCATCCAAGTCCCACCCAGAGAAACAGCCTGCCAGAAGCGATGGCTATTCCAGGGAAACCTAGGAACCTGTGCCCTGTGTGGTAGTCCCCAGCACACAGCACTGGAATAGTTGAGAAGTGTCCCACAGCTCCTGCCTGCAGAAGGATCCCATGCCCACCCTGTGTCAGGTGGCAGGACAGCCCTGAAGCAGCAAGAACTGCAGTGAGATGTGCAGCAGCCTGCCTCCCAGCACAGTGAAGGAGTGTTCCCAGTGCGGACACTTCGGGCCCACCTGCACCCTTTGTGGCATACCTCATCCACCTTCAAGCAGCCTGTTTCAAAGGCTCTTTTTTTAGCAGAGCACTCTTATTGCACTGCAGCACCTCCTGGTTTGTGATCACCTAATTCCCTCCCTAGTGACCTACATATCCTCCACCTCAGCTCTCACCCTGCTAGGGGGAACACGCTGGCACTCCCTTTGCCCAGTTAACACAAGGGCAAGGCAAGCCCACCACCTCCTCTGGGCTTCCACCTTGTGCAGCTCTGATTTCCCCACCTGTAACACCACAAGGCCACTGCCTGTACCAGGAAGGCATCACCAGCCCCACCTAGAAATGACCCTAATAACCCCCATCACTGGTTGCTTTGAGGTTAAAACCTTCTTTTCACCCTCAGAACAGCTCTCAGCTGGGAGGGATGCCAGCAGAGCTGCCTTTGCAAGCAGGGCCAAGGCAGCAACGGGACAAGCCCCCAGTACGGGGAGGGGACCTCACCTGACCCCAGTGCCAAGGGCACGCAGCCCAGTGCTCTTTGCTCTAATCCAGGAGCTGCATTCCCCCTGTCGGATCCTGCGGGACACCCCACTGCCCCAGGCTCCACTTTCCCCTCATCGTGATTAGAGGAGCAGAGAGCCTTGGAGCAGCAGAAACCAATCGCTCAAAGCACTCGACGCAGCGAGGGGAAACGAAAGAACAGCAGCTCCCATTCCTGCTGGAGCACCTTCCCAAAGGGTCCTGCCCATCAGCCGGCCCCAGAGCACCCACGGGCACACAGAGCCGACCCAAGCCGGACAGGGAACAGCCAGCTGCGAGTGCAACTCCACAGCCACAGGGGATGGAACGACAGCGCACGCAGCGCTCCCATCCCATCCCTCTTTCCAAGGGGGCACCTGGAAAGGGGGGCACCTGCCGAGGGCTGGGGGCAGCTCCGCCCGCTCCTACCTCCCCCTTTCCGCCCCTCCCTCCCGGACCACCGCCATCACCCCCCGTCCCATCCCGCCCCGTCCCCACCTTGTTGATCTCCTCC
>VXAV01011501.1:161026-179124 GCA_013399715.1 Alectura lathami
CGCCGCCGCCTTAAGTAGGGCCGGGACCGGGCCCCCGCCCCCGCCGTTAACCCCTTCCCCGCTGCCACCCCCGCGCTGCGGGCTGGCTCCGCGGGGCTCCCAACGGGAAAGGGAGGCCCGGTGTCCGCGGGGGAAAAACTGCGAGGAACTGCGGGTTTATAAAGCGAGGTGGGGAAACGGCAGCCTCCCCGACGGGCGGGACGTGGCCGCAGAGGGACGCGAAGGGGACGGTCTCCCCCTAGCGCACAGCCCGGGGGTGCCGGGCACTCCTACGGGGTGCGTGTCGGGGGGCGTTCTTCCGATTGCAGCCCTCCAAGCTGCTTTTAAGGGAGCAGCGGTGTGGTATGGAAAGCCCAGCCACCAGCAAGGGGGTGCTCGATGAACTTCGGAACATGAGGAGCAGCAACAGGCGTCTATCGGAGGAGGCACGCTGCTGTGTGCCCTGGCCGGGATCTAACATGAGGGATTGCCTTCAGCCCCCTCGCTTCCCCTGCACTCTCAGCTAGACACCAGTTTTCAAAGATCCGTATCAAAGTGCTGTTAGCAGGAAGCATCAGGCAGCTGCCCCGCACCACCCTGCAGCCAGCTGCATTTAAACCCCAGGTGCAGCCACCCCTGTGCTGCCTAAAAGCAGCAGCACAGGTACAGCGTGTGCCCCTCCTGCTGCCTCGTGCTCGGGTGGATGGGCAGTTGTGTGTTACGTTAAGAATATTTAATGGGTACAGCTGTAGGCAGGTGTCACCAGCTTAAAAAACAACAACAAAAACAAAACCAACAACAACAACAACAAAAAAAAAACAGTTCCAGGAAGGGCAGGAGGGAGGATGAGCCACAGCTTCAGCTGCGCGCGCGAGGCAGGGGCTTGACACTTCTGCAACAGCAGCAAGTTTGTGTGCTGGGCAGAGACATGTCATCGTCTTCTCAGGGAGACAGCAAGTGGCTGTGGCTCCCCGCCTCTTGGCCAGGCTGAATCACGCTGCGCTCGCGCTGCTGCATGGTTTTGCTTTTGCAGAACTGTCGCCAGGCCACAAGAGCCCCTGCCACTACACTCCTGCAGCACAGGCATCCTACTCCTTAGGCAGAGGAGGGAGATGGGTCTGCTCAGGGCAGGAAAATTTTGTGCCCTGTTCGGAACCCTGAACCAGCAGGAGATGGTGCTGGGGGAACCCAAGGCTTGTGGCAACACTTTTACGAATAGCATTATGCAAGACTTCAGCAAACCTGATTTCCAGCACTGTGAGCAGAGGAGCACAGGTGAAACAGGTTAAAAAGTGAACGTGGCTCCAGCCTGGGGCATCATCTCTGGCCTTACACAAGCGACTTCGCTGCTGCTGGCACCTGGAGCACTGCCAGCGCAGTGTGGGCTGAAGCCAGCTCTGCTGCCTGCCTGGCCCCGCGAGCAGCCCACACGGAGCAGGGCTGACCCACGCATGCCTTTCCTTTAACGGCGATGCAGCCACCGACCTCCTGCCACCCCGTGGGAGTGCCACTGGCAGGAGCTGGCCGTCCCCTGTCCCAGTGGGCTGTGGCCACTGACAACACTGCACTACCAAGGAGTAGGGGAAGGGCTGGAGCAGGGCTGCTCTTACCCTGCAGCAGGCAGAGGATGTCTCAGTCTGGTTTCATCATGATTCATCTCTATACCTCTGTGACCACAGCACCGAGCTGCAGGGTGCTGCGCCGTGGGTGATCTTCCAATGTGTGTGTGAGAGCCTCTTGTCTCCTCCTGGGGCAGGGGGGCCAGCGGGTGTTACAGCATTGGGACTTCACATACTCAGTACGCTGTCCCTCTCTGGTGTGCTGTACTGCAGAGGGGAAGGAGGAACGGAGGGTTGTGCCTAGCATGGAGGAGGTTTGTGACAACCGTTCTCTGCCTGATGAGACCAACGCTGTGACAGCTCTGTCCCCACCACATCAGTCCCTGATTGCTGTTTTGTCCCCTGGCCCCAAGGATGGAGCTGGTGGCTGAAGTCATGCCGCAGAACGCTCAGGACGCTGAGTCAGAACTGGTGTGGATAAGGACCTGGGTGTGATATTGTATGGAGGGCGACAAACAGAGCAGCAGGAGGGATGAAGCTGGTGAATGCGGGTGTCCTTCACCCTGCTGGTCACTGTGCAGGGTGATGGAGGGTGTCGGGGCAGCAGCCAGGGCCCCATCACTGCCACTTGGAGCAGCCCTTGGGGAGGCTCCGCAAAATGTCCTCCAGGTTCTTCTTGTCCGCCCGGATCTCGGCCAAGTCGCTCTCAAATGCCTGGATCCTGTCCCGCTGCCTCTCTGCCTCCTGCTGCAGCTGGCCGAGCCGCGTGGCCAGGGCTCCCGGCGCAGCCAGCCGCAGCCGCAGCCGCTCCAGCTGCAGCCGCCCGGTGCCCAGCACTGCCTCCGACTGCGTGCCTGGCTCCAGGCCACCTGGGCAAGGTGAGAGGGGGAGGATGAGGGGCAGGGAGCTGGGCAGGCTGCGGTAGTGCTCTGACCCTTGGCATCAGGGAAGTGGGAGGCAGTGGGTGCAGTGGGGCATGGAGGCTTTGAGGTGGTCACAGATAAGCGAATCAGACTGTGGCTCAGGCATGTCTTCCTCATGTGTAGGTGATGATTCCCACACCTTAACCCAGTCTGCTCCTCTTGGACATGCTAAGGGAGAGCAGCGTCCCTACAACAGGCATGAGCTCTACAAGCTCCAATTCATTCTGCACTGGGGCTTTCCCTGACACGTGACCCCTCCAGAAGCTTTGCTGAGATCTAGAGCCACATCCAGAGCAGCCTGGACAGTCTGACCCCATCCCTGACCCCACAACCACAGCACACCCCTGACCCCGCTCCCGCACGCTCTCACCAAGGCTGTGCAGCAGGTCGTTCAGCATCTCGATGTCAGCCATCAGCGAGCCCCGGGCTTCCTGCAGGCTTTTTGCCATCTCACTCACCTCCATCCCCACCTTGCAACATAGACAGACACCGGGATCAGGGACACTGGTGACCCTTGGCTGGATCCCAGGAATGGCCCCAAGGCGTTCCTGTTGCTTGTGATGCTCTGGGCTGCAGACAAAGTCCCTTCCTGGCTTTGGCTGGTGACAAAGGGACACAGCCAGCAAGAGGGAACCTGGCTCACCTGCTCTGCCTCCTTCAGATTCCCCCTGAGCCCCTCAGCCACATGCTCCTGCCGGGACAGCTCCTGCTGGGTCTCGTTGACACGCATGACGAGATTCCTGGCATGCTTGCGAGCCTGCTTGCTCCCCTGCAGCACAGCCTGGGCTCTCTGCGAAGGGATGGAGATGGGGACAGTCACCCAAAGGGACAGCCGCTGAGATCCTGCTCCCCGCAGCCCAATCCTACCACTCAGACCTTACTGCTCTCCCCAGCGACTTGCTCGGCTTCCCCAGCCGTCCTCCTGGCTGTGCTGGAGACAGACAAGGCATTTCCCAGCGTCTTCTCTGCCTGTTTAATCTTCTTCTGGGCCTCCACCATCATCCTGTCCTGCACAAGTGCCATCCTCCTCCTCAGGGCAGCCTGGCCCTTCCGATGCCCCAGCACCTTCCTCTTGCCTGTGAGGACACCCCAGCTGTCACCAAACTGTCCCTTTCTCCCCTTGGGCACCCAGTATGGTGAGAGCCAGGCTGGAGCCTTTTACCTTCCATGCTGGCCAGGAGGGATTCTGCACCAGAGAGCACAGCCTTTCCTTGTGAGACTGCCAAAGTGGCCAGGCCATGGGCAGAGCCAACCCGGTCCCGCAGCTGGGGATGAGATGGGAGGGCAGGAGTGAGGCTGAGGAGGGGGCGAAGAGCTGCACCCAGCTCTTCATGGATCCCAGCCCACTCCTGCATGGTGGGTGAGCATCTTGGTGGCCTGGGTTCCTGAGTGATTTCTCCCAAAACACCCACTCCCGACTCGCTGGCTGCTGTAGCAGGGGTTAGGGGTTCACCCAGCAATGTGCCCCGGGTGGGATGCAGGAGAAGGAAGCATGTGGTGTGCCCACAGCTCCATCTGGCATAAGGGTCCCCATCACTTATCTTGGGGGTGAGCAGTGATTACCTGCACGAAGCCACGAGTCCCCTGCAGGTCCTGGCGCAGCCCAGCTGCCATGCTGGCAGACGCCGCCATGGCCTGCTGAGCTGACGGCTCCTGCACCTGCACCGCCTGCTCCAGCGCTGCCACGTCCTGTGCCAGGGCCCCAGACTGCACCAGCAACACCTGCTATGGGGAGAGAGGTGCAACGGCCCCATGCGGGCATCTCCCAGCCCGGGAGGGAGCATTGCTGATGGGTAGAGCATGGGGATGCGGGGATGCAAGCAGGAGCCTTCACCAGGAACTGATCCCTGCTGGATGCTGCCCACCTGCCCTGGAGAAGCCCCCTGCAGAAGCTTCTCAGCCATGCCTGCATTTGCCTCCTGGATGGCTGCGAGAGCTTTTCTGGCCTCCGCTGCCACTTCCACCATGCCTGTGCCCAACTCCTCCCATGCCTGCTGGATGTCGTCGTACCTACATGGACAGGATGTGATCACCCAGGGCCATGCGGTGCCCTGAATGCACAGGTGACAGCTTGGGACGCGGTGGAAGGGACCTGAAACACCCCCCAGCATGGAGCACCTTGGCTCTCTTCTTTGCAGCGCTGAGGTGCAATGAGTTTGACAGGACTTGGTCACACCCCTGGTGGGGACATTCCCTGTGAGAGGCTGCCTTACCCTGCCACCCCCCTGCTGCCAGCTCCTCACCTGGCCTCCAGCTCACGCCGTGCCTCCCACGCTGCTCTCCCCTCCAGCAGGCTCCGCAGGAGCTCACGGCTGGCGTTGGAGGCACGCAGCGCTCTCCCCACTGCTGCCTCCACCTGCGCTGCAGCGTCCCCGTGACTGTAGGAACAAGGGCACTCAGAGAGGTGTCACTGGGATCGGTCTCCTAGAAGACAGTGGCCACCCTGCACCCAGCTGGGCAAGCAGCCTCTGTGCGTCGGCGTCAGATAGAGTCAGGCTTGCACAGAGACAACCAAGCCCAGGCTCTGGGCCCCCACGCCTCCATCCATCACCGCCAGCTATGAACCCCAGGAGGGGCAGGAAGGTTCCAGCACAGCGGCTGTCCCTGTTCTTTGTGCCCACCGTGTGAGGTGCCAGCCTACCTCTTGGCCAGCACCCGTGCCTCCAGCACCCGTCGGCTCCAGTTGGTGGGCTGTGGGGGGATTTCCTGGGGAATCTCCTTGAAACATAAACAGCAGCAGTGAGACCCCAAGGCTACACCCACGTGAACCCCAAGGTTTCCCTCTCACCCCACCGCCACCACTGCAGGACAGCCACTGCCGTCAGGAGCCCGCACCATGGCACCCAGGGTATCGGCAGCGTGCAGAATCTCCTGCTGCGCCGACTGCAGGGCAGCCCCGATCTCTGACAGAAGGGTGCAGGTCTTGGAGAGTCCATGGCTGGAGCAGCTGCTGGCCTGTGTGATGTTGCTGACACGGCCCCACGTGGTGCTCAGTGTTCCTGCCAGCTGTCCCACCTGTGCCAAGAACGTGGCACGGGCACCTGTGGGTGTGCAAGCAGCTGGTTAGTGTTTGTGGGGCTGCCCCATGCCAGAGCACCCCCTCCTCTGCCTGCTAATCGAAGGGGAGACAGCCCCTCCTGGGTGCTCCGGGCTGCAGCACCCAAGAGGTGGATGCTCGGCCCCCAGTGATGCCTGTCACCAGCTGCCCCAAAACTGCACTGGTGCGAGCACGCTGCAGTGCTCATCCCTGCCACCAAATGGCACCAACATGGGATCATAGCACCCTGCAGTGCTCTGTGCCATGGCCCCACTATGCTGTCCTCCCCATCTTGGTCACCCCATTACCAACACAGCCTAGTGCTGGCATGGAACCCCCTTGCACCCACCCCAGCATGCCACAGCACCCAGTGCCCCTGCAGGGGTGACATGTGGCTTTCTGCTCCCCCCCACCCCCGTGGGGCTACCCCGTACCTTGCAGGAGGTGTTTGCCAGGCAGCCCGTCCCCCCGGGCTGCATCTCCCAGCACAGGGGCCTGCCCAGGGTGGGGGTCACAGCCTGGTCCTTGCAGCCATTGCTCCACCTCCTGCAGCTTTGTCCTCAGCTGCTCAGCCTGCGGGCGAGACGCGGGGGCACGGCGATGCAGCACTGGACGGGGGCTCTGCACCGCCTCGGCAGGGTGCATGCCGTACCCCATCCTTCACCAGCCCGTAGCAGGCAGGACACGGCTGGCAGCGGGAGCTCGGTGGGTCAGGGAAGAAGTTGGCCTGGCAGCGGTCGCACTTGTAGCCCACGAAGCCGGGGCGGCAGATGCAGGTGCTGTTCTCGTGGCACTGCGGACTGACGGAGCCCAGCGGGGAGCAGTTGCAGGCTGCAATGGTGGCAGAAGGTGTCACGCTGTGGCTGCCAGCCCCGTGCCTGGGGCCGAGCCGCTGGCCCCGTTACCTCGGCAGCCCCTGGCTGAGAAGCCGAAGAAGCCGTGCTCGCATCTGTCGCAGCGCAGCCCCGTGACGCCTGGCTGGCAGGAGCACTGCCCTGTCGCCGCATGGCACCCGCTGTCCCGAGACCCTGTCAGGTGGCACTCGCAGCTGGCGTCGAGGAGAGGAGCACAATGAGTAGGCACCAAATGCAATGAGCAGGGGCACAGACCCCTCCTTCCCCCCATTGCACCCCACGTACCTCTTGCACCCCACGGTGGGCTGCAGTCCATAGTAGCCGTGCTGGCAGAGCCCACACGTCCTGCCCGTCACGTGCGGGAGGCAGTGGCACTGGCCTGTGCCGGGATCGCAGCCCTCCAGCTCCGGGGCTGAGCCATCGGGGTTGCAGTTGCAAGCTATGGGAGAAAAATTATTACTTATATCCCAACACGGGGCTGTAGGATGGGGCAGTGGGAATGAGCTGCTAGTGATGTGTTGGGTTACGTCCCTCCATCACACAGGGCTTTGAGAGGCTGAGCCCCTGCAGAACAGAATATCTCCAGGGAAGGAGGATGGCGGTGCAGAGAGGGGACAAAAAGCCATTCCTGACCTTTCATGGCTAACCTGGGCCATTGCTCAGCCCCCAGACCCAGAGGGCATCTCCTCTGTCTGCCTTGCTGCGGGGGTTTGGCTGGGACCAGGGCAGCAGGACCAGCCCCCAGCCATACGTACGTGCACATTTCCCAGCAGGGCTGGGGGCCAGTGCGTCCCCGTAGAAGCCTGGCCGGCACCGGTGGCACTGCTCGCCCGTCGTGTTGTGCAGGCAGCGCAGGCACCGGCCGGACACGGCATCACAGTTCCCCACGGCATTGAGGTCCACGTTCCCGTGACACTGGCAGGGGACACAGGGACTCACGGGGCCCCTCTGCCCCAGGGGATCCCCGAAAAATCCATCATCGCACAGCTCGCAGCGTTTTCCTGGCGAAAACAAAAAGGTGTGGGGGGAGCTGGCTGTACCAGCCTGCCCGCTGCCCCCTCCCCGCCCCGGCCTCACCTCTCTGCCCCGGGGGGCAGTGGGTGCACACCACCTCCCCACTGCCGGGCACCTCGGTGCAGGGCGAGTGGCCGGGGCATGGGCATGGCTTGCAGTCGTCGAAGCGCCCTGCGAAGGGGTTGCCATAAAACCCAGGGCTGCAGCGCTCGCAGGAGGGACCCTCCGTGTTGTGCAAGCACCGGCAGTGCCCTGCAAGGAGGAAAAAGGAGACGTGGGTGTCAGGAGGGACATGTAACTCCAGCCAAGGGGCTACATTGGGACTGTATGTTCCCAACTGAGCTCATCACACTTTCCCTCCCTGCACAGCCCTTGCTCAGAGGAGGATGCTTTGAAGGGCTGAGGTGGGTGCAGGCAGCCCCGCCACCACGCACGAAGTCTGTCGGCGCCTGCAGTAATTGACAACACATTTCTCAGCGACAAGAGCCACGTCGCTCGCAGCCTGCGGCTCCTGAGATGGAAAACACAAGTGGGTGGCTGTGACCCAGTGGGGAGTGAGCGTCTCCTTGAGTCAAGCCAGTGAGTCATGGCCAGGCGCAGCCAGCTGGGAGGAGGAGGAGGAGGAGAAGAAGGAGGAGGAGGAGAAAGGATGCTCAAGCATGCTCCAAGCAGATGCTTTGCTTGACCGGAGAGGGAGAAGAGGGGGTCAGGTTATAGCAAGCAGGTTCTGCAGGAGGGAATGGGCATTTTTCCATTTTCCCCACATTGAGGCAGAGCCAGGCAATGGAAATGAAGGGAAAAGCAGGTGGCAGAACAGAGTGGAAAAACCAGTGCAAGGAAGTGCGTGGGCTGGCTCGGGCTGGCAGCGAGAGGGCCGGGACATCAAAGCTCTGGCCCCGTCCCTGGGGACCACGTGGTCATTGGCACCAGCCCCGTCCTGGCGAGACGAGGGGCAAGTGTGCAGCCTGCTGTCGTGTTTCCACTGGCAGGGCAGAGGCACAAGCTGAGCAAAACGCCTCTTGCAGCCCTTCTCATCCCGCCCACAAACTACTGTTGCTCCTTCCCACAGAGTGCGCACCCAGGCCAGGGGCCCCATCCGGGTACCGAACGCATCATCTCCTCTCCAAGCTCTTCCCAGCACCGGTCTGAGCTGCTGCTTTCTGTAGCGATGCACAGGGAGCCAGGCAACATCTCATGAGCCTCTGATGTGCGTTTCCCTGGAGCTGAGAGCAGCCTGGCCACAAAGCTGTGCGTGCCATGCAGTGGCGCTGGGCCTGGCATTGTGTGGCCACTTCCAGCTCCGGGGCAATCCTCCTCCCCTTCCCTAATGCCATCCAGACACTGCTGGCAGGAAAGCGATTCGACTTGCAAGTCTCAGACATCGTGACCTCCAGGATGGTTTCCAGCATTCCCCAGAACAAGCAAAGACATGGATTTGATCCCTGTGCATGCCACGATTCGGCGAGCAGAGGGGCCGGGATGCACACCTGAGAGGGGCTCGCAGTCCCCGTGCTGGTTGCAGGCGCAGGGCACGCAGGTGACGAAGGGGCCTCCGAAGGGGACCTCCCGCTTGAAGCCGGGTGCGCAGGACTGGCAGAAGCGCCCGGTGTAGCCCAGGGGACACGCGCACTCCTCCACCCAGCCCGCCCGCGTGCCCGCACCGTGGCGAGCCGACGTGAGCTGCACCTCGCTCAGCGACAGCCTGCCTGCGAGAGGGGAGCGCAGCGTGAGGATGGGGCACATCCCCTGGCCCCATCTCCTCATCCTGCCTGGAAACTCTCCAGAGAGCAACAGGAAACCCCAGACCCTCTCTTGTCCCTGTTCTGTTGCTGCTCCCCTCTCCCCAGTTCGGTCCCCATGGGACACTGCCCGCAGCCACCCACCTCGCCCTGGGCCGGAGCTCACGCGGAGGCGGAGGGCGGTCAGGTTGGAGAGCAGGCGCTGGAAGCTGAAGGCTGATAGCAAAGGCTCCGTGCCCTCCTCTGCCTCATGCAGCCTGCCAGAGGAGAAGTGTGGGAGGAAGGGTCAGCAGCACAGTGTCCCACTGCAGCACAGTGTCCCACTGCAGCACAGCTCATCTCCCCAGCAGCTTGGCTCCCCAGCTGGGGAGCACTGTGAAATCCGCAGGGTCCGAACCCCCAGCACAAGCCAGTCCTGGCAAGACCTACACGCAGTGTCCCAAAGACACCCCAAAGAGCACCACCACCGGTACCTGAAGGTGACAGTCTGCCTCCCATCCTGTGGCTGGCTTTCGCTGCTGGACATGGTGACCTCCATCCCCTCGCCCTCCAGCACCAGTTGGATCCTGCTCAGGGGTACCCCGGTCTCTGCCCTGGTTTCGTTCCCCTCCACTCCCAGCAGCAGAGACAGCAGCTGCCCGTAGCTGAGCCGCTGGTTCTGCAGAAACTTCTCTGCAAGAGGAAAGAGGAGGAAAATCTGAAGATTGCGAATGTCACCGCTGCTGTGGCCCCTGCCACTGTCCTGCTGCCACCAGCATCAACTAGAGGCAAAGCCTGTAGGCACCATCCTGGAGCGGGGACCAGCCCCAAACCCCCCAGCTGAGCAGTGGGATCTCACATGAGAACAAGCGGGGCCCCGACAGCAGAGCCGGACCCCAGGAGCCCAGCACGTACCTGGTGCGAGAAGATCCAGAGGCTCCTCCCCGTCCCACTCGGTGCCGATCTCTCCATCAGCCCAGCGCAGAGGCACGGCCGTGCCACCCGTTGCTGCAGCCCAGCCCTCCAGCCCTGTAGACAGTGCGTGGGCAGAGGGGAGCAGCGAGCCTCCCCCATGCCCCTAGCATCCCCCAAGTGCTGCTTTTCAGGGCTCCGTCCCTGCCCCTGAGCCCCTCCGCGCTCTTGTAAGGAGCCCTGCTCCATTCGGGCGCTGCTCTCTCACGGCAGCCCTAGTTTTCTCCCCCATCTCTGTTTATTTTCTTAGATTTGGAGGAAATTGCTACCTTTAAACTTTGGCCCCCCTGCCTGTGCTGCGGTTCAAAAGTTACCGTGGCCTGGGGAGCGCAGGAAGCACAGCAAGGCACGGAGCGTAAGCGCATGATGTTGGTTTCCTTCGGTTAAACTCTCCCTCACTCCCAGCAATTATTTATTTCTTCCAGCCCAGGGGCCTGCAGGACGAACACTTGGATATCTGCCCTCGGATGTTGAAGGGGCAGCCCTGGGTTAGTAAATCACCCCAGTTTGGACTGCTGGCCCCCTCACGCTGCACAGGAAACTTCAGGCTGATCCAGCTCAGCTGTGGGTTTGGGGCATTTTCAGGGAGCAAACTTTGGCGTGCTGCACCCTGGCAGCACCGAGCCCTGCAGCCTGGTTCAAAGCTGTGCAAAATCTGCCCCTAAAGGAGCAGCCCCAAACTGGTGAGACCACAGGAGGGAAGTGGGGAGGACATGGTACAAAGCCTGGCTTCTTTTCAAGGCAGGACAGCGATTGGCAGAGGGCTTTAAGTGCAAGCAGGATAAACACTTGCTGGGTGCATTCACCTCCATCTGCTCGCTAGCCCCGCACTGCTGGGGTGCAGGCAACGCAGAGCCGGTCACCCCACGGCGCTCGTACTGCAGGCGTTGCGCTGTGCGGCAGATGGCAGGGTTTCCCCGAGCATCCCGCACGCCCGCGGCTCCAGCATCCACCGCAGCCCTGGCTGCTGGTGGGGAAATCCGCCAGCCCATGACCTGCCCTGCCCCAGCCCAGCTGCAGGTGGGGAGAGGAAGGGGGAAGGGAGAAGTTCCCACCAGGCTCCATCCTTTTGGTTTTTATCTTTCTGACCTTTTTTTTTTATTTATTTAGTGCTCTGGCAGCCCCTGGTCTGCCAGAGTGGCTGTGCCCAGCCCTGCAGCACTCCCCAGGCAATGCACAGAGCACAAAGGGATGGAGGGATGCCCTGGGGAGCCAGGGAGAGCTGGGGGCAAAAGCAGAGATTTAACAGCTAAACAGGGGCAAGACCACACGAGCAGTGAGCCCCAGAGCAGGGTACTCAGCCCCAAAGGAGGGACGCCCAGCCACAAAGTAGGGATGCTCAGCCCAAGCCTTCTCAAACCACCCAAGCTTCCTGCAGCCGTGCCCTCCGTTTTACCAGGGGCTGGGGATTCTGTACCTTCGCTGAAGTCGGAGCGGACGCGGGTCACCTCGTAGCCATCCGCTGCCGTGCAGACGGCGGAGTGGCCGTAGCAGAAGCAGCGGGTGCAGCCAGTGGGGTTGTGGGGCTGCAGGTTGAACCAGCCGGGCTGGCACCTGGATACGGGGGTGAAACAAGAGCACATGGCTGGCAGTGCTGCAGGGGACCACACTGGAATCTTGAGGGGCACAGCTCCAAGCAAGCCCAACCCCAGGGGTCCAGAGGGATGCAGCCCCACAACAGCCTCACCAGCCAAGGGACCCTCCAAGATTTCCATTGCAAAGCCCCACAAGTGGTTGTGTTTAAGGGCTGGGGGAGCAGCAACGCCCCACAGCAGCAAAGATGCCTGCCCCACACTGATCCCAGCCTGGAAAGGGGCTGTGGTCTCATCCCCGTTCCCTTCCCGCAGTGCTTACCTGTTGCACAAGTGCCCTTCCACCCTCTCCTTGCAGGTGCAGTGCCCCGTGTTGGGGTCACAGGTGCCCACGCTGCCCGCAGGGTCACAGGCGCAGGGTCTGGCCGGGGCGAGACACGGGTATGGGATGAGTCCTGGTCCCATTCTGTGCCCCCACCATGGCTGGGCCCCCCCTCACCTGCAGCCACCCTCGCTGAGGCTGTGGTAGCCATCCTTGCAGCGCTCACACTTCCAGCCCGTCACATTGGCTTTGCAGGTGCAGGTGCCCGAGTTGTCACACTGGGGCTGCAGGGAGCCTGTGGGGTCACGTGGAGAAGTGACAGGGGGACCCTGTGCCTGAGGCCAGGCCCATGCACACGTTCCATGGCACTCAGTAGGGCAAACCCGACCTCTTGAGGTGATGAGAGCGCAGGAAATCAGCTTTGTGCATGCTGGGAGCAGCACAGATCCCCGCAGGGTGCTGGGGCAGAAGGGGAGCGACGGATGTGTCCACATTCCAGGGTGCACTCCCTATCTGAGCCCTTTCAAAAGTCCCAAAAATCTGAGCTGGGCAAAACGCAACAGCGCAGCATCACTGGGGCGAACACAACTGGGCAGCCCCTGCTTGGGAAGCGTGGACAAAACCCTCCTCTCCCACCCGTGCCCTGGGCTGGGCAGGACTCCTGCAGCCCCACGCACCTGCGGGGTGGCAGTGGCAGGGCTGGCAGGCGGCACGGTGCTCCCAGCGGTAGTGGTTCTGCCGGCAGCGCTCGCAGTGGGGCCCGGACGTGTTGTCGCGGCAGTTGAGGCAGCGGCCCCCGTGCCCACTGCGGCGGAAGAGCTCCGGGTCGTAGAAGCACTCCTCCGAGCGGCCGCTGCAGTTGCAAGCTGCGGGGAGGCAGGAGAGCTGGCTGGCTGCGGCTGGGGGGCCACGGGGCTCAGCGCTGGGGCTTGGGTAAGAGCGGGAGGGGCGGGTGGGATCCTCCCCAGCCAGAGCAGCTTCGCAGAACAGAGCAGGCGTTTCCTTCGCTTGCTGGAAGGGCAGGAGCTGCACGCTGCAATCACGCAGCCAGCCCAGGTGCTACTCACGGAGGCACTCGTTGGCAGCCTCGGCCGTGCCGCGAGCCCAGGGCCGGTCCTGGTAGAAGGGCTGGCAGCGCTCGCAGTCGGTGCCGGCCGTGTTGTGCTGGCACACGCACGCCAGCTGTCCTGCCTCATCTGGTGCACACTCGCTGGCGTGGCCGTTGCATTTGCACCTGCAAGAGACCCTGGAGCTGCTGCACGGGGATGGTGCCCGCACTGCTGGGCTGGGGTGGCCGCGCCGCCTTGCCCCCGAGCCGCTCCCAGCTGGGAGGTCCCGCGCTGAGGGTGGCCCGTGTGAAGCACTAACCAGCTCCAGCTGCTCCAGCCCAGGAGGGTCAGAGAGCAAAGAGGGCTCCCGGGAGCATCCCCAGCCCCTCTGCCGGGGGGCAGGCAGCTCTCAGCGGGGTGCACAGAGTGTGTTGTCCTGTGGTTGGTTTCCTAACGCCCTGCCTGGGGAAAGGCACTCACAGCACAGCCCCTGAGCAGCACCAAGAAGGCACTGCTGACGTCTCTGCCCCACATCAGCTCCTGGGGCTGCAGCTGTACCAGCTGCTCCACCAGCACCTGTGGCCTTGGGGCCCCTCTTCCCCTGCGCCCAGGGACCAAGCAGAGATGCAGGAGGAGAAACACGGTGCCTAAAAGCCGTGGGGCTGGGAAGGGGGAAGCAGATACAGCTGGAAGCAAGTGGAGAGGCCTTGGGGGCTGGGGGAAGGTGCCCTCCTGTTGCAACCCAAAGGGCTCCACACTTCATCACCATCTCTGTTTGGAGATGGAGAAAGCCCCATCTGAGTAGCTTACCCCAAAAATACGATTCAAACTGGGGAGCTGGGGAGCAGCTGCCACAAGCCCCAGCCTCATGCATGGCTCCAGGACCCTCCCTGCCACCCTCTCCCGTCCCTCACCTGCCGCCGACGGAGAAGTCGGAGATGGCGTAGTAGTACGACTGCAGCACCTTGGGGTCCTTGAAGATGTCATCCCCAAACGTGTTGAGGCGGTTCAGGGAGATGAGCAGGTCAGTGACGGTCACCCACTCCTGCAGGGGACATGGGGGAGGCACCCTGCAGATGGGTCTGGGCTACCAGGGCACATCCTTCTCCCTACCCAGCTAGGATGCATGGGGTCTTCCTCCCCTTCCCCCCCCCCACGGGTCCATGCACGCACCCCTCCCAACCCCACCAGCACCTGCAGCGCGGGGCTCCCATCGAAATTGTAGGCGCTGGGCCGGCCCTCGAGGGTGGAGAAAGCCACGTTGCCGCCGCTCAGCGGGGAGATGTCGCTGAACTCGTCGGTGCAGAAGGCCACCTGCTCCTCCTCGCCCGGCCGCAGGTAGTGCCTCTGCCGCTTCCCGTAGGTCTTCTCGCAGGACGCGCTGTAGAACTGGAAGGGCACCCAGGGCCCCTCGGCGCGGCTGCGCTTGTAGATGGCGAAGCTCTCGGGGCGGCTGGTGTGGAACTTCAGGCGCACGTAGGTGATCTCGTAGGACTTCCCTGGGGACAGAGCCGCCACGCTGTCGCTGTCTCCCATCCCAATTAGCACAATGACCAAAAACACCAAGGCCGAAATTGCCCCAGTGCTGCATCCCACCTGGCTGCCAGCATTTTCCAGGGTGAGCACTGTGCTGCTGTCCCTGCTGCAGCAATAGCGGAGTGCCCACACATCCTGGTGCCACCCCCAGCCCGCATCACCCACATTCGTGATGTCACCTGAAAACCATCCGCCTCCTCCCCATCTCCAGTGGCACAAACAGCTGCACCGTGCAGCAAGACGTCGCTGCTCAGGTGCCAGTGACATGGGAGCAGCTCTGTGCAAAGCAGAATTTGCCGTCCGTCCATCCGGCTGCCCTTAGCTGGCTTCGCCCTGCTGCTGCCCAAACCCTGTCCAGCCCCAAATCGGCTCTTGCCAACACTGCAGCCTCCCCGCTATTGCATTAAGGCGCCGGGGGGGTTGTCTGGGCCAGGAGCTGGTGCGAAGCCAGGGTCTGACCAGCGGCTGGATGGGATGAATCGCATCTTGGTGCTCGTCAGCATCCCTGCTGAAACGGGGAGAGGTGGGGGGTCAAGGCCAGTCTCTTCCCAGGGAGCTGTGTGCTGGGGCCTGGCCTTGCTGCTGCCTTTGGTGGGCTGAAGACAAACAGAGGACGCCAGTCCCTGGGCTGGCCAACACAGTTCTGAAATTGCTTGAAAGAATTACCAAAAAGGGAAGGAAAAATATACCAAAGTGAACATCAGAACCGCCTAATTGCCAGAGATGAAGGACCAGCTCAAAGAGCGGATTGCTCCATCGCAGCGCCGCTCCTGACTGCACAAAACAATTAGCTGCGAGGTTTTGGCTTTATTTGAAAAGATAATGAGTTGGGAATGTTAGAGGGGTTATTCTGGGACTAGGAAAACAAGCCTTTAATTGGGCCCATATGAATACTGTCGCATATGTGCTGCGCCTTTGCTGCGGGGGAGCTGAGCCAGCCCGGCTACCGGCGCTGGGGAAAGCAGCTGCCTCCCAGCAGGGACATGGGGGGACAAGGCCGTCCCCCAAGGAGACCACAGCTGGGAAGGGGCTGTGACCACATGGCTGGGCTGCCCCATCATTACCTCTCCCCAAAGCTCCCGGGACCTGGCAACAACGGTGCTGGTGGGGTGCCCCTGTCCCAGACCCATGGGGACGCCCGGCAGGCGTCAGTTCCCAGACAGCTCGGCCCCGGGGGATGCTTGGCCAAGAAGAGGGGTCAGGAGAGGGCCGGAGCTGGGAGCTGTGTCAATAAACAGCCCCTGCCCCAAGCTGCCCCGCTGCGGGGAGGGGGCTGGGAGAGCTGGGGGGGCCCGCTTGGGGGCTGCAGCTCGGGCAGAGAAAGCTCGCTGCAGTTATCCCCAGCAATGTTTTTCCAGACAGTCCCTTTAATCGGCCAAATTGTGTTCACTTCCTCCAAAGAAATCCAAACCACAGCCCACAGTGCCTCTTTCCCACTCAGGAAGCACTGGTGTGTCCCAGGGCCGAGCATGACGCAGGATGGGGACACCATGAGGAGGGGACACCATGAGGAGGGGACACCATGAGGAGGGGACACCATGAGGAGGGGACACGGGTGGCCAAGGGAGGGGCCGGTGGCACCAGGACTCTGGGTCTCCTCTCCTGGCTGTGCTGATCTCCAAGCAAAGCATTCACGCCCCCCCTAAGAGGTGAAAATGCAGCTGGGAAACCGCTGAGGTCTGCAGGTGGAGCAGCTTGGGGAGCAGCACGGTGGACGGTCACATCCCCTGTGTGTGCCCAGCCACCTCCAGCCCAAGCCCCAGCAGCCCATCACAGATCTCACGTGAATATCAGGGTCAGGGGCACAGATGCTGAGATGCCTCCACAAGCCTGCAAATGTTTTGAGTACCTGAGAGGGTAAACGCAACAGCCACAGGCGCTCGGGGTTACCGATCCACCCCAAGTCCCGTGCGCTGTAATGCACAGCTGAAGCCTCGCAGAGAAGCAAGAATTAAGGGAGGATAATCTGATTAATGCCCATCAACAGCAGGCAGGTAAACACGGGTCTCATCCAACTCACCCACCCCCCTTATTTAAGAAGCTCTCTAGGTAGCCACACCGCAAGGTGTCTGGCCACATCTGAACAGGACGAGTGGCTGGAAAGTGGCCCCCAGGCTCGGGGTCTGCAACATGCCAGGAGCCTGCACGCTTCGGTGTGCCAAGCCGGGAGCAGTGGCTGCAAGCCCCTGGCTGTCCTGCTCAGCAGTGCCTTGGGTTCGTGTACCCCCGAGCCAAACACAAATGGGTTTGGCTGACCCTACAGCCCACGTTAGGTGGCAGAGGGGCTGCAGCTCCCCCGCCATGGGGCTGCTCCAGCATCGCTTCTCATGCATGGGGGGGGCCTGGAGCAGATGCCCACCCGCTCACGGGGGGCTGGGAACACGGTGACCTCCCCACAGTCGGGCAGCTCCGTGACCCTGCCGCCACCCGACCCCGCATCTTGTTTGTGCCGCAGCCCCTCGCTGCCCACCGTTCTGCACACGGGTGGCAGGAGGCAGCGGAGAATGCAGGTTTTATAGCGCTGGCCAATAGCCAAGATAGTTTAGATGGCAGCAAAATGTGGGAAAAAAAATCCTTTTTAAAATGCCAGGCATGATCCCACAGACTTTACGCACCCTTCAAACAGGTAGCTCGCGCAATATCTAAAACAGGGGGTCAGGTCTCAGCTGGGGAAACCCGCCAGGGCTGCGTGATGCCTGCAGAGCTGTGACCCCCCTAAAATTATACACGGCATCCTCAGCAACATGTGGGGATGAATGTGCACGGGCTTTGCACCCCCAGCACTTACCCCCAGCGTGCAGCGCTCCCGCCTGCTGCTCTGCAAACTTGCACGATCTTTACCAAGAGGAGTGGGGAGCCCACGCCCTGGGCACAGCTGGCTGGGGGGCAGCACGCAGGCACAGCCACTGGCATCTGCTCCTTGCGAGGGACCAGGGACGGGCTGCGGGATGGGGCAGACCCTCCCCACGTCCTTTCAGTGCACAGCAAAGAGCATCCACCTCCTCGCACTCCCAAAAGCGTGTTTTGGGGTGTGGAGCACCCTGCCTTTAACCCCAAACCAACACCGGGCTGCAGGAGCATCCCCAACGAGCACCCCACCAGCACCCAGCGCTCCCCTCGCCACCGGCACGTACCTAGGCGGAGCGTGATGTTGACGGAGTTGGGGTGCTGGATGCCGAAGGCCATGGACTGGCTCTGCCACCAGGTGCTCTCCTCCTGGCTGTGGAAGTCGGTGAGGAAGGAAGCGTTGTGGTGCAGCCGGGGGTCGGCGGCATCGCACCGCTGGCACAGCTGGCTGGCGTCGCGGGCGCCCATCTGCAGGCAGTAGTCCTCGGGGGGCGAGCCGCACGTGTTGGTGGCCAGGGGCACGCGGCCGAAGGCGGCGTTCTCGAAGACCGGCATGCAGCGGCGGGGCTGGCCCCGGGGGTCGTAGCAGGCTGGGGAGCCCCCTGTCCCCAGCAGGGCCAGCCCCAGCAGGGCCAGCGGGCAGAGCCCCCGAGGCCGGGCCATGCCGGGGATCGCCTCCGTGCGCACTGAGCCTCCTCCGGCTGGTACTGCGGGACGGGACGGGGTGGGATGGGGCGGGATGGGATGGGACAGGCC
>VXAV01011501.1:188457-277920 GCA_013399715.1 Alectura lathami
CGCCCGTCCTCCCGCCGCGGTGAGCCGGCAGCGCGGCGGCTGCGGGGCTGCGCCGGGGAGGGGGCCCGCGGACTTGGGCTGAAGTTGGCAGCGCGATGGGGAACGAGCGCTGGAAAACCATGGGAGGAGCCTCGCAACTCGAGGACGGTCAGCAGGAGAAATCGCAGGTACGGGGAGAAGGGGCGAGCCGGGGGGCGGCGGGGCAGGAGCCGGCCGGGGGTCCCACGCGTGCCCTCCCCCTCCCCACGGTAACTTTCACCCACGGCAGCCGCGCTGGGTGAGCGGCTACCCCCGAGCATCCCGGAGCATCCCGGGGGCAGAGCCCCGCCGAGCTCCCGGCTCGCTGCCTCCTGCTTCATCCCCCGCATCCCCGCGTTTCTGTATTTATTTACAGCGAGAGGCACATCCCTCTCCAGCGCAGGGGCTGCGCGTTAGGCAGGCAGCGGGTGAACACCCCGGGGCTGTCACACACGTCTCTGATTAACTGCTGCACATTTTAACTGCTTAAATAACCTCTTAAGGGGGATTTCGCGTCCTGGCTCCGCGCTGCAGCCAGCGCCAGCTGCCTTGGTTTATCCACTCCCATCCAACCTGGCCATCTCCTGCCATAGCCAGACGCTGGCCAGGTTTTGGGGTGAAGGTGGCATCGTGGCGGGGTGCAGGTGCACGTGCCGGAGCCCATTCGCGCGTGTGCTGGCTCCTCCAGCCGAGCTGTTGGGTCGCGGGCAGCATCCAAGCACGAATCTGCGGAGCACGGGCGGCAGGTAGGGAGGGGAGCATGGCCGGGGCAGGCGACTGCCTCGCATCAGGCTGGAGGGAAGGGGTGAGCAGCGTGGGTGGGTGGGAGAAGGAGCTGGTCCCAACCTGCGAGTCGAGGGATGGAGCGGAGAGCACAGAGGCAGCGGCAGCCACTGTTGCCTGGCTGCCATCCGCGCCCCGCTGCTGGGTGAGGGTCTGGGGGAGCGGACCCCCAGCAGTGACATGCTCATCCCCACATCTCTTTCCTTTTCCCCCTTCCCCTCGGTAAGGGAAATGCATTCAGAGCTCGGAGCTCTTTGCTCATTCACGGCTTTGCAGAGGAAGCAGAGTTTGCTTCCAGATCGCGGAGGCTCTGATGGAAACCTGTCCCTGCGTGCTCACCAGCCCCCTCCTCTCCCCGCACCGCACCGCGCTTTGCTGCTGTAGGATCCCTGGCAGGAGGAGGGCAGGCAGTGGGACTAAGCTCTGCTGTGCCTGGGAACAAGGAGAGCGTGCTGCAGGGGGCTGGGATGGGCAGGGTGCAGCAGGGTGCAGCAGGGTGCAGCAGGGTGCTGCAGGGTGCAGGGTCACGGCTCCAGCACAGGGAGCAGAGGTGGGGGTGCAGCTCTGCACGGAGCTGCGTAGCAGCGGGGCCAGACAGGAGAGCAAGTGGAGAGGTGCTGGAGCAGAGCTGCTTCAGGGTGATGGGGAATGGGCAGAGTGGGACAAGCAGCTGGGATGCAGCTTGGTGCTAGGGATGGACCAGCCCTTGCTGTCCCGGAGCTCCTTTGGAGCTAGACAGACCTAGTAGTAAGGAGGAATGGCTGAGCTACAGATCAGCCCAGCAGCTGGGGCTGGGCGATGCAAACCACAGCACCCACCTGCCTCAGGAGCACAGCCAGGACCCTGCTGGGGCTCCTGGGGAGAGCCCCGGGGCTGCCCAGTCCCACGGGACAGAGCAGCTGCTGTCTACGAACAGCAGCATCTTTGGCAGGAGCAAAGGGCACCTCCTCCTTGAAGAGCATCCCCACGGTGGAGCACAGCCTCTCCCACCACCCTCTCCGCTCTTGGCTCCAGCTCTTCTCTGCCTGCCTGGGGACAGCTGGCTTGCAGCTTTCCCTCCCTCCAGCTCCGCTCTGACTCTGCATGCTGGAGCTGCTGCTTCGCATGCCTGGGGGTCAAGGAGGATGAGAGATGCTTGGTGGGGTGAAAATAGGCGCTGGAGGGCTTCTGGGACCCCCAGCCCCACGATGCATGGCAGCCTGCAGGCAGCTCACGTTGCATGGCTCAGGTCCCCACAGGGCACAGTGGCCAAGTGCAGTGACACCAAAGGGGGCTTGGGGTGCAGGAGCTTTTACTCCCCTTCCACGCTGGCTCTCGGAGCCTTTCAGAGGGTTGAAAAGGAGCAGCACCCTTGGTTTCAACTCTGTCTCTGGGGCTCCTCTGCGCTCCGTGTGCACCCACCTGCTCCTCAGCACGTGGAGAGCTGGGCTCAGCCCTGGAGAGAAGCAGCAGGTCTGCTCCGCCTGCTCCCCTGCCCCATGCTGCTGCCATCGGACATCAGATCGGAGGCCACCAGCTGCAGGGATCTGCACACATGGCCGCTCTGCCTGCCCTGGATTCTGTCACTGCTCCCTGCTTTTGGCAAACCTCACTTTGCTCCTTAGCTGCTTTGGCTGGCAGGAAGCCACCCATCTTCCCAGCAGGATTCTGGGCCCATCAGGGCCCCGTGCTGGGGTTTGCACCATTGCAGCCTTGCATCCCTCCCAGCCCCAGCACCCGGAGCAGGTTTGCAGGTGAAGCTCTGCTTGCTCCTTAGGAAGGAGTGGCTTGGGGACACGGGGAGCTCCAGCCCGATGGTAGGAGGATGATAAGCAGGGTCAGTCAGCAGAGGGATGTCTCATGGCTATCAAAAGCTTTGGCAAGAAGATCCACAAGCTCGAGGCTGTGCAATGGACAGCAGACACCTCCAGAGCCGCAGGGGATGCGGTGCTTGCAGGGCTCTGTGCCCTTTGGGCATTGAGCCATTGGGCACACTGCTGCTGAGCAGGGGTTTTGGGGACCCCTGCCCCAGCTCGGAGCGCTCTGGGTGCTGCCGAATGAGTTTCCCTCCTCTCCCCACCGCAGGTTGCCAGGTAACACAACCTGCCAGCAAAACGCTGGGGGACTTGTAAGGCTGCCACCACTCAGCGTCTCGAGGTTGCAGGCAGAGGAGGCTGTTTGCAAAGGGGTCGTCCCTTCATCCCCGTCCTGGGGATGCCGTCCAGCGACGGCAGGAAGGCAGTGATGTTGTGGCTTGAAGGCTGGAAAACAGCAAAATTTCCCTGCTCATCCCATGGATCCCAAATAAGCCGATGTTCATCTCCACTCAGCGTCCTTGCTTCTGTGCTCGCAGGGTCCCAGCTGTCCCCGTGCGGTTGCCAGCGATGTGCAGCTCCGCCCCCACCTCCCACTGCCCCATCCCATGGGCAGAAGTGCTGCGGGCATGAGCCCCACATCCCCGTTCCCCCACCCACAGGCCCCTCTCACCACGGCTCCCTGGGTACAAGCACACAGCATCCCCCTCACCCTCTCCTCACTGAAGCCCCCCCATAAGGCCATGACATTTTCTTTTAACGCACCCAGCAGGACCTGGCGATGGGGCTGCCCCAGTAAGCTGGTCCCTGCAGGGTGGCTTCCCACCAGCGCTGCGTCCATCCCCAGCCTCGCTCCGTGGTCCAGGGGAAATTCCTGGGGCATCCCCGGGGCTGGCGGGGCGGCTGTGCACCCCCAGGCCCTGCCCAGCCACTGCAGCCGCGGTCACCTTAATGCAAATGGTTGCGGGAGCGTGAACGAAGGGTGCTTGAAGGAAGGTGTCACTCCAGATAGATGCGCACAGGAGGGGACAGGGCCTGGGAAATCTTTGCAGATGCAGCAATTTTCTCCTCATTCCTGGAGAAAGTAGTCTTTGTCTCTCCAAATACGCAGCGCTCTGGCAGCCCTGCGATTCCTTGTGACAGCTGCAGCCGGGGTCAGGGGAAAAAAAATCACAGCCTCTGTCCCGCAGGTGTAACGGGATGGGGACGGAGGCAGCTGGGGAACTGAGCTCTCACCGCACCCCGAGCAGCTCCTGCAGGCCGAGCCCAGGAGCTCCTGCTCCTCTCTGGGGACACACAGGGTGCAAAGGGCACGGGATCACCCCGCAGCAGGCGGGTGCCCCGCTGGGAGCTGCTCAGCGTGGCTCCGGCATCGAGCGCAGCCTCCTCATGCCGCTGGCTGCACAGCACGCTTCCCTCTCACCCCCTTGCTGTCCCCACAGTCCTCACTCCTGGGTACAGAGTGGGTGTGTTCTCCCCTTTTTCTCCCTGCGTTTGTGCACGCCCCGGGCAGCAGGGAGCCCACGTGCACCCCCCTGGGGCTGGGGCTGCTCCAGCTGAGTGTCACGCGCTAAATAAAACATGCCAGCGGCGGCACGCGGCTGCGCTCTTTATTATTTCATACCTGCGGCTCCCAGGCGGTTTCAGCAGCTTTGCTTGCCGGGCTCACCCATGCCCTCTGCGCCCCAGCGGGACTGCAGGGCTCTCTGGGGTCCCCGCGTGCCCTCCTGCGGCACCACGACGGGGTGCGGCATCACCTCCCTCGCTGCCTGGAGCAGGACTGACCCATGCACGCCACGTGCAGACTGTCACCCCTCCCAAAAAAGCCCACCACGTGGCCTCTCTGGTGCCCCCCGAGTACTAGGTTATGTTTTGAGGGGCAGGTTTTTGGGTGTCCCCCTGGGGAAAGCCAGTGCCCAGCTGGGGCAGGAAGGCAAATCCACCCTCCAGGCTTCTCACAGGGACAAAAGCTCTTTGCAGTCCCCAGGGCTGACCCCAGCTCTTGTCCCCATGAGGGTTCAAACCCACCTCGTGGCGGAAGGGCGCTGGGACGGGTCCTTCTGGGTGGGCCCCAACCTGTCTCTGTGTCCCCAGAGGATGAGCTGCGGGTACGTCCTGTGCACCGTCCTGCTCTCGGTGGCCGTGCTCCTGGCGGTGACGGTGACAGGGGCCATCCTCTTCATGAACCACTACCACCCGCCCGTCACCGAGTCACCTCCCGTCATCAGCACCAACCCCGAGGAGGCCAACGCGCTGGTGACCATCGAGAAAGCCGACAGCTCCCGCATCAACATCTTCATCGACCCCAACTGCCCCGACCAGGCGGGCAGCTTCGGGCGGCTGGAGGGGCTGCAGGGCTCCCTGCTGCGTGCCCTCACCGACCACGACGCCGAGGCCAAGGCCACCAAGGGGCAGCAGAAGGCCCTGCTGGTCACCGTGGCGGACGAGGTGGCCAAGCTGGTGACGCATGCCGGGCAGCTGCGCGCGGACTGCGACGGCCTCAAGAAGGGGCACAGCGCCATGGGGCAGGAGCTGAGCGCGCTGCAGAGCGAGCAGGGCAGGCTCATCCAGGTGGGTGCGCTGGGGGACATCGCTGTCCCCACGTCCACAGGGCACGGCCCCAGGCCGGTGCGCAAGGGAAAGGCTCCAGCTGGGGTTTGGTGCATTTGTGCCCTGCTCAGGGTTAGTTCAGCACAACTGGGCATCGCCAAGCGGGCAGCAGGACCGTGCTGGGGACACCTCCCCTCCCTGCTCACACCTGGAGCCCTGCTCACAAATAACCCCTCTGTCCCAGCTGCCCCCTGCGCTGTGTCAAAACCTTACCTGGGTAAGCTGGGCCGGGTCCGGTGGGCATCTTGGTGAGATGCAGCAGATCCAGAGCTCAGCTGGGTGCTGGGCTCTGTGCCTGTCTGTTCTCCAGTCCCCTCCCTGCCGCCACAGCAGCTCCCGGTGCTGCGCTCGGCTCCCGTCCCGCTGCTCTTCTCCCGCCTGCCCTCGCTGCACACAGCTCTCCTGGCAGGGTCACCTCAGGGGAAGGCAGAGCCGGTGACAGTCTCAGGACACGGCTCCTCCTGATGTCCCTACATCCCCGATGCTCCCTGTTCCTGGCCGCCCGCCCGCGGGGAGGCAGCACAGATACGTTGGGGTCCCGGGGTCCCTCCAGCCCAGGAGTGGTGGGCACCGTCTGGGACAAAAAGCACCCAAGGTGTCGTATGGGGTCTGCCGTTGCTTTTGTGTCCCCACCTCGTAGCCTGGCTGGGAACGTCGCTCCCACAGGCGTCTGGGGAACGGTGGGAGCAGGCAGGGCATCCTCGCTGCACGGGGACGGGGGAGCTGCTGTGCGGGGGGTAGAAGGGGTTCAAATCCCATTTAACCACAATCCCTCACCCTGCCACGCGTCGCCTGCCCGCAGCTGCTCTCGGAGAGCCAGACCAACATGGCTCGGCTGGTGAGTTCCGTCAGCGACGTCCTCGACACGCTGCAGAAGGAGCGCGGCGGCGCCCGGCCCCGGCTCAAGGCCGACCTGCAGCGAGCCCCGGCCAGGGGAGCACGGCCCCGCGGCTGCTCCAACGGTGAGACCCGGTCCCCTCCGTCCCCGGGGAGGGATGTGCCCAGCCTGCCAGCTGAGGTGGGGAAAGCAACCTGGAAGGACATTTGATATGGTGGAGGGAGAAGGGACGGGAGATGGAAGCTGTGCCCAGGAAGGGGGGTTCTCACCATGCAGCCCCCAACTCTCCATAAAGCACCCCGCAAAGCCAGCACGACAGCTACTTTGCATCTGTCTGTTCCCCACATCCAAGCAGGAGGAGCAAAGCCAGAAGCAACCCTTCTCCTTTACCCGGTGGCCTTCGGAGCAGTCACATTCAGCATGGCTGGGCTGGGATGAGGCTGAGTCAGCCTGCCCTGGAGCCACCAGCACGTGCCCGTGTCCTGCCCACGGCCACCTCCAGCCAGCAGCTCCCTGACCCCAGCTGAGGATCACCCTGCCCCGGTGACCACATGGGGACATTGGGGTGGTCCCTGCCCCGTGGTGGCTGTGTCCTCCCCCGGCACCGCTCTCCCCAAGCCTTGGAGGGGAAAGGAGGGAAAGAGCGAGGCAATGAGAGCTGGCAGCACGGTCGGGAGCCTGGAAGAAATGGCAAGACATGAAATTAGATCATTAATTAACCAGCCTGCCTCTCTTCCCACCCCATCCCCATGCCGTGCTGCAGGCTCCCGGCCCCGGGACTGCTTTGACATCTATGCAAGCGGACAGCAAGAGGATGGGATTTACTCCATCTTCCCCACGCACTACCCCTCGGGCTTCCAGGTCTACTGTGACATGACGACCGACGGGGGCGGCTGGACGGTGAGCGGGGCTGGCCGTCCCTGTGGTGGGACATGGGGCTGCGAGTGGGGGACGTTGCTCTTCATGCTTGAATGAGTCAAGGGGATGGGGGACAGATGTGAATGGGGCTTGGCTGTGTGCAGGGACCTGGTGAAGGATTAGGAAGTTGGAGCTGGAGGCTGGGTTCAGGCTGTAGGGTAGTGCCATGAATGGAGCTCGTCCTTCTCTGCAGGGCTGGGGAGCAGCGGTTGTGCTGCTGGGGACAGGGGAACCCCCATCCCTCGCAGTGCAGAGACAGAACTGCTACTCCAGAGCGCATCAGAGGCTGGCTTTGGAGCCACAAACACCTGCTCCATCACAGCCTATGCCCCCCAGCCCCAGCCCAGAGCTCCCAGGGTGGTGGTCGGGGCTTTCCACGCCTTTGTTTGGAAGTGCAGAGGAACGCTCCGTGCCCTCCCGTGCCCCCCTGGCAGCGCATCCCCCAGCCCCAGCTCATTTACGTGCAGCTAACGAAGGGGTGCCCGGGGGCACCTCGCTGATTAACTCGCCCTGTCCGATTCACTTTG
Source organism: Alectura lathami (assembly GCA_013399715.1). Classification (NCBI taxonomy): domain Eukaryota; kingdom Metazoa; phylum Chordata; class Aves; order Galliformes; family Megapodiidae; genus Alectura; species Alectura lathami. The sequence continues at coordinate 195,945 of VXAV01011501.1, forward strand.
CCGCCGCGGCTGCGACAGCCCCGTAATCACAGTAATGCAGCGCAGAGCAGGCAGGGGGATGCAGTCACACCCATACCCGGGGACCATCCTCACCCTGGGTCCCCTCGGGTGCCCACACCCCACAAGGTGTCAGAACCCACCCCTCCCCGCTGGCACAAAGCAAGGACCCTGGGGTGGCAACCCTGGGTGCAGGGTGGACAGGCGGCCTCTCTCCGAGGACACGCTGGCTGAGCCGAGCCACCCCGCGTCCCCCCTGTCGGGCGTTCTAGGAAATAAATCCCCACGATCTGCTTCCGCTAAGCAGCTTTGAGTGGTGCCAGGAGGGAGCTTAGCCCCCATGCCCTCGAGGGGCTGACGAGCCTTCTGCCTTGCTCTGCCCAGAGCCCACCCTGGTGGGAGTGACCTGTACACAGATGGGTCCGCAGCAGCAGCTCCAGCAGGGAAATCCAGACACAGAACAGTGTGATCCCCGATCCTGGGGGGATCAGGGAGAAAAAGGGGGGGATGACTTGTTTCCTAGGGAGCAGAGGGTCCTTAGAAACCCTATGCAAAGCCTCCCCCAGCCACACTCAGGAGCTGCCTGAAGAGCAGCCCAAGGTGATTAGCCAGACACTCAGAGGTTTATTTAAAGCTGCTGCAGCTGGGAAGACTCCAGCTGGGCCGGGGAGGGTGCTAAGTGAATGATTTTACAACACGGGCCCCAGCCTTGGTGAGGGACAAAGCAACCCCAGCAGGTGCCGTGTCCCAGCGCTTTGGGGATGGAGCAGGGTGTTCACCCAGATCCTTGTCCCGAGGCACAGCAGCTGCCTGGCTCTGCATCCCTTTTCCGAGGCTGTTCTGCAGCGCAGGCTCCCAGCTGTACCCCCAGGGTGTGTGTGTGTGGGGGGGGGGGCTCACCCATCCCGAGAGACAGGGGATGTATTAGGGTCTGTGGGATCCAGGTAAGCCATGGCTGGGAGTCACGGTGCCTGGGAAATTTCCCTCCCCTCCTCCTCCTCTGGAGCTATTACTCCTGACATTTGGGCTTATTTGCATGTGGGTGGGTGGGTGGAAGCAGCTGAATCAATTTGGACTTGGGAGCTGCTGAGCTAAGCCTTCTCCTGCAAGGGAGGCTTAGAGTCAGTGGAGAGCAGGGCAGAGGGAGAGCCACGTCCATGCTCAGTGGAAGGAAAACTCAGCTGGGATCGCTCATCCAGAGTCTCCCCATCCCCATGGCATCACCTCGTCCCCTTGCAGTGGGGCTGCTCCCCATGCCCAGGACACTTTGTGCAGGCACAGCCCGTGGCACTGCTCCTGCTCCCCGCAACAATCCGCCCGGGGGTGGGCACCCAGGGGATCCGCGATGCTGTTCCCACTCTGCTTTCCCCCGTGCTGTGCGCGGTGGAAGCAATTTGGGGCTGTTTCCCGTGCATTTTGCACAGCTGAGGAGCAGAACAGGGAGCCGGCATCGCAGAGGGGCACTTGCTCTGTGCAGCAGGTCAGCACGAAAGTGGGGATGTGGGAAGGAAGGATGGGGGCGCGGGGTCCCATGCACACTCACAGCCACAGGGACACCTGCCACCAGCCACAGCACGAGCCCAGGTCTCTGTTCCCATCGAGCAGGAGCATCTGCACCAGCTTTAACTGCAGCCGTGCCCCGGGGCTGACCTGAGCCTTGCAGCAGCACAGGGCTGCAGCGCTGTTATTTCCCAGCCGACGGTTGCAGCTTCCCCCTCTGACACTCAGCTCCCGGCACTTTATTAAAGCAATAACGGGGTGATGGAGGGCAGGGGCGGCACGGTCTCCCCACAGGCCTGAGGAAGCTGCCTCTTCATGTGCTGGTCTGCCCTGCGCTCCTCCTTCACTGCTACGAGGCTGGGGCTCAGCATTTCCGCCCCGCCAGCGGCAGTGCCTGCAGATGCCCATGGGGACACCGACCAGATCCATGCCACCGCAGGCAGAGGCTGGCACCCCTTTTTCCTTTATTTTATTCACTTTGCTGCGACTGTGCCTTTCCAGGGCCTGCCTGGCTCCCGTGAGCTCACAGAGGCCAGGCAGCAAGCTGGGGCGATGAATATTTCAGCCTGGGCTTTAAGGCAGGGAAGAAAATCCTTTTTGCTTAAGAGGGGGTGATGCATATTTCATGAGGAGGGGAAGAGCAGGCAGCCTGGGCTGTAAGCACCGCGAGCTCCGCTCCCCAGCCCTCACCTGCAAACCCAGCTCCCGTCCCTCCGTGCAGCACCCTTCTGCGGTGCACAGCACCCCGCGGAGCCTGCCCACCAAAAACCACCGCACCCCTGCCCCGCCTGCACGTGGTGCACAGGGGAGGGATCGAGCACGGGAGCAGGGCGCAGGGCTCCCGGGAGGATGCAGGAGCTCTGCCGCCCCGCAGCCCTCCTAGCACGGTGCGGGGGCTCCTGCCGCCACGCCTGGAGGCTGCGGGGCGCTGCGTGTCCCTCCCGTGCCCGGAGAGCTCGGTGCCAGCCCGAAGCTGCAGGCGCCTCGGTAATCACCGCGCTGTGCCGAAGCTCGGCTAATGAAGATGTGCCCGGCGAGCTTTCCCCTGCGCCGCGCAGGCAATTGGCCTAGTTACAGCCTCGGGTCAGAGCCGATTAAACGGGAGCATCGGCACTGGCCCTGCTGCCCTCCCCGGGAGGCAGCGCAGGAGCCAGCCGAGGCTGGGGACAAGCAGCTCGGGGCTCCCGGCCAGCCCCGCCAAGCCCGCAGAAAGCCCCCTTAAACGGGCTTAGCCGCAGCTTCTCAAGCGCTCAACGCAGGGATAAAAATTAAGGCTCTAATTCTAGAAGGTAAGTACAGCAGGATCGGCGCTGGACCCGCGCCCAGCCCCATCACTGCCCGGCCCCAGAGCACCCGGCAGCGGGGTGTCCCACGGGTGGGCAGCGCCGGGCTGGGCCGTGGGGGCCCAGCACGTGGCCGGCTTCGTGCCGCAGAAGGGCAGGGGCAGCCCGGGGAGGTGGCACGGTGCTCGGCGCTGCATCCCCGCCGGCGCGGAGCGACCCGCTGCCGCCGGCTCCGCTCCCCTCCAGGCAGGCTGGAGCGGCCAAGTTTAATGCAATTAATCCAGGGCTGCAGGCTTAATTACGTTCGAATGGTCAGACGCGGAGCAGCGTTATCTGGAGCGTTGTCAATAAATCAAACTCGGAACGAGGGCTAAAAGGGGATGGGACGCACAGGGGCATGATGGATGGAGGGGAGAGGGAAAGGGAAGGCTGCGGAGGGAAAAGCTGGGCTGAGCTCCGGGCTGGACCCCAGGACCTGCTTGCTCCAGCATCCCTGTGCAACTCCCAAGTGGAAATGGTCTGGTTTGCTCCCCTGTGCAACAAAGGCAGCAGGGTGAGGAGCGGCACAGCTGGGGCTCGCAGCACCCGTCAGCTGACCCCCCACCCCGCCTCTCCCCAGGTGATCCAGCGGCGGGAGGACGGCTCCGTGAACTTCTTCCGCGGCTGGGAAGCCTACCGGGACGGCTTCGGGAAGCTGACGGGAGAGCACTGGCTAGGTGCGTGGGGTGTGCTTTGCAAAACGCCGAACCAACGCACCCGAACGGCTGAGCCAATGCACCCAAACGCTGCATGGCCTAGGTTGGGCAGCCGGGGGGAGCACGAGGTGGCTGCAAAGGGGCAGCAGCAGGCAGGGGAGCAATGGGGCCCTCGGCCAGCAGAGCGGGGGCTGGAAGCGGGGAGCAGTGCCCCCCCCCGGGACCCTCCATTCACCTGCTCAGCTCTCTCCGTGCAGGGCTAAAGCGGATCCACGTGCTGACGGTGCAGGGCAGCTACGAGCTGCGCATCGACCTGGAGGACTTCGACAACGGCACCGCCTTCGCGCACTACGGCAGCTTCGGCGTGGGGCTCTTCTCCGTGGACCCCGAGGAGGATGGGTACCCCATCTCCGTCGCTGACTACTCGGGGACAGCAGGTAGGGACCCTGCAGGGCACCAAACCCCATCAGTGGGACGTCTGTGGGGAGCTGGAGGCAGGACAGCAGCTGCGTTTGGGCAGTTGCACAGCGGTGAGCCCCAGCACCTCGTGTGGCACTGCGGAGCACCGTTGGGGTGCATGGGGACCCCCAGGTTTGGGAACCATCCCAAGGGCAGGGAGAGGGGTGGGAAGGGTCCTTCATGGCTCCTGTACCCCATGGCAGGAGACTCCCTCCTGAAGCACAACGGGATGAAGTTCACCACCAAGGACCTGGACAACGACCACTCGGAGAACAACTGTGCCGCCTTCTACCACGGCGCCTGGTGGTACCGCAACTGCCACACCTCCAACCTCAACGGGCAGTACCTCAGGGGCCACCACAGCTCCTACGCCGACGGCATCGAGTGGTCCTCCTGGACGGGCTGGCAGTACTCCCTCAAGTTCACCGAGATGAAGATCCGGCCCATCCGGGAGGAGAATTAGTGGATGGAACAAGCCCCGACCCCCTGAACCCTGCTCTTCCCCATTGCCCCATGGCCCCCATCCTCCCAGCGCATCCCAGGCTGCCGTCCTGCCTCGGGGTCCCCTGGGACATCTAACCCCAGGGACAGCAGCTCTGTCTCTAGGTGTCTGTGCTGATCCCACACCCTGTGCTCCCCACCTAGATGGGTGCTCCCACCCGTGGTGCAGTGGGCATTTGGGGAGCGGTGCTGGGGGGTGCACGAGGAGGGGAGGGGGCTGAGCTGGCAAGGGGCTGGTGGCCACTTCGGGCACCCAAGAACCCACGGTGCTACCAGGGATGGGTAGGGCTCTGCTGGGCTGGATCCCACGTGCTCACGAGCATTCCAGCGGTTCCTTCTCCACCCTGCAAACACCCTGATGCCCGTGCAGCGGGAAAGGGACCCTACAGACCTCATTGTCCCCACTGGGATCCGAGCTGGCCTCCTGTCCCTGCTCACAGAGTCCCGGAGCACATGGGCACAGCGCTGCAGGGGTGGATGCCCACAGCCAAGCGCGGCACTAAGATGTTTTGGTGGCACCAGGGAAGCAGAGAGCAGGATGAAGAGGAGGAAGCAAGGAAGGCTCAACCCTGGCACATCTCTGCCTTCCTCTCACAGCTCCTGCCCTGGGCCCACTCGGACGTGAGCTGGATTTTCACCATCCAAAAGCTGTGACCTTGCCCCAAACCTTCTGCTTCATCCATCAGCCCCATGTGAGCCCCCCATCGGGCCCCCCTCCCAGGGACCCGCATTCATTTCCATCCCGATGAGCCACGCTGCAGCTCTGGCTCTGCACCTGCGGATATTCAAAGCCATTCGTTTCTCCAAATCCCATTAAGGTTTTGCAGAAAGCAGCCCTGAGTGGGGCTTAGCGTCTGCAGGGCGCTGATAACGGGGCTGCAGCCTCCGCCCGCCAGGCAGGGCCCCACATCACCGACTCACTGAGGGGTGCAGCAACCCCCATGGCATGGGGAGAGGGACAGGCTCCTGCAAGGACTCCAGTGAGGGCTTCTGTCCAAAAAATATAAAATAAAATCAAACTTGTGTGGGAGCAGGGAGGGAAGGGGGAAGCCAGGACGCCGGCACACTGTGCACCATTTCCCACAGCAACGAGGACAGAGCCCCACACCAGAGCCTGGCTGCAGAGAGAACAGCGGGAGCGCCCCAAGGAGGGGAGGACAGCCCTGCTGCCGGGGGACTTAATGCACAGCGAGATCAAAGCTCATCCTCCTGGCAGCGGCGGATCCACACTGCCCTACGTGCTCCTTTTTTTTAAGCCTTCCCACCTCTGATGCTGTGCTGGACGAGCACTCTCTCCTGCTGGGCGATGCTCCATCTCCCTGCCAGATAAGGACACGGGGACAAACATGCTGGGGACCACACAGCTCTGTCCTGTGCCAGAGACATTTCCCTGCTCGTGTCCAACCAAGCCTATGTGGGGAGCCCCGCGGTGGCTTCTCGCACTCAGCGCAGAGGCAGGAGCCCTGCAGCAGCACCCCGGGAAGGGGCTGCAGGGTGGGCAGCGTGGCAGCTACGGGGCCGTGCCCATCTTTGCTTTTTGCTCATTTATTTCAGTGGAGTAGATGTAGCCAGTTTTGATAGCGTTTGCCTTTGGGAAGAAGGACCCGGAGCCCGCCCTTGGGTCCTCGTTGTGGGTCTGGGAACGGGGTGTGGTGTGTGCAGAGTGTCGGTAGCGCTTCCTTTGTAACTGCCCGTCTCACCCCGGACTCCCCAGTGAGCTTGTTTGCCGTTGCACGAGAGGCATTCAATGCAATCCGAGATGCCAGATTTTCCAGGATTAGCATCGGGAGCTTGCACGGCGCTCAGCGGCCCCAGATCAGGACGGACCTACCCACAGTGCCACCTCCCTGGGGTGACAGGGACGGCACGGCTGTGGTCTCGTGCTGGGGACAGAAGGGGCAGTGGGCGGCCCCAGGGCCGCAGCCTCACCACGTCCCTCCCCATGCAGGTCGCGTTGTTTTGCGGTGCCGTGAGGTCTCCATCGTGTGTGAGTGGTGTCCAGCACTGCCCATGTGGACTTTCTGAACTCCTTAATAAAAGGAACTCATCGTTAATGGTGTGTCCTCCTCCTTGGGCACAGGGCCACCTCCCTGCGATGACACCGGGCAGAGGGACAGGGGTCATCATCCCAGCAGCCCTGTGAAACCCCACAGGGACCCCAAACCCAGGGGGAAGCCATGCTATGCAGATAGGCACAGCACTGAGCAGGCAGGGGTCCCTTCCTTGCCCACCCCTCACACCTCGCTACTGCCCTGACCCAGGCCAGGATGCGGGAGGGGACAGCTGAGTGCCGGGCACTGGGGACCAACCGGTGGCTGCATGCACCGGAGCAGCCGGGCTTTTCCAAGTGGGGCCGGATCCTGAGCAGGTTTGGGAGCCTGGGAACCTCCGTGGGGTCTGCACGCACATCTGGGACCTGCAGCAGGTGGAGATGGGCACTCACCGGGCTATGGGTGGGGGACACTCATGTCCCCAGCCAGCCCTTGCTGTCTGCGAGCACCGCTGCTGCTGGCTCAGAGCAGCAGGGCTCCCTCTCAGCATCTCCTCCAAATGAAGCCACAAACGAAGGTGGCTCATTAATCAGCGGCGATGCCGTGCTTGCATTGCAGCAGCTCGGCCAGCCCCCGTCCCCTCTGTCCCCCCGCTCTGCGGCCACCTCCCTGCCAGCAGCCCAGCCTCTGGCACGCAGCAATTAGCGCCCGCGGGTATTTAACGGGCAGCTCAGCCCGGGGTGCACACAGGGGCAGCACAGAGCAGGGCCAGGCGCTGGGCATCGCTCGAGGCGGAGAGGTGAGTGGCTGGGGACAGCGGTGACATGTCCCTGGGCTGCTGGCATGGGCAGCCCCAGGAGGGGATGGGGCCAGTGCAGGGCAAGGGGCTCCCTGGGTTTGGCTTTGTGCAGGGAGAGCCCATGGCAGTGGCAGGGTGCGAAGGAGGCACAGAGTGCCCCAAAGCAAAGCCCATAACAGGCAGGAGAGCCTGGACCCACAGCGCTTCGGGCTCTGCAAGGTCTGGTGCAGGAGATGGGAGCACCAGGTGGGGCAGGCACTCCAGTCCCCATCGCCGGTGGTGACTTTTAAAACAGCATCTCCTGCAAAAAGAAAAAAGAAAAAAAAAATTAAAATCCATTTCCCCTCTCTGAAGTTTCGCAGCAGGAAAGGGCGGCAGAGCTGCCCAAGGTCACCCGGGCGCTGCTCAGCCCCATAAAGCAGAGGGATGGCTGGCGAGCTCCTTCCCCTGCGCACGCATTACCGGGGCGCGGCGGGGGGCACCCGCGCTGAGGACTGCTCAGGTGAACGCACTTAAGCCCTCCCCGCGGTGCCGCTAAGAGCAGCACGCGGCTGCGGCTCCCGGCAGCCTGCCCTGCTACCGGCCCCGCTCAGCCAACCCAAACCGCCAAACGCTTGGCAGAGGACCAGGGAAAAGCTGCGGGGCCGCGATCCGCGAGCCAGAGTTGGTAGAGATCAGTGGGAAAGGTCAGAAGGAGGAAAGAGGCGCAGAGCTCACCCAGCTGCGGCCGGTGGGGGCTTGCAGGGGTGCTGGAGGAGCTTTCTGTCTGCAGCGCTGCTCCACAGAAGGGAGGGGAAATGCAGCCCCAAGCCCTTCTGCCCCCGTAGCGCTGCCGAGGATGCTGCACTTTTTGCCGACACATCTGTGCGGTCTGCGCACCCGTGTGTGGACTGCCTTGGTTTTATTGTTATTATTATTTTTAAAATTACTTTTAGTATCTGAAGGGGGGCTACAGGAGAGAAGGGGACAGACTCTTTAGCAGGGCCTGTTGTGATAGGACTGGGAGAAATGCTTTCAAACCGCGAGAGGGGAGATTTAGTTAGACATAAGGGAAAAGTTCTTTATCATACGGGTGGTGAGGCAGCAGCACAGGTTGCCCAGAGAGGCGGTGGATGCCCCGTCCCTGGAGACCTTCAAGGTCAGGCTGGACAGGGCTCTGGGCAACCTGACCCAGCTGCAGGTGTCCCTGTGCGCTGCAGGGCAGTGGGGCTGGACGGCCTTCAGGGCTCCCTTCTGTGATCCCTCTCTCCCTGTGTCCCCCCAGATGAGAGCACCCTACTCGCTGTCCTGCCTCTTCCTGCTGAGCCTGGGGGCCTGCTTCCCCTCCTGCGAGCGGCAGGAGCCCCGACACCCCGCCGATGGGCTGCAGCCGNNCCGGGAGCTGCGGGGCTACGGGCAGCGCGCCGGGGGCCCGCGGGGGCGGCAGGAGGGCTCGGAGAAGCGCGGTGGCACCCTGGGGGACCTGGCCGAGGAGCTCAACGGCTACAGCAGGAAGAAGGGCGGCTTCGCCTTCCGCTTCGGGAGGTGAGGGCTCAGGGGCGAGCCGTGCCTCCTGTGGGGTACCCCGCGAGGCCTGCCGCGTCCCCACCGCTCCCGATGCCTCGCCTGGGTGTGCTTGGACCGAAGGATGCTGCGGGGTGGCTGCGGGGATGCCCTGGGGAGGGGGGACGGCACGTGGGCAGCCCTGCCCTGCATCTCCCATCCCCAGGCCAGTGCGGTGGAAGGAGAGGAGGGAGCCCCGCGCCCCTGCCCTGGGGGCACCAAGCGTTTGCCCAGCCCTGTGCAGGGTCCCCAGCGCCGCGGCGCTGGGCTCGCCGAGCCGGGAGCAGCAGAGACAGCGTTGGAGCTGGAGGGAGGAGGGCTGGAGGACTGCAGCGGGGCGATGCTTCAGTGACAGTCCTCGCAGGGACAGCCCGAGCATGGCTGTGGGTGAGGAGCAGGGCTCTGTGCTCTCCTTCCTATTAACGAGGAGTCCCTCCGGCAGCAAATTCTGCTTAGTGTCAAACTGCCACTTACGAGAGCCAGCTCCTGCGTGCAAACCAGGACAAAGCAGCGGGGCTCCGGAAAATCTTATCCCTAGACATCCCTGCGCGAGCACGCAGACCTGCCCGGCCTCACCAGCCCTGCCGCAGCCCTGAAGGAACGCAGACCTGTCCCCAGCGAGTGACACGGCGGTGACTGACCTCATCCCTTCCCTGGATGCTCGTCCCATCCTGTCCCCTCCTGGCCTCACCCAGGAACACCCAGCTGCAGACAGGCTGCAACCACCCATGGGTGCCTGTATCCCACGCTCCAGTGCCCTCCGCTGCCAAAGCTGCAGCTTGGGTACGAGTCCCCCCGAAGTCCCCACACCCACAGCCGCGAGGAACAAGCCCCGCACCCAGCGACTGCCATCTCCCTTCAGCAGATTTAGCTCTGCCAATGCCAACACCGCCGTGTGCTCTGGGGTAAGGCAGAGGTATTAGCAATCAGAGCTCTAACTGCCCGGCTTGCAGGCACTCAGGGCGGGTTAGACGCCTAACGACTGCTAATATTTCTTTGCAGGCACAGAAGTGTAGCAGGGCAATTATTTGCAAGCGCTAAATTGCACCCTGAAATCAAAGACTGTGTCAGGACTCAGTTGGGGAAAAAAATAAAAAAATATAAAAAATTTGTCTCCGAGAGGTGCCTTGTAATATCCATCAAGCAGACAGAGCACTTAGCGCTCTCGCAGCAGGAGGGCGTGTGGCTGGAGGCTGGGCTGGGCTGGGCTGCAGGTGGCAGGGACACGCGTCTGTGGGTCTGGTGGCTACAGGAGGATGGATGGACAGACGGACAGCGGGAGCAGGCTGCTGCGGGGAGGAGAACACGAGTGTGAGACGGGCAGGACTCGGGGTTTGCAGGGATGTAAATGACAGCACGGCTTGGTGCTGGATTTGGGATGGTGGGGGCTGAGCTCGGCTCCCACATCTCCCAGTTCTCCTCTGCTTCCCCCCAAAGCCCCCCAACGACACAGGGGTGCGGGCACGCCGCCCTCCGCCAGTAGCGGGGATGGGGAGCTTCATCAATGTTTCTATGGCAACACTTCTTTTTTCCTTTCTTTTGAGTGTTCATACCATCAATAAATATGCAGTGATCAATTTTACCCTGTGCTGGAGTGGGAGGGAGGGGAGGAGGAGAGGAAAAGTTTGGGAGCGGGGTCTCCATCCTGGAGAGGAACAGGATCAGAGCAGCACAACAAAACCACGTGCACAGTGACCCCAACTCTAAGTTATTCCAAAGCAGAAGGCTGTGCCACCCGCAGCGCTTACCTTGCAGGCGGGACGGAGCCGGGCTTTGCCTGTCGGAGTGCCAGCACCCCCCGTCCTCCTCCATCCTCGGGGCAGTGGGAGGAGAGGGGCTCACACCAGGCTGCAGCCCCCTGAGCCCCCTTTGGGCTGGCTGACGTGCTGGGGAGAAGCTGTGCTCCACGGTGAAAGAATTTGCTGGATCTCAGTTGAGTGAGCAGGATTGGGGGGGGTGGGGGGTAAAAGTGAATGGAAAATAAATGCTGGAGTGTGGGAGGGGATTGAGGGGGCTGGAGAGCCTGTTCCTTGTTGGAGTGACCTGTTGGCACCGTGGGAATCTGTACCCCCTGCCCACATCTCCCCCTGGCAACACCAAGGGGCACCGGGACCCCAGCACTCAGAGAGCTCACACCCCATCCTGATCCAGCAGGGTGTGGGCAGGGCAGGGGAGCCCACCCGCAGCTGCACCAGCACCACATCCCATGCACGTTGATCCTTCCACGCGGCCAGACAGACCCGGGAGGCAAGGCCTGATGCTGAAAGCGTTGGTGCTGCTCAGATCTCTGTGATGCTCCCCTCTGCCTGTGCCCCTGCCCCATCCCACCCCACCAGCTCCATCCCCTGTGCTGGGTCTGTCCTCGCCTCTGCCCAGCGCCGACCCGCAGCACCGCCAGCACACGGCAGGCACAGCAAACCTCCAAAACCCCAGGTGGGTGCTCGGCTCTGGTTTAATTATGGCCGAGGGATTCATAAAAGGGCTAATGCATCGTAGCTGGGTCACTGAGCACTGCAGCTGCAGGAGCGCAGGCAGAACCTTTATGGGTGGACTGGATTTCAGTGCAAACGCACAACCTTCAACAGGGGGGCGATCGCTGGGAGAACAGTTTGGGTTTGCTTTCAAGGACATACCATTGAAAAAACAACGGGCAGCAACCCACACCCCTGGAGGACAGCTGTGAGTCCAGCCTCAGCACTCAGACAACAGCGTATTTTCTGGGTGTATTTTCTCCTCTCTCCAGAGGTAGGATTAATGTCAAGCAAGGGTGAGGCTGGCAGCTGCCCTCCATCAGCTCCAGGGCAGGCAGTGCTCCCGCACACCTGGGTGCCGCCCGTACCGCAGCTGCTCCAGCCCCAGCCGGGCTGCAATCGCCAGGAAAAAGAGCAGAGCACAAAAGACTGGCCACATTCTACATCTTATGACAAGTGACAACTCAAAAAATAAGGCAGGATGACATAAAAGGAAAACTTAAAAGAGCGAACATTGTAATTTCTAAGACACAAAAAGCAAAACAAAAACACAAACACAGCTATTTTTCCCCTAGAGCACTCTCACTTTCAAGCTCAATAGCCTTGAAAATTGGAGCAATCAAACTGTTAAATGCATCGATCTGTTAAATCAACTCCTACTGTACGCAGCTAAATTTATCCTTTAATCCCTCTCTTTCACTCCAAACACCAGAGATCCCAGGGCTTTCCCCAGCCCAGTCTACCGGCCCCTGCCTTCCCACGCCACCAGGCTCTTCCCTTAGCAAGCAGGGATGGAGACCGCCAGCAACGATTGCGTTTAGGGGCACGCTAAGGCCCTCCGCCTTCCCTCAGCCCTCAGGTACTCACCACACTCAAGTCCAGCCCGGTGCAATCACAGACCAGAAGGAGAAGCCTCCTGCTGAGCCCTGCTCCCCCGCGCCAGGGCTGACATTTCCCCAGGGGTCACAACCCAAAGCCACCACCGAGCAGCTGCAGGACCTCAGGCACACCGCTCCCACCTGCCCTCGCCGCCTCCTCATCCTGGTTTGCTCTTCAGCATCTGCAACGATCGAGGCAGAGCAGCTCTACTGCCTGGTACCCGGCTGCGGCCCCTCCTCAGCACCTGCCGGGAAGGCCCAGGGCGGGCTGAGGACGGGCACCAACAGGGACCTTCCCGAACACCATCGCTGCCAGCTCGCGGGCAGACAGCCCGCACAGGGAGCGCCCCGGCCGCGTGGTGTCAGTGGGGCAGGCTCTGTGCTTCAGGTGCTCGGAGCAGCACGCCTGCACACCTCGCCCCAGGCCCACTCAGAAACTAGGGAGCGAGCAGCCAGGAGGGAAAAGAACACAAGGAACCACGACTTCCAGACTACAAACAATTCCCATCGGGAAATTTAAAGTCAGACCTGTGACTTGAACCTCACTGAAGACAACAGCAAAGTCTTTGCTTCAAAAGAGGCGATGAGAGTGTTCACTCTGCACATCTTTTTTCTCTCCTGACTCTCCAGAGGCAGATCAAAGGTGCGGCAAAACGTGCTGCTGCCCGGCTCCCACCTGCCCGCGATGGCCGGGAGGGCCTCCTGCCAACCGTGGCCCTTGGCAGAGGCAGCTGGCTTTGAACGTATTTGTTAACAGACAAACACGGGTTTTCCTCAACATTGATTTATTTTTAAATATACTACGCAAGAGAGACTGGAATAAAAAATAAATCAAAAAAAAAAAAAACAGAAGTAGGGAAAGAGAAGAGGCAGAATTGAAAGTCATGTACAGAAACAATCTGTACTGGACCAAATCAAAGGGGAAACAACCCCCTTAAGTATCACAGAGATGAAGGACAGAGCTATTTACACACTGTAAAAAAGACAAGTCTACAAAAGTGTGTAATAACGAGATACAAATGTATAATATAGTGGCACAATAGGTTATCAAAGTAAAAACAGTACCTCCAGGAAAGAGACAGTCCAAGGGTTTTTTTTTCTTACATTTTTAAAGGCAGCCTGTGGCAGAAGTGTGTATTTTCTTTTAAACATCTGTCATGTGTTAAGTCACGGCTGTTTGTGAGGGCGAGAACGGCGTGAACGCACAAGAGTGAACTACTAGAAATCATATACAAAACATCAGTCCCAAAGAGAAGAGAATAAAATACAGCTGAAGGCAATCAGTGTTTAAGATACACGAGAGGGGCCACAAGAGTTACAGGGGAACAGGACATAGAAAATGTTTTTGCTTTTTTTTTTCTCTCATTTGGAACTGTTAAGAAGAGTTAAATTGCACTGTTAATAGCCCTACACCTTGTTCTTTCACTATTGTCACAAGTCACAGTTAGTTCCCAGTCGCGTCGCATTAGTTGGGAAGGTTACAGGGCCCTGGACAGGCCCAGCAGCCCTGCTGTCAGCGTTTTGTGGCACTTCCCTTGGGAGACCTACCCAAGGAGAGGGGTCTGCAGTCTTCACAGAACCTTGTACGGTGCTGGGTGCGACCGCAGGGGCGCGAAGGTAACGATGGTTTCAGCCCCCGAGCACTGGCAGCTGAGCGCTCCGAGGGGAGCCAGGGCACGGCAGGGGCAGCGTCACAGCCCCGCAGAGCACAGGAGCCAGGCTCCCAGAACAAAGCAGCTGGAGATCAGCTAGAGAAACAGCAGTTCTTGCCCACCCACGACGTGCAAGCGGAACTGAAACAACTGCTGGAGGCACAGTGGTATCTGAACTCCGCCTAAGCCATCCCCTCCTGCTGCTCACGGAGCGATGCCCTGCTCAGAACCAGCCTGCAGCTGCCAGAGCTGCTCTGCAACCCTCCACCCCGCACATCAGCCCCAGTAACGTCAGGTATCACGAGAGTGCAACACCAATGCCCTTATTCTGACCTCTGCCAGGCCTTAATCGCTGCCAAGGGAGATCTGCAAACAGGCTCCCGTGCTGCTGCTTTAGCGGGTGCTCTCTGCAACAGCTCGAACCCGAGCAATTCACCCGGGCTCAACAACATTAAGAAAATGCTGAAAACACAGATACAAAGGGCAGCAGGTGGAATCATAGGAAGAAGGTGAGTAAACATCACTTGTAGCATTCTATCATTGAGAAAAGTTACATCAACAACCTCCCCCCTGCCTCTCCCAGGCTCCAAATCTGCTGCCCCAAGGCCAGGTAATTGTCAGATTCAGGCCAGGGATATGTGCAGCAGCTCCCCCAAACACAGTGGGCATATTGCTATTCAAACGCTCACCCTTGCGCAGTGGGGCAGAGGGAGGGAACAAAAATGCAGTAGGAAGTCCTCCTGAGGAGGATGGCATCTCAGTGTCCAGCAGTCTGGCTTCAGTCTTAAGGGTTTGCCCAGAACAACAAAATATTAACAGAAAGGCATGATGTGACATCAGCATTTAGACTCGTAGTCCACAAGGCAGGAACTCCACAGATAAGACGATTGCAAGTACATGAAACACAGGGAACCTGGGCTAAGAGGGTGGAAAGTGCCTCTTGAACACAGCCCTGCTCTTTGGAGCTGGGGCATCCACAGTCTGTGTCTTTTGCACAGCCCAAACCTGCACGCCCCGGTCCTTCATCAGTCCACACACGCTCTTACTCTCTCCACAGTTGACTTTGGCCCACTGTGATTGTTTTTTTTTTTTATTTTTATTTTTTATCATCTGGCTTCTGCTACCTCTGAACAATGTCACTGATTTCTTTCACTGAACTGAGAAGTTTGCTAAAGTCCTGGGTGGCTGCAGGACCGCTGCCAGCTGTTGCCGGGCAGATCTGAAGCTCCCGTAGGTTGTTCTCCAGCTTATTGATGGCCTCCCGGAAGGCAAATTTGTTCCTCATCTGCTGAATGGAGTCCACGTAGCTCACGCAGAAGGTGTAGAGGTTCTTGCCAGCCTCCAAGACAGTGCTGTGGCTTGCCATTTGCTCAGAGTTCTTGCTAATGGCGAGCCGCAGAGCCTCCGTGCTTTCCAGCACCACCCCTTTGGTGATGGTGCCGCTGGCGATCCGCTCGGGGGGCTGCCGGGTCTTCCGCAGTGAGACCCTGGTGGAAATGAGAGGGATGAAGGCTGTAGATGATGGCTGGTCCCCCCCTGGGGCGGAGGGTACAGATGAGGAAGAGGCAGCTGGGGTTGCTGTGCTCATCAGCAGCTTTGTGGAGGACTGTGGCTTTGGTACAGAGGGGATCCCCAGCTTTTTCACACCTTCCCCCGCCTGGTTTGGCTTGACAGCGTCACTGCTCGCAGCATCTGCGACCTGAGTCAACGGTTTGGATTTAGGACCAGACACCACATCTGCTGCTGCTTCGTGGCTGGGACTGTGAGATACTTTTGCAGGTTTGCCAATGGAGGATGAAGAGAGCGGAACTGGAGGCGCTGGCTTCAGCTTCGATAGCTTCCCTTTGTCCTTCCCTGCTGACTCCGAGGTTTGCTTGAGCCTCCTCAGCCGTGGCTCCTCAGCAGGAGCCTTGTTGGCACCCGCAAACCCAGCAGAGTTGGGTTTGGCAGCAGAACCTTGGTCCATTGTCACAGTGGTACCTAAGGCACTGGGTTTGACTCCATCGTCCTTGTGCAGCATGCCGGAGGAAGGAGGGATGGCAGGCTGCCTACGGCCGAGTTTTGGCGTCAGGGTGGGCGGGCTGGAGCCAGGACTCGACTCTGCATCTTTGAACACATCATCAGTGGTCTCTTCGTTCTTCTTGAGCAGCCGTGGAGGAGGGGTCACTGTCCCCCTGACAGCAATGTCAGTCTTGGCCTCGTTCGCCCGCTTGCGAGGCAGTGCTGGCTTTTCACTTTTGTGTCCCCCAAAAGTGGAGGAATCAAACTGGCGCCCCGTGGACTGCAGATCCCGAGGCAGGGTCACAGACTTCCACTCTGTGTCCTTTGCTCCGTGGGGCACGCAGGAGGCTGAGCAGGACCTTAAGAAGCGCTTGCTGGAGTTGGAACTGCTCTCCTCCTCACCAGCCACCCCCCGGCTGCTGCTCATCGTGCTCGACTTCTTCCTTAAGTGGGGAGATAAAAATCCAGAGTTGCCAGCAACAACCCCGTTGGTGACACCAGCCCCGTTGCTTGGGCTCTGAAACTTGGAGGGGTCAGCTGCATCTGCAGGAGGAGCAATGAAGGCTCCATTGCCAGCATCCCTGCACTCCTCCTCCCCGCCCACCCTGCGCTCCGAGTGGCCGTCCATCTCTCGGAAGGAGCTGCTCCGTTTGGGAGGGGTAGGGGCTGTTTTCTTCTTCTTCTTGATTAGGGCACTGAAGAGGTTGGGCTTTTTGTCTTTCGGAAGCAGCCTCTCATCTTCATTCAAACTGCTCTCCAGGGCCACCCTCTCCTTCCGTGGGAGCAAGGGAGAAATTGCAGGTTCGTGGTCCAGAGGGTCTGCAAGGGAAAGAAAAGAGTCATTTGCTGTCTGCTGCAACAGCCAGGACAAGCTGTTTTCTTCCAGGATCTAAAACACTTCACCACCTCCAAAGAGGAGCAGGTTCTGCAAAGAAAGCCAGCTTCATATCAGGAGTAAAGCAAGTATAGTTGAGCCGAAGCCTAGACTGGATGCGGTCCCTAATCCTGCATACGCTCATTTCTGAGGTGGCTGATACAGGGCTTGGCTGCCACACTACTTTCCTTGTCAGCTTCTGATTTAAACAGCAACATACAAACACAAACAGTGTTCAGGTTCCCACTCTTGCACCTACAGACTCGACTAAACTTCATGCTGAGAAGAGGCCTTTTCAGTCCTCTGTAACCCCCCGCAACCCCCAGCCCCCTCGTCCATTTAGATTCTGATACTCCTAACCTCCTTCCCTGATGTCATTCTTCATGGGGAATAGAAATAACTTTTCACAAGCAGGAATCAAGAAACTCCTTGACAGCTGGATGCTTTGGGTCCTGCCACCGTGAAGATGGCCAGCTTTGTACAACGATGGACGGAAATGGAAGTAACAGCCTCTGAAGGAGGGTGCTGGTGCGGGACTGCTCCAGAAGGAAACAGTGGGGTCACCCTTTCTCCACTTACAAGAGGTATTTATAAATGAATAGTGGCTTATAAAAAATTTATGTGGAGTCCTGAATGTCTCTGCATTTGACTGACTGGGGGTCTTGTTCCAGGTCAGGCGCTCAGATGGCATGCTAATTCCAGAGAGGAATGCCTTTAGGGCAGCTTATACATTTATAGCTCAGGTAGGTACTAAGAGGGGAGATGAAGCACAGACACAGAGGAAAAGGAGGATGCTGCTTAGTCACTGGTGATCATCACGCTGAGGGTAGGATTTGGGCTGAGGAGGGAGAACTCTAAGAAAAACCAGCTGTGCACTTTGGGAAAAGTACATTTCCCAATGTAGGACCAGGTGCAGTTAAACCGTTCACACATGAACTGACGTGGACCTGGACAACCAGAAGAGCTCCTGCAGCACTTTGGGAGGCCATGGCTGTACTGTGTCTAGACACAGGGGAGCTGTGGACACCCAGAGAAAAACCAGCTGCTTTCGCCAAGGATCAGCTTCCAGCCACTGGACTTGCTTCGGAAACATCGACAACTGAAGAGGGAACTGCGATTAAACTTCAGTGTGAAATATGTTCCTTCACAACGAAGAGTGAACTAATTCCCAGCATAACGTTAAAATCATATTATTCTTGCTGCACTTGAATCTCTCAAAGGCCTTAAGTATTTAAATGAAGTTATTTTACTTCAAAGCTTATAATACCAGGCAATTATATTTCCTATATATGGCAGGCTGGATTTACCATTGGTCTTGAACACTGGGATGCATTAATTGAGTTACAACAAGAAGCAGAGGCATCCTGTGCTCATTATTCATACTTTATTTCCAAAAGAAACAGAAGATTCTTTGTATTTTTCACAAGAAAACAAGTCACTTTATATATCATGTTTCCAAGCCCTTCTGTAAATAACTTTCCTTTCTGTTTAAGTCACTGGCGCTTTGTTTTTCCAACATTTTACATTCCTTCTTGTGTTTTTTTCTTTGTCTAGATGTACATCTGCTACTGAAACATGTACTACTAGGTGAGTCTGTCATTACACAGAAAATGTCAGTCACATGAATGGTCAGAGAGGGCATGCTTAACCAGAGCTGGAAAAAGCACTGTACTTTGTTTTACCTTGATGTTTTTCAAACAAACTGGATACAAATCTACTACGTACATTCAGTGCCTTACCACTGCTTTTATTACCTCAAAATGGAAGGGAAGTGCTTGAAGAAACTGACTGAACAGAGTTTAATTTCATGGAAGATTCTGTAAATACCTCTTTGTCCCTTGCTGAAATCATATTTGGTACCTGCCAAGAGCAATATTCTTCAGTGCTGCAAGCACAAAACCGGTACGAAGGAACAGTGAAGAAAGCTCCCTTATGAGGCTTGCTAAACCTGAGCAACCGTGCTGCTTTAAATTATGCAGTGGGGTAGTGTAAAGAGGCTTGAACACAGCAGATTACCCAGCGCTCAGATGCAGTGGGAGATCCCACTGATATCTCCGACCAGGGAATGGGAAGAGAATATGATCAGAGAGCTCTGTGCTCAGGCACCGGCCTACAGGGAGCTGTAAGGCAACAGCCATTAAGTTAAAAGAACTCCTAGGGCTTCTCCAAGCAACGGCAGGTATAGCGCCGATCGCTCAGCCAGGGTTCACACTCCCAGATGCTGTATGTTTGTATCTGGTCTCAAGACGAACAGCTTGCCTTTCTGTACAAATGATAAAAGGAGTTCTGAACACAAGAAAGCGAACTTAGCAGACTGTCACCCAGAAGCATAATCCTCATACACAAAGATGGCACCTGTTTTCAGACAGAGCTTCTCTGAGGTGAAGATCTGGGCATGTATTTTGTTTTCCCCTGTATTTCCTGAAGGAATGATGACTTTAATTAAAACCTACCACACTCCCCCTGGCCTCGAGCATGTGCAGTCTCCAAGCCCTCGTTCACATCTTTGCTTTCAGCAGCTCTCCTCGACGTTCGTGTTTTGGTTGGCAACTCTGGGGCCTGAAGGAAATTGCTCACTACACTCCTCATACCCTTCTTGCCCAATTCCTTCTCCACCTCTGAAATGCACAGAACAAAAAAGAAAAAAAAAAAATCACTATAATAGAATATAAAAACCAGAGCTCAGAGTTAATTGCACAAACGAAAAGCAAGCAACACAAAGAGGAAGTTCCTTAAGGTTGTTCAGCCATTTGGCTCCTTAAAATTAGACACATGCCCCTAACGCAGAGAAAGCCCACACCTAAGTGTGTGCCTGCCTTCTACGCAGTTTACAGCAGGCACAAAAACTCTGCGACCGCGTTTCACTGCAAAGCAGCCTGTGAGCTATGTGTTGAGCTAAGGACGCTGTGCCCCTCGTCCCAGCCCTGGAGCTGCCAGCCCAAGAGGCACCCAGACCTACCGTCCGATATGCTGGATTCCTGAAACATCGTCTCAAACGCCTGGTGGATCTCAGCAAAGGAGGGCCTGTCGGAGGGGCTCCACTGCCAGCCTGAAAAACACCACCGCTCAGAACTGCCCCCCAGCATGAGACCTTCATCACGTTACGCCAGGAGGTGCTGGCAGTCACAGTTCCCTTTTTATAAATGGCCCAAAGAAAATATCAGTGTGGACCCCTGACCTGAAGGGAGCTGTGTATATCTGCAGCCACCATTCAGCCAATGCAACCGTAGGTGCTGAGCGACTCAGGAAGAGAAAAATACATGACCAGCCACGCACCACAGTGGAAGAGCAACACCCAGACCCCTAAGAAGCCTAACAATCTCCTGCCTCACCCTTGGAGCATAAACTTTTCTGTAAGCTGTCAGGAAAAAGGACACAAAAAAACATTGAGCTGAACAACAAATCTCTCCCCAAGGCCTATGTGCTCCCAGTAGGGAAGAATGGCTGGCTCCGAAAGAGCTTACATCCTCTGGAGAAAGCAGTTTTAACCAAGCACTTCCACACAGCAGTGCATCTTCACTACACCTGGCAGAGAGAGGGTTTCTCGTGTCTGGCTGGATGTGACCAGATCCAGCCACTGTCAGTGCCTCTCTGCAGAGCTAAAAGGCAGTGTTTGCAGGGCTGAAGAACACTTACATGCTCTCATGAGCTCATAAACTTTCTCAGGACAGCCTTCAGGGCGCTCCATGCGGTAGTCTTTCTCCAGCAGCTCGTAGACTTGAGACAGGTCAATCCCAGGGTAAGGGGACATGCCGTAGGTCGCAATTTCCCACAACAGAACACCAAAGGCTGCAGCAGTGCAGGGGGGAAATAAATAATAATAAAAAAACAGTAAGCCTTGTTTTCATCTTAGACTTGAGAGGATGTTTAGTGGGAGCAGTCGCTAAACAGTGCTGCACGCTCAAAGCAGCTCTGGGTGGCTCAGATCCCATGCTCAGCAGCAGCTTAAATGTTAAAGCAGCAGAACAAGGCTCTTCGTCAGCACAGACAAGGCTCCTGCGATATGACAGGGTAGAATTAGACTAATTTTCAATGTATCAGTTGTCTCCAACCTGAACGCCTTGAGATCCTTCAAGTCCTATTAAAGGCACAATTAAGAGACTTCACAGTGGATTAGCTGAAACTGTTTCACTGCTGCACTGCAGTCTCTCTCTCAGTTTGACAGTTCCTCTCATCTGCAGTCTCTCCCTGGAGGACTCGCACATTTTAAAAGCGCAGTGGTTTTTGGGGTGCTCTTGTTTAGCTGCAGACTGGAGGGGAAACCCTGAGACCCAGCAGTGAGATGAAATTCTCAGCAGTTGCTACCAATGAGACAAAGCCTAGGTGAGACATTTTGTTCACAGGGAGAGCTGAGCAGAAAAAAGGGAGAGCACAAAAAGGTTCTTCAAACAGGAGAGTCATTCAAGTTGCCGGAGTCAGTGGGGATGCAGGTCAACACCGGGGTCAGGCAGCTAACCCAGGAGTCAGCCATGCAGAATAGACTCAACACCAGTTCAACAACCTGCATGTAATTGGTTCAGTCACCCTATTCTGGTCTTAAACTGAAGAGAAAGCGATTACAATTCTGCATAAGTAAGGAAATCACATCACATTACATGGTAACACCACCAAGGGCAATTTACATTAGACATTTCTGTGCACAATTTTCTTTGATTTCTGTCTTGAGGCAGCGAGGTGAAAAGCATCTAAACCCTGGCATGGCCAGCAGCAGCCATGACCTCTGGGGACAGCCAGCTTGCTCTAATCAGATCCCCAAGCCCACCGCTCTGACTGTCACTCTGCAAGGTCACACCAACCCTAATTAAAGATACCCAATATTCCTTTCAGACCTGTGCTCCCAGAGCACTCCGCTATTTCAGTCTGACAGAGATCCCTGCAGCCACCCGGCCGTGGCCAACACCAGCAATGCCAGCTCAGCTTGCTCAGCAGCCACACAACTCCCGGGCAGGGTTTTCCTCCCTCATCTCCTGAGCATTTTGTATCAGCCATCCTTCAGAAGTTCCTTCAAAATAAAGCCTCTCTCTGCACTGTTTCCCCAGAACTCCAGAAAACTTCACTGCTGTCTGCTCTTTTAAGTGTACAGAAGATGCTTGGGATAACATTTTCCAAGTGCCCCTGGGACCAAGTCCCACAAACTTCTATCTTATGTCACTGGGCACTTTTGAGAATTTGACCAACAGCTACGGTAGAGATATAAAACCCAAAGAAAGGCTGATAAAACGTACAATGAGATTTTCTGCAGTCAGATGTGATAGAATTTAGCTCCATTTAGCTAAGCCTAGTCTTATCACCAGCACCTCGGGGCTCTTCAATAACCATTTGTCATCAAATTTTCTCTCTGTTTCTGCTCATCTCATTCCAAAGATTATTCTTTTAAAATGCAGAAAGACGAGCTCGGAGCTATCACTAGACAGACAGATCTACACATAATTTTTTAACATAAAATGAACCAGATTCACACTTTCCTCCTTGAAGTAGTTTGAAAGTTCCTGGTGATATAACAATATATTGCTTCAGAGTTCTGTGCCAGAACTCCATCAAGCCAGTAGCACGGGCGCCCTCCAGCCCCACTTCACACACTCCTATGAACACTACAGCGTCCTTTATTTTCAAACTTGTCAATGACTCAAACATGTTAAGTCAGGTCTGCACACAGTCCCCACTCGGAGACCGACGTGGCCGTGATTAATTCCTGAACTCTGACAAGCTCACAGAACAACACAGCTCCAACCAGGGAACACGCTCTCCCCTGAGATGTTTCACAACGTACTCATTTCACAGCCCTGGAAAAGAAGGCTACGCAAGACTATCATCTGAATTCATTTGTCCATTCAAATTCTTACCCCAGACATCAGATTTAATGGAGAACTTGTTGTAGGCCAGGCTTTCTGGTGCAGTCCATTTGATCGGAAATTTTGCTCCAGCGTGGGCAGTGTACGTGTCACCTGTCATCAGCCTGCTCAGGCCAAAGTCTGCCACCTTCACCAAGTGGTTCTCCCCTACAAGGCAGTTTCTGGCAGCAAGGTCCCTATAGACGAGAACAAGAACAGGCAATGAGAAGCCTTTATCATCTCACTTTTAGCAACAGCAAGAAAATCTGCTGCTCCTGAAGAAGCCTGGGCCTGCATGTGATTATTTTGTTTGGAGTATTACACAGAAATTACACAGTTATGCACACACATGTAAATGGGAAAGTTATTTTCCATTCCGGCTTTGTAAGACTGTCATCCCAACTTTTTTTTTTTTTTTTTTAATGCAAAGTGAAAGCTTCAAGAAGCCCCCTCACTTTCAATAAAAGCTGCCACCCTCAGGATAAAAATAATTCCAAGAAATGTCAGTGCTCAAGTTATCGATAGCTGGGGATGAGCACTGAGTTAAAGAAGTCGCGATGCTTCGCTTCTTGCCCACCTCTCCGACACTTCCATCAACCCAAACAACACCAGAACTCTTCTTCCAGCCCCTGCTCAACACCAAGTTTAACCCTAGCTATGCTCTCCTTCCTCCCAAGTACACCACGTCTCACAACACAGCTTCCTCATACTGTACCCCCACAAAATGCCACCAGTGGCCAAGTGACAGTACCTATAAAAGCAGTGATCCCAGCTGCCTTGCAGAGGGGCAGAAGAAAGCCTGTGCAGGTAGCTGCAGGACAACAGTTTCTTCTCACCCTCTCAGTTCAAAGCCCTAATCTTCAAACAGGAGAGGTTCTGACCTTTTCAAACCTGGCCTGGTCTCCGCTATCAGTGCTTATGGTTTTAAAAGATTGGGCAACAAGCAAATCTAGCTTTTCCCCCACATTTTTTCACCTGCCTTCACCCTGGCAGCTGAGAGATGCACACACTGCATCTGCCACCCCTCTGGCTCAAACATACTGATAAGCACACTCAGAGATGCATAAAAATGTAAAGCACAGAATTGCATTTCTCCTAATACTAGGTTTCATTAAAAACACTGTTTCAGATTGTGTTACATTGAACTAAAAATTGATTCTACCAGAAAGGGTGAGATGTTCTTCAGATATGAGGCAGACTCTGCTGTTTCTTTCGCTTGTTCTGCTCAATAAGAATAAATCAGGAAAAAAAAAAGTTCGTCTTACTAGATGCCCATTATATTTTCACAATGTTTTGGAATATACCTTCTTATCAACTCTGATTACTACAATGTGTGTCTAAATAAAAGCTCCTCTTCACAATCAAATTCCTCCTCCTTCCTGATTCATTAAATGAGGTCACAGCCCAGCATTTGAATCCACGGATGTGAATTGTGACAACACTCTTAAAATAATTGGGTAGGTGGGTATGGGGGTGGCTGATAAGGAAAACATGCTACTATTTATTTTAGATAAATGGGTCATCAGAAATAAGAGGAACTGAATTGAACAGGAGAGCAGACAAATGGGATTCACACAAAGCAGTTGTTAAAGTTCACTTCCTACAGGCTGAAGGGATGAAATATTTTCAAACAGCAAATCAAAGGGTGGAAATTCTAATTTGCAGCATCACCGTTCACTTTACTGACAGACAGAAGCATTTAAACAGGCCTTTCAGGCAGAAAAGCAACGCCTGTCTCAGAGGAAGACCTGGAACTTTACACACGATCTTCATATTTGTCTCTATAAAAAAAACACGTGCTAATTTCATATTCCAGCTAATTGGGTAGGAAAGGTCAGGCTGTGGCACAGAGAACATCTTGTATTAAACTCAGCAGCTCCCGAACCTCGGCGCAGGATGTGTCATTACATTGCTAGGAGGCCACTTCCACAGATGAAGAATGCAAAGCTCTAGCCATAATTGCAGCACACTTAAAGGTCAGAGTCTTTGGGACTTTAAGACTGCTTATTAAAGCTAAACATGCAATCTGGACAGTAATGGACAACAATCCCCGCAGAGGATGAGAAAAGTGAAATAAACAAGAGCGGACACAGGAAGAAGGTGGCTGTGCTGAGAGCACCTGTACACTTCCACCTGTGTGCTGTCTGCAGCAGCTTCTAATGGCTGTTGAAATCAAGGAAGAGCAGAGGCTGACCTGATCCACTGACAGCCTGGTACATAAGGAAGCATTTGTATTTCACGGAATCACAGAGTGGTTTGGGTTGGAAGGGACCCTAAAGATCACCGAGCCCCAACCCCTGCCGTGGGCTGGCTGCCACCCCCCAGATCAGGCTGCCCAGGGCCCACCCAGCCTGGCCTTGGGCACCCCCAGGGATGGGGCACCCACAGCTGCTGTGGGCAGCCTGTTCTAGTAGCTCGAGTGCCTACTTAAGGCGCTTGTCCAAACTGTAAGGGTTCTGACATGTCTTTAACTTGCATCTGCTTCAAAAAAAAGAAAAAACAACAACAAAAAAAAATCAATTGGAAGGCCATCCCGTAGACAGGTCAAGGCACTGGATTGGAACGCAGCGCAGCAGCGCGTTGAGCGCAGGACACGGGCTGCATCTGAAGTCAAGGCTGGCATAACCTCAAACCAAACCAAGGCGCGTTCTGCGCTCGAGACTCAGGAACGCTCGGTGTGCTTCGTACCTGTGGATGAAGTTCTTCTTCTCCAGGTACTCCATGGCCGAGGAGATCTGGGTTGCCATGTACAGCAGCACCACCGCGTTGACCTCCTGCCGGTTACACTCCCGCAGGTAGTCCAGCAGGTTCCCGTACGTCATGAACTCCGTGATGATGTAGAAGGGAGGCTCCCGCGTGCACACCCCTAAGGGCCAAGACAAAGTCTGCTGTGAATGTTCGAGAGTATCAGTGCGCCTTCAGGCTTTGTCTCCTCAGGCAATTTATTCCTCTCATAGGTGTAAATACGGGGCTCGCACAGAGAGTGAGTTTTGCTTGGAAGTGGTTAATAGAGGATTTTAATTTCCTGCTTCAGGCTCTGGCAACTTAAAACGTTAGGGAGATGAGATCATTAAAAATCATGTATTACTGGTACAAATTGTGAATTTTGCCAGACAATAAGTGTCTGTATTTAAAGCCTTGGTATGGTAAGCAGCTTATCTGCTCCTTAACATCCATATCACTGCACAAGGGTTTAGTTCAAATCCCCCTGCTTGGTATTTATCACTTACCTAATAATTGCACCAAGTTCGGATGCTTGATCTCCTTCATTACTGCGGCTTCTTTCAAGAACTCTTCCACCTCCATGGTATCCTCCTGCAGAACAATAGCAAAGCTTTGGCAAGGACAGTGCGTGCAAAGGAGGTACAGAGTTTTGAGCGAGGGCACAAAAAGAACCGCAAGCGACAATGTAAGCCACCGTTCTTTCAAGGTAGTCTTTGCCCACAGCCACATCACAATGCCAGCGAGTTAGGAACATTTTTTGTTTGTTTTGTTTGTTTGTTTTTGTGGGATTTTTTAAAATACTTTTTTATCATCCTCATTGTAACAGAGCTTTTTGGGGCAAGAAAATCCATATCCCTTTTGTGAAGGGCCTCTCACAGGACCACTCAGGAGCTGAAAAGGAAAAAGCTAAACACGCTTGTTCCTAACAAAAAAAAAAAAAAAAAAAAAAAAAAAAANCAGAAAGAAACAAAAGAACAAAGATAAAAGGAAAGCTATGCCACAGTCAAAGGCTTGAGCAAGTGCTGAAATGCAAACCCCTGATCTCACTGGGTCTGAGCTAGAAAGCCCAACTCCAGAGGGAAGCGGGGCCGATGGCAGCAGCTCCGTAATGGAAAGCCCGAGGTTCCACAGATTTCATTCCTGGCATTTAGAGCCTGCCCCATGACGTGACTGGTCTGGGCAGATGTGTCACTGCCGATTTGTTGAGTGCCGTAAAGTTGCTTGGCACAACCGGAAATCGAGCAAGATACAATCTTGCTCCAAAGATGCATATTCTGAAGCAAATATGCCCCTAATGGCCGGAAGGTCATTTCAAAGCGGTGCAAAAACACAGATCCATTCCTAAAGCCATGTTGCTTTCTAAATCCATATTTTTTTTCATTGGTGGATTAATGTTGACAGCCTACATGGACGAAGTGTTTTACGGAAGGATTGGAAAGGATTTACTGCTGCTGGTGAGAATGATAACAGTGGGCTGCTGCTGGAAGACGAGCCAGCACCCTGCTCTGCAGCTAGCTATGAGAGCCTCTCTCAGACTGCTTCATTCCATCATTCACTATTCACTGCCAATTAGCTTGATTGGCAGCCGTGTTTTTCTGAACACGCTCCATCAAAACTAATAGCCCAAAGATGCTGGTGAACAGAACTTTAAGCCATTTTCTTTGGCAAAGGAAACGGGGTTAATAATGCAGGTTGCAAAATGACCTGAACATGCACTCATCTTAAGTATGCTATGCAAACTGCACAAGGCTGTTCCTCGGCACAGCTGCTCCGTGGCTTTGAATCTCTTACCTCTCACTGACCAAATTAATGGGAAGGATGCATAGAGTTACTGTAACAGTGATTTCCCTGAAAATCTGAGCTCATGCAGAGGACAGAATTTTACCAGTTTCAATCTTCCGCTGCACAAAACCACAGAATAAATAAAACAGCTCCAGCAATACAGCGCTTTCCTAGCAAAGCACAGGACCATGCGTCAACCTGGACTTACACAAACCTCATCAAGGGACAACAGGGCTGCACGTTGCCTAATATAAAACACGCTTCTCTGCTGGGGAAAAGGAAAGGGAAAGGAAAAATACAGTCCTAATGGATGCAGGCTGGACAGCGCAGCAAGAAATGTGCTGAGATGGGCAGCCCCAACAGTTCGGCCATCAGATGGCCCTCCCAGGGCAGCAAGTCCTGGGCAGAGCCTCAGCAGGCTGCAGCCAGCGCAAAGATCCTGAAGCAAGGCACGAGGCTCCAGCCCCAGACACTGCAGCAGCTGCTACCTTGTGCCCCTTTCCAGCAGGATCAGGTGCAAAAGCGCACACACACCGAGTGTGTCGCGTCATGGTGTGAGACCCTCGGAAACGCTGAAGGGTCCTGGGTTTCTAAAGAAATATTCAAATGGGAAACATCTGAGCACCAACACACTGCCAGTTACATGCCACTGCAAAACAGTGAGTGATGCTTTTGTCCTCCTGTGTGATCGAGGCTTCTGTGCTAGCTGTGAGCTACACTTAGACCCAACAGAAAACTGAACAGCAAACGGGTGTTCCTAAGCACTGCTAGACAAAAAGGAGCTGGAAGGATTTTTTGGTCCTTTTAGCTCTCCCTCCCCTTTATCTTCCTCATGCAGATATCTGGAGTAGATGGTGAAGGAACAAGCAGAACCATATAAAGTTTAGAAAAATCCTCTCTTGCAGGAAAATTACGTCACTCATTTGAATGTTTGTGAAGAAGCTGCTGAGGGCTTGTTTTCCCATGTAGAACTGGAATATAAATGTGATTTTAAAATATTTCCCAAAACTCTGAAGAAAGCTATAATCCCACCTGTCAGGTGGTAGGCTGATGGATTTAAGGAAGGTGGATTATAAATTTGCTTTTAAAGATGGTTTTAGTGTGCATAATTGCAGGCTGAAGTGTTTTTCAACTCTCTTTTTGGTTATTCTCACATTCCCCAGTGGAACACGCTGCTCCATATTACATTATGAACCACTTTTAGTCATGTTTCATTAAATATTTATTTGGTATATTTGAAGCAGTCATGGTCTGTATTAAGGTTCCTCCTCATGCACAAACAGAGATTTGATGGCATAACACACAATTTGCCTTTGTTGATGGGTTTTAGAGAGAAGATAAAGGAATGCAACAATTATACTTGGGCGCAAACGAGAGCCTGAAGACACCAGGTATCCTCACCAGAAAGCAGGGAAGGAGATGCTGCAGCAAACTTAACGTTCCGGGAAGCAATTTGTCTCTCCTTCTTACAGCACAGAGGTTTTGCTCACACCGGTCACGCCCCAGCTCCCAGCAAGCCCCGCAGCCCCTGCGCGATGGCCAAGCCCCCTGACACTAGGTGTCACTCGCTCCCTGCGCAAGCAGGCGCCTGAACTGCTGCTCTCCGCTGGAGAACAGCGGCAGCAATCTCCCGAGTAGGACGAAGGCCAAAATGAAAATACTTTCTGCAGCCATAGCAACCCAGAAATACCAGGTAGCTGCTGTTCAGACAAAAAGGAAGAAACATCTCCCCCAAATCAAGGAAACTTTCTTCCCCTAATGCACTAATGCATCTATACAGTTCTCTCCACTTCAAAATTTCCATTGCAAAAAAGCTAAAAGAAACAAACAAAAAGCCCTCTGCTGTTTGTTTCTGCAAGACCAGACCACATCCCCGCGTGAGGAGAGAGAACACAGTGTCAAGTTAGCATAAACTCTTATTAAGCAATCAAATGCAATGTGTGTGGATGGTGCCAGGAGATCTCAAGACGCATTTATAAACATAAATGAATTAAGCAACGACCTTATGAACTCAGCGCAATATTTGCATTTCAAGAGGCAAAGAAACCAAGACTCAGAATTCAGGGAGCAAAGCCAGAAACAGAACTGATTATCCAGTTCCTCATTAAAGCCTCTTACGAATTTTACTTTAGCTCGGGTACGCTTTTTCCTCCTCTTGTATTTTTTGATAATAAATACTTGTGAACAATTGCTTAGGACTGCTAGGTACACAGGGCGCTTGTCTTTTGGGAAGGATGCCACATGAGACAGACGATGAAAACATTAAGAGCTTCCCTGAAACACAGCCTTTGAATTTCATCTTGCCGGAGTCACAATCCACAGCTTGCATTATTGAGCCTGTGTGAACAGCTCACCTTTGCCGTTCCCTGAACCCAAGAGCTGTCACAGCAGTACTTACTTTCCTAAGGTTTCACCTGTTCTAAAGCAAAAATTGCAGTGTAAACACCCTCCTTTGCTTACTTACATGTGTTTCAGGTATCACATAAAATTATAATCAAACCCTCTATTACTCCAGGCCTAAGCTCAGAAAGGAACAGCCCTCACCAACCCCAAACAACAAGCGGGGCTGAAGGCAGGCAGCCAGCCTGGACTCATTTCCTGCTGAAAGGAGACAAACAGGAACGCTCAGAGATGCGAATCCTACCTTGAGGGTCTTCACAGCCACCGTGAGGTTGTACTTCTTCCAGACTCCTTCGTACACCTCTCCATACTGCCCCCCTCCGAGCTTGTGCTTCATGGTGATGTCGGTGCGCTCGATCTCCCACTTGTCGTAGTTGGGAGACACGCCGTAGATGGTGGGCTTGTTGCGCTTGGGCGCGGGGTAGTGCAAAGTGGTGATGAGCCCATCTGCTACCGTTGAATGGTGATGGACCAACTCTGCCAACGTGTTGAAGCGGCTCTCTGAAGAGACGTATAGCTAGGGAGCAAGGAGGAAGGGAAAGCTCAGGCACTTAATGCACACTGGAGCTTCATACACAGAAACAATGCTGTGAAATCATGAAAGCAAAGTGTTGCATCGCTTCCACTCGACTGCAAGCCAGTGAGCTCCTCCTGCCCTTCAATTAGCTCACAGAAGGCCAGAGCTGAGAAAGATCTATGCTTGCATGGGAAATGCATGGATTCCAGAGAAAATCCATGCACATTGCTGAGACAGTATGCAAGGAATGATCGCAAATAGCATTGCATTGGCACGCTGTTGCTTGAAATGTCTTTTTTCAAAAGGCTGGTCAGGAAGGATTGCGGGATGTTTTCTGAACAGTAGGGGTTTCCTACCTCAGCATCTTGATCACATGATTAGTATTTGAATGATGACATCTCACCTTCCCAACTTCTCCTTGAAGATTCCTTAACAGACTGCTAACTTCCCTGCATCTGGCCTAACCTTCTGCAGAGTGCTTTGCATAAAGCCAGATGGCTGCTCTGTTCCATCCTTGCGATGGGCACAGATCGATAACAGAAGTAAAACCACTATCACCCAGTGAGAACCTGCTGTGAGGCATGGTAACCCATGTTCATTGCCTCTCAACATTTACAGGGAAGCCCCACCTGCAGCCTAAAAGCCTGCTAAAGGTAATGGACAAGGGACTCCCTACTACAACAACTTTGTATTTCCAGTTTCACACTCAAGTCCAATCTTGTGCTGCAGAAGGTGACCAAAGCCACAAATAACACAAGTAACAACATCAACAAAAGAAGTGATGCTGGCAACACTTGAACACCTTCTGAGTTGCTGGAGATGCACTGAACAGTTCAGTCTGTGCATGTGTAGTTGCCATCTGTCTGGGATTTCGGGAAGCTGGGAGGCTGACAAGGCTGCCAATCATCCAGAAATCCCAGATCTGGGGCCAAACTCTGCTTCTTCCACCTAGACAGAATTCTTGGATGGAAAAAAAAAAAAATACATCTGTGAAGCTCCAGCAATAAGTGAACGTGTCTAACAGAAAATGGAGATGCGTTTACAGAGAAAAAATGTTTGCAGGGAGGAATAAAAAAAAAAGTCAAACTTGAGTAGAGTCTTTGAACCTGAGATTGGCAAATTCCGTATGGATGCTCTTTTGCAGGCATCTGTTTGCCACAGAAAACCCAAAATGAGAACGAGAGGCACTGGAGAAGACCAAATATTCTGAAGGATACAAGAGCACGATGAATAAGAAAAGGTGAGTGAAAAGAGCAGCTGTATCACCCAAGGAAGCCAGAGGGACACAGAAGAGGCCTCTCAGCACCCTGCTTGCTCAAAATCCTACTTAAGTTTCTGAGAATGTGGCAAAGGCTTAAGGATGGATGGTAACAGTTCAGTGAGAAATGGCAGAAATAGCAAAACTACTTATGTAATGGGCTTATACAAAATGAGCTGCAAAAGTTAAAATGCTCAGCTCAGGCACACAGCATAACCCAAAAAGGGCAAACCACAGAAACGCACAACCCCACAAATCGGTCTCTGACTACTTACTGTAAGGCGTAAAGTGGCTGCTGCCTTTCAAGCTTTGCCCTTGGTGACAGAGCAATGTCATCTGTAAGGCTTCTGGGACATGAGTGTTACCCCCAAAAAGGCAGCTACACTGAGAAGCCTACCTTCCTGCTGCTGAGGAATCACAGCCCCAGGTAAAACGGCAACAGCACCTGGGCTCTGGGGAGTGGGAGAAGACACACCATGGCCCACCTTTCTGTAAGCCACCTGAATAAAACAATCAGCTGCTTGAACCTCAACAATTAACTACTCTGTGATTTACTCTACTTCCCTTTCGCTACATTTCCTGATAGCAGAACTCCTATGGAACTTGCATCTCTAGAAAACAGAGGCATCCTCCTGGGGAGCATGTGCTCAGTCCTCACCAAAATTAGTCAAATATTTTTTTGGTGAAGTAACTGGATCAAATCTCAACACTATGATTTAAAAAACACCTTTCACAGCCAGAGGTAAAATCACCTTAAAAACAGATGTTTGAGAACAGAAAAGTAGCAGTCTAAGCGAGGCTTTTAGGGCTGCATGGCACGAAGCAGACAGTTCTTCAGACCCCCAAGTATCAGCCAGTACAACCACAATTCAAAACCACGGCTGTTTGGGAACAACTCGTAGTATGAGTGGTACTAGCAGTTCACATGTCACACTGAGGACTGAAATGTGTAAAATGTGTAAAAAAAAAAAATAAATGAGGACAGGTGTAAAATTGTGCTAAACTCTTGGATCACTTGGAAGTATTAGGGAAGAATGGAGAAGGAAGCTGCCCATGCTTTTATGACAGTTTGCATCCCATAACCGCAGAATGTCACAGAACTTACAAATATCTCTTTTTTTTTGACAGATTATATGATCTTGATACAGATGGAGAAGAAGTTAAATATATGGCCAAAGGCTCCACAGCAAACCCACAGAGGCTGGGGAAGAGAACTCAGGATCACCCTGCCCAGGCCACAGGACAGCACTCCATGCCTTAATACAGATGAAGTTTTCCCTGTACATTAAAAAACACACCCAGCCACCAAACGTGCTCATTATCTAGCAGAGTCTTTCTGCTCCTCAGTGACCAAATCTTAGCACTGACACCTGAAGTCTGCTTATCCACAGCTCCTACCTATCTTCTGACTGGAGGTAAGGGTGCTTTACCCACGCTAACCACCTGCAACCTTAACCTGAAGGGACTTCTCACCCTGCCAACAGGGGACAATAATGAGAAGTCCACACAAAAAATCCACGGAGCACCACAATAAAGGAGCAAATCTGCATCATTTAAGCCACTGGAAGCTCCAAGAGACTCAGGTAGGACACATCCTGTGTCCCTGATGCTGAGGACAGCAGGATTTCAGGAACTGGCTGGACAACGCTGTTTATTCAGTTTGGTTGCTCAGTAGGAGGTTTTCCCTCAAGTACTACCAAGCCAGGAAAACCAAGTGCTCTGCTCCACGGAAGTGGTTTACCAGATGACTAGCTGTGCTGTGCCAGCCAAATCAAGAGAGGTCACTTTGAACGTCTTCCTAAAACAACCATTAAGAGGTGGTCCGGAAGAGTGTGACCCATTAAAATGGGAAATAAAGAAAAAATCCCCTGAGGAACTGATGCTGGATCCCAGAGCATTCAGTATGAACAGTGCTAAAACTAAGATGTACGCACCTCTGATCTCTTCCTTTCAGTTTCCTTACAGCAAAAGGGCTGTGCGAGGCACGGCACACCTCCACCACACAGCAGTTGCTCCATGCATTTCAGTGAAACCTCTCTGCCCTCCTAGCGTGCTGCTCCCAGCGTTTCAGGACACGTTCAGCTGAAGCTACTCACCCTTCCCGCAGCACTTGCAGACACTAAACTCCTCAGACAGGCTGACTAATGATACAGCAGGCTGTGGCGGCCCCAGGTGCCCAGGGAGCTGGAGGTAAGAGCTTTCCTTCTGCAGAGCCACGCTGCGCTGCACAATAGGTAATGGAGCACGACAGCAGCAGCTCTGAGCTGTTCCACTAGGGGAGAGCAGGCATGGGCTCTGTCTTCCTCACCCCTAAACTTTGGCAGGTGGAAGAAGGGCACAGTCTCGCAGCCCAGCTCAGGCAGGAGGTGGGCAGAGGCAGCACACTGCTGCCCAGTTCGTTAACACAGATGGAAAGCAATGTGATTTAACATGCCAGGCTGCTAATTGCAGTGCCTGAGGCTTGCGATGGCAAATTGCCCTTCCACGGGGACAACAAGCTTCCCCTTGCACAGGGACAGCGAGAGGGAGCACGCAGCCACCCCTTCCCGCAGCCCAGCAGTTGCAGCTCTCACTCGCTGCCCCCTCTCCATTTTGCACTTCCAACCACCACTGACTGCAGGTCTGTTTTAGCACAGTGTGCTGACCTGCACCTTTTGTCAAAAACACCAATTCAAGCAACTTTGTGGAAAATGAACAGTTGACCTGGCTAACTAACACGGACCTGAACAAATTGCTGTAGCGCTGTAAAACTGTTTCAGGGGATAAAAACAGCTCTGCTGGGATGAAAGCTTCCTATGCCATACTCTTAGAGTGAAAATGGAGAACGTGCTATAGCACCATGGGCACATGCTTATTTACACCGACCGAAGGAGGCCTGGGTTCAGAACATTCACATGTGAGCACTGCTCATCTGCCAGCACCTTCGTGAGTCAAAGGAATACCAGCTACAGGGACAGGAGGAGGACAGATATTCCAGAGTGCCGTGCACACCTCTGAGCACTCAGTGTGTCAGCATCTCACAGTGCTGACTGTGACCAGAGTGTCTACAAAAGAGGAGAAAGAACCAAAGCACTGTAACTTGCAGATATGTCCTCTTCAATAACACAGTCATCATTATCCCAATTACAGATTGTTTGCTAAAGCAGACCAAAACTATTTCATTAATGGATAAAATGATTCTCTTATTTCAGGTGTTTAAGATTTCAGAGTGATGAGTCTGATAAACAGAAAGCATCACGTACTTCTTCCCAATGTTTTTGTACTACAGATTTTGCTGTAAGAAGAACAGAGCTCTCACAGGACAAAGAAAAACTGTCCATGCAAGCCACCACTATGCTTGATTTTTTGATTTTTTTTTCTTTTAAAGTACTTTATGGCCCAGGATCTGTGAACTAGTTGCTGGCAAGAAGAGCCTCAGCAGCCATGCTCCAGACCCACAGTGCAGAGGATCTAAAGAGATGCTGCTTAAAATAGATTTGTTAAAACCAAAATTTTCTGAAATCAAATGCCAGCAGAAATGTTTCCATGAAATTCAAACAAAAATCTGTGGAAAACCTCACTCTTACGTTAACATTTCTCTGCAGCATCCACAAAGCAAGGCATGGCAACACTGCTGTAGCACACAAAGACAGAAAAAAAAAAAAAAAAAAGACAACACTACAAAAGGGGCCCATGCAGAAGTGAAAGTGCCTACCCATTTTCAATGATCACATTGAAATACTGTAGGGAAATCAAAACAGTTGTTTAAAAATAAGGCAGAATAGTTCAAAAGGCACTCTGCCCCTAATATTTACAGGGCTATTAGCAACAGGTGCAGACTTGACTGATTTGGCAATCCAAGAGGTTCTTCTGTACACACACAAAAGAAATCCAGTATGAGAATATCTTATTATCTTACATCTATGGCGTTCAGCTCTGATGTAGCTCAGGGATTATGTTTCGCTACTAGGCTGTGTTACATCCCACAAGCCAAAGGAGTAAGCTTGTTTCACCGCAGCCTGGTCAGAATCTCAGAGTTTACCATAAATACGGATGCTGATCAGTGCTCAGAACTGCACGTTCCAATTGTTCCTGCTTGACCTTGAGCAGTCAGCGCACTAAGCACACCAGCACGGCCTTCTTTTGCCCCACAGACAGCCCGCCGCCTACCTTTCCGTCGGACGCAGTGTTGATTCTGTAGTGGTACACCCTTCCTTCGTAGCGCAGCGAAATAGATCTCTGCCCTGGACTGCTCTCACTCTCTCGCACGAGAAAGCTGCCGTTGATGCCGCTGCTCAGGAGGTACTCGGCAGCATTACGCGACACAGGTCCGTGGTACCAGGAATGCTTCTCCAAGCTGTTCACCGGGGTGATGTAGTTGCTGGGTACCCAGCCTTGTCCGTTCTTCGTTTGGGCCTCGCACCACTCCCCATTGTGATTGTAGCCCAGGACACGGAGCTTTTCACCTTAGCACAAGAAGAGAATATACTTAGACAAAGCAAATCTGGGAGCTGAGTGAAAAACAATGGGTTCTTTCTGGCTTACAGATCACTGGGATGGGTATCTGACTGAGCAGGGACCATGTGCGTTTCTTTCCTCTTGAGTGGACCACTGAAGCCAGATAAAGTGATGTGCATGCTTCAAGAGTTTGTTAAATTCTCATGCAGTTCCACAGCAGTTCTGATGCTGTTTGAACTTCAAAACAGATTGCAACAAATTCTGTTTGAGCTGAGTTGGCTTGATGGGGCTAGCCCAGGAGTGGATAAATGGTAAAAAGTCCAGCCAGCCAGCAAACTAAGCAGATGTGATGTGAAGTGCACATAAGGAACAGAAGGACTGAGTGGGAAAACACTACATCTGCACAGCCATTTTTCATAGGAGGACTGTGTTTTGGAGAACCATGAAAGCGACAGAGGCCAGCATTTAAAGTCAGCTTAGTTTAATTTCTCAGCTCAAATTCTTGCTCCTAGTGGAGACCTTAGCTTTGACAAATGGAAACTTGTCCAATGCAAAAACCTCAGACAGTTTTAACGTTTTTAATGGTCATGGACTTCAAGTAATATTTGTATTTGTTTAAGAAGAATTCCCACAGTAAAAAAAAATTCCATAGGGTTTAGTGTATAACTCAATTGTTCCACTGTGGCTTTTCTTTCTACGCCTTCTCACTCATGTCCAACGCTGTTCTGCCCAGTTCCCTTACCTTTAGTTATGCTGAGAGTGTTGTCCCCACTCGCCACAAAATCGTACAGTGCAACAAAGAGGTGGGGGTCATTTTCACTAGGACAGGACAGGAGGTTCTCCTTGGAGTTCCAGCGAGCTGCTTCACTCAGCCCCTGAGGCTCAAAATCTGACACGACCGGCCTCTGGAGGGCTTCTGTAGGGGAGAGAGAGGGGAAAAAGCAGGTTCCGTTATGCTGATAAAAACCATCTGGTTAGCCCACATGCTTCCATTTTTCTAATTTTCTCAACATATGTGTTCCCCGCGTATCAGAGGACAAACCCAGACAATTCCTTATGGCAGATCTCCTGCCACACACACACACAACATCCTGGCTGGGGCAGGCTGCATGCAGCTCTTCCCGAACACGAGCTGCCTGCCTCAGCCGTGGAGCACAGGGAAACCCCTCTGCCGGCAGGAAATGCTGCTCACGTAGGCTGCCTGCTGCTCCACAAATCCTCTGGCTCTCACCTAACTGCTGCAATGGTTGGACTTGAAAGCAGCAAAGACCTTTAAAAGGTAAATCCATTAATTACCCTACAAATGAAATCACCAGAACTTGAAACACTGAAAGTCAGGCACTATGAGATTTTTAAGACACGGTATATACAGAGTTAGATGCATACTTCAGTAGTTCATACTATTTTTAATCATTTCTCCTTTATTTGAGTAAAAGCTGGGTCGTTTTAGTTCCTCTCTACCACCTGCTGCCTCAAAACCAGCACACAGTGGGAGTGTATGCTGCACTGTACGCTTCATACATTTGTAGGAGTCTTGAGATGCCTTGAGAAAAGCAGATTCCCAAAAATTGTTCTTCATGTGTGATTAAAAGCCAAAGCTCCAAAGCACACTGCAGCACAGTAGGTGCTTAATGCTCAGTAAAGATTAGGCAAGTCCAAATACACTGGGGAATTCTGCTTCGCTCCAGACCATGGGGAAGGTCCGCGCCACGCCACCATGAAGCCACCAGGACCTTGGGGCAGCCACGGCTCAAGGCAGTGCCCCTCGGGCCAACATGCCACCCCAGAAGTGAGGACACTGCAACACACGTACATGCTTTGGGGACAGAGCTGCAGCTTGGGGCTGGCGCGACTTTCACCACAGGCCAGCACAGCAGGGCTTAGGAAGGACAAATCCCCAGACAAGCATCTTCTGCACCATCGTGTCACCTAGGTGCACAACCGTCTTTATACTTTAACTGCTGCAACGTAGATGAATCACACCAAATTATCCTTGTCACATTACTGCTTCTTTGATTTGGGAATCCAGTATTAACCACACGAGAAAGCCAACAAAGATCTGGCACAACCAACACCAGAAAACCTTTGGCAGCCAACTGTAGATTGGTCCAAAATAACAATGGGGAAATGCTAAATAAAATAACTAGAAACAACAACCAATCTGACTATTTTCTGAGCATCAGAGGTAGAAGTGGCACTGCTCCCCCACAGGCAGGCCAGTGTCCCCATGCAGCGCTCAGATGGCTGCTGGTAAAGGCTCCTGGTGCCAGGAGTACCACGGGAAAGGTCAGATCACATAAGTGGGCAGCCAGGCCAAAAGCAAGGACACGCACGGTGAGACTGTCCCTAGCCAAACCGGCTCGGCAAGGCAATCTATTTTTACAGTGAATCAAAGAAGCCAGCACTGCTTCATAAACTGTTCCAGCGGTCACACCACAGTCATAAGAGGTGGTGGCGTGGCTTTTTGGTTTTTTAAAGCACCTCTACACAACCCTGCCTCCCCCCTCTGTCTCCTGCATGGGAATACACTTTAGTACTCTGGAGGGACAGGGAGAAAAGAAACAGAAAATCCCCTTTCAGAAAACCAAGCTATAACCATTTTACCACGCAGATGCTCTGAACCTGCCAGGCCCATTCCGCTCCCCAACCAAGCCCGAGGTGAGTTAGATCCACCTTACACCTGGGACAGACAGACAGCAAGGGGATGCTGACAGACGGCCGTGAGCAGCGCCGCTGCCCCAGCACGGCACAGAGCAGGCCCCGCAGTCTGTAGGACAGCCGTAACCTCGGCGAGGAAGGAAAACGCCTGCCCCACGGGGCCTGATTCAACAGGAAGGCCGGAAAGCCAAGGCGGGCTCCCCTCCAGCTGCAGCGCCTCGAGCAGGGCCAGGCTCGGCCCATGCACGGCCCGGAGCGGGATGAGGCCAGAGCTCGGCAGGAATCCCTCCCTCCTGCCTAGGCCGTGGCGGGTCGAGGCCTTGCACAGAGGCCGAGGTCTGCACTTCGGTGCAGATTATGTCTCAAACACCGAACGAACCCCCAAACTACGTAGAATTTGCCATGCTGGAAGGACATGCAGGTGCCCAGGGAGCATGCAGGGTGCCCTCCGGGGAGCTGTGGGGCCTGGCTTGGCGCTGAGAGCCGGCACCCCCACGGGGCGGGCACCCAAAGCTGCGGGGGTGTGCGGTGAGGGCACTGAGGGCAGTGAAAAGGGAGGATGAGGCCCTGAGTCGGTGAGGAGAAGGGTGTAAATGTTAAGAGCTGTAGGAATCTGAGTGGGGCTGAAGTTTGATGGGCCATGACAACACACGCTGCTAAAGGTCTGGGCCCCCAGAGGAGGTCATTAGCAGATTCAGGACACAAATCTATGAAGCAAGAGAACCAGACAGGACAGGTCCGTCTGGGTGCCACGCACAGCCAGCTGTCAGCAATACTCATCCCTCTCTGAGTTATCCCCCCGTAAATCTGCCCAGACATCGCAGCGCTTCACAGCAGCAGCCGGCACTGCCGTTCATACACAGTGAGGTCTTTCACAACACTCTGCAGCTTCTTTGCCTCCTACACTGGCCCCATCTACAGCTGCACAGCACTGCCGAGCCCCTCGATGGAGCAGATTCCTCCATCCCAGCTGCTGTGCCACAGGATGGTGTCCTCACCCAGTGATGGGGCAAGAAGCGTGCCTGGCTCCATCGGTTATCTCCCTCAGCTAACGCACTGTGATTCCTTCCAGACAGCCATGTGTCCTGCCGCTGTGTCCCTGCAAAGCCACCACTTCATGCTTCGATCACACCGTGCTCAGCTGGCACCTGGATGCCTGGGAGGAGTCCCGAGGTAACGCTGTCATTCAGGTCTCCACCGGCACCAGCTGAACGCAACTCTCCATCATCAGAGTAGACTTTGAAATGAGACAAGAGCTTTTATTTTAAGGCATTAGCCATAAGAATGTCTTCATTTCCCCCTGAATTAAGTTTGTAGGGTATTTATGTTTGTACACTAAAAGATTTCATAAGCATAGCGATCTCCTGCTAATTGCTGTTTATGCAAAGCCATGAATCACTGCCAGGGACTGTGTAAGAAGTTCTCTGATGTGAACTATTCTAGTCCAGATCAACACAAGCAAATTTCCTTAAAAATTTACGCAAAGGGCTGGAAAAGAGGCAGAAGCTGCCTCCATGACAAGCAGCTCCTCCACAGCTACTACTGTGGGGCAGTCCCAGGGGAAGGAGGAGACCTCCTGTCTCCCTACAAAACAAACATCCTGTGCTCTTACAAACTGTGCTGGCATTTTTTCCACAAGGTTTCCAAAGCAAGGGAGAGCAGAATACACTCAGTGATCTCTCTGGAGCTGCAGCACATGCTGTCTAAAGCTTTTCCTCTCCTTATATTTCCCCCCGCCCTCCTTTTCCCCTGAAAGAAATTGGGATAAATGGCAGAATCGCTGTGCAGATTTAACACAGCTCCCAGTCCTGTGCATGTGACAGAGGAGCTGCCTGTCTGTCCTGGTGATTTCCTTAGTAGCCACTGATGGATTCCCTATGCCTGACGGAATACAGATTTTAAAAAAGATCTGTAAAACAGATCTTTCCTCAAAGAAGGAAGGTTTCATGCTATATTTCAGACTCATTCCCTTCACTGAGGTCACACTCCACCTACCCTGCCACCCGCTCTACAGCACAGGCTCATAACCTTCTGCAACAGAGGCCAGTGCTGGAGCTTGGTATTTGCAAAAGCCACTTTCTGACACCCAGCTCAAGCATAAATGATTACTGTTTAAATACTGTGTGTATATAATACATATACATATAGATCTATGTCAGTCTGCTGACTGCACATATGCACAAATTCCATCTCACAGCAAGCACAGTTCCTCCTGGATATGGCAGAAATTTAGATTTTATTCCCAAATCTGCTACGGAACTGCTGTCTAACCTGTGACTAGGAATGTCTGAGAGAAGGGGAAAGAGTAGGTAGATGCAAATGAATTATAAATGACACTTCTGTATTTCTGGAAACATGAAAAGTACAGGTTTGGGGTTGGTTTCCGTACTCTGAGAACAGAGGTAGTGAGTTTGCCCATTTCAGAGTCCTGGGGAGGGAAAGCACCAAGCAAGAACCATGGAGGTTTACAGCTATACTGCCCCATTCTACTAAGCAGCTCCAGTCTACTAAGGGACCGTGTCTGTGATAACCAGTTTTAGGTCTGAAGACAGCCATAGCTGTAAGAAATGATAATGCTTTCCCCACCACAGCCCATGGGAAATGGTAACAAGCATAATCAGCCAGTTTTTTTTTTAGTAAGAATGGGACAGGCAAGAACCACTGCAGCAAGCACACACCTAGCAAGCCACTACAGAGCCAGAAAACTTATTTAAAAGCAAGAACTGTATGGAGGGGTGGCAGATGCTAGGCCAAGAGGCGAGGAGCAGAAAACAGACAAGGAGCAGAGGAAACAAAGAGAAAGCTCCTTCCTGGGAGGCAGCACACCCCCGAGCACACTCGTGCTCCCCAGCTGGCAGGGTGAGTCCCAGTGCTGCACCGAAGAAACTCTCTGGGCAATGGCTGTGGGCTGTTCCTCCCCAGGCTTGTCCGCTCTAACTGTAACAAGACACGCTGGAAAAAAAATACATATATATATTGGCAATTGTCAGCTGGCAGGGCAGAAATCATTTTTGTTTGAAAACAAAGGGCTTGACTGGTGTCCCCGAACCAGTTTTCAACTTCACAGAGGACGCTAACAGGTTTCAAACAATGTCTCTGCTTTCCAGTGGTAGAGCAAGCCCAAAAAGGCAGCAAGACTATTTCAGCCCCTATTTGGGACATGGACACGTTCTGTTTTCCAAATCAGATTGGCAGCAGTACTTGCTGTGCCTCTTCCCTTCTACACTTTACCCTTTCTTGGTGTGAAGTGAGGGAGGAATTATTCAGTTTGGCAAAGGCAAAAAGGAGGAAACATATGACAGGAGTTCAGATCTCCCACATTTAAAACTAACATTTACTACATGAGAAGAAGAATAAAAGTGAGAGCAAAAAACAGCCAGCTTCAACATCAGTGTGGAATCTCAACAACCATGCCACCAGTTCAACAATAGTTTAGACCAAGTTAAGGCACTCTTCAATGCCTCAGTTCACACTAACGCGCAGCACAGGCTGCCAGCACACACGCAGGTCTGCCTGCACCCTGCCACGGGACCTGGCACCTGCCACCGCAGAGGGGACGTCACAAACAATCCTTCCTGCCTGCTGTCAGAGAGCACAAAGTTGCATAAACACCATGAAGAGAAACATTTCTGACTGCATGGCCAAAAGACATGGATGCACACTTACACGTACAGACTCTGAAGCAGCCTTACAGTGAGATTCTGAACCTGTTGTACAGACCCCAACCTCAAGACAGTACCTTCAAGAAATTTATTTAAAAATACTACAAACAAATTTGGTTTTGAGACTCACACTATTCATCAAACACTGTCTTGTTTCTGTTAACAAAAGAAACTGACATAGTTAAAACTCAATTTATCCTCCTGGCTGCAGCTGGTTTTCCATGCAACCAGTGGTCCTTCCAATCTCTAACAGCTCTCTCTGAAGTTTCCTAGTGTACTATTGCAAAGAAACTCTCAGCTTTCCTCTCATGTTCTCAGCAGCTTCCCACACCCCTAAGGCAACAAGCGCAGAGTTAAACCCTCCAGTGATATCACCGTAATCTCCTTAACTCTTTCAGAAACTCCAGTGAGACTGCAGGCTGCGCAGGGAACGGCCTGGCCATCTCACATGGCTCCCAGGGACACGCTTGGTGGCCTTGACACAAGCCTGTCCCCTTCTGAGGATCTGCCAGCCTTCGTAGGCTTGCAGGCTTAAGAGGCTTCCACCAAAATTAACAACGCTGCACGTAAGAACCCGTTATCTTAAGCTTACTGCAGGCAAACGTCTTTCACCTGTTCCCCTAGGCAGGGGTTTGGGGCAAGCCCCCACCACTCTTCTGATGAATCCTCAGCTGGGCTTTCAACCCAGCAACTCAAATATGAAAGCTGTGTGGGTATGCCAGGTAGGGTCCCTGCAGCTGTACAAAGGAATAACAGAATGCCCTACTTTGTTTTTCCTTCACCTCTCACTCTGCTTTCCCAGCCAACCACCACCAGCGGATTACAGTGGGTCCTGCACGAGCTGTGTCCCAACCAGCTGTCACAGCAGCGCAGGGAAAATGCATTAAGGCCACAGTTGCGGTGTTTGCTCATCCTTAGCGCGTCCTTGGGTGCTGGCCGCAGTTTTGCCCCATGCTGAGCTGAGAGATGAGGCTGAGCTGCTTTGACAGAAGTGTGATTAAAAGTTCTCTCAATGCTCATTTCCCATCCCATCACAAAAAAATAAACACATAGCCAGTCTCAGAGATGCTGAAGGTGAAAATACTGCAGTATTTACTGAGTCTGATCGTATTGTTAACTTGATACTGCCTACATGGAGCGAGTCAAACTCTGCTCTAATCCTATTATGCAACGGCATCGCAAAGTGGGGAGGGGGAGTGGTTGTATCATACAAAAGAAGAAACTTGCAAGAACAGCCAGAGCAACACCCTTGTAACATCATCCCCGAGCCCTTGCTTTGCAGGGACGAGAGGCCCCGAGCTGCTCTGCCCACTCTCCAAGGGCTGCTGCAGGCTCCAGCTGTGCAAGCAGGAGGCCCGGCATGGCTCAGCCCTTTCGCGCACGCAGCCTGCACGGCCAAGGGAAGGTGCCACAAACTGAGACAGATGCATCTAGCAGCTCCCTGAACAGCTCAGTCACCTAGGAAAGATCAAAACTATTCACACATCTGCCCACCGACACGTTTCCGAAACTTTAAAAAGTGTGGTTAGGATTGTAAAAGAGAATCGAAAAACAAAGTCCTCTGATTTTAGACACGAGAAAATTACTCAGCGCCGCTAAACGAGCCTGATGAACACAGGCTCTAGATAGGAAATTCCTTCAGCTCGGTTTGTCATGAGAAGCCATTTGTAGTTTTTGAGATTCCTGAAGTATGAATTTGAGGAACATTTCTCCACTGAATATTCGAGAGTTGAGCAAGAGCCCCTGGCGATAGGCTGTGCTCGGTCAGATGGTTGCATTTCTTCCCTCTGATTTGATGAGTTAGCAAAGTACTCCTGGCACGCAGCTTATTTTTTACCAAAGTTACATCCAGCGACACAAAAGAAGCCAAGGAATGCATTGCCCCAACGCACGGCAGCGGCTATGGCCTCCTGGGGCCCAGCCAAAGGCCCAAGAAGTGCAGAAAGCCACAGCCGAGGGGATGCAGCTCCAGGGTCGTCCTGTGGATGCTGAGTTTGGGGAGCTGGCTGGGACAAAGTGGGGCCGGGCTGGGGTACCTTGCTCGCCCCCTCCGGCAGCCAGGCACTCACCTTGAGCTGGCCCCAGTGTTAATTAACGTCTTAATCTAGACAGACGGTCACAGGGGTGACTCAAATTCACTTTTTCAAAGCAACTGCACAAAGAA
Organism: Alectura lathami; assembly: GCA_013399715.1. Taxonomy (NCBI): domain Eukaryota; kingdom Metazoa; phylum Chordata; class Aves; order Galliformes; family Megapodiidae; genus Alectura; species Alectura lathami. Next base: position 240,021 of record VXAV01011501.1, read on the forward strand.
ATTCAGCTGTATGGCTGTGAAAAGTGAGCAGAGAGGGACAGCCAAAACGAACTAACAGATTACCAACAACGCACGCACAAAGTTCTTCAACAAGCAGATTTCCAACCCGATCTTCCTCCTGAGCTCAAAGCTGCTTCACTCCTTTCACTCCCAAGAGATGGGAGATCCTTCTCCGGGCAAAACCCAAGCCCAGGCCCGCGGAGACGGCTTTGTTTGTTGGATCGGCTGCGGGATCGCTTGACATTTCACAACCATAAATGGTAGAGCCGGGCTCCCTTTGTACGCTGCCCTTAATGAAAATCACCTGGCCCCAAAGCCTTGCACACACAACCCCATGGCTCCCCGGAAGGCAGCGGGCTCCCAGCTCCCCCCAAAACCTCCCCATACCCCCACAGGAGCCTCCCACCCCGCCCCGGCCGCCCGCTCACCTTCCAAGTAGCAGCTGGACGAGGAGGAGAGCCCCTTCTTCGACTTGCAGCCCACCAATTTCAAGCAGATCTCCAACATTTTCATTTGTCAGAGCTCGGCCTCGGCTGCGCGGTCTCCTCCCCGCCCTCGCTCAGCGAAGTCACCCGGCAGGACGCTACCAACCCGACGCTCCCCGCACGCCGCGACAAGGGCGAGCCCGGGAGGCCGGGCCGTCCCCCGGCAGGAGCGGGGCCATCCCCTCGGCCCGGCCCGTGGCGGCAGGAGGGATGCGCGGGCAGGGGCCGCCCGGCCGCGCTGGGTGCCGAGCCCGAGGAGCCCGAGGAGCCCGAGGCCGAGCCCGCCCGGCGCTGCCAACAAAGGGCCCCCTTCAGCCCCCGCGCCTCAGCCTCCCGACGGCAGGCGGCGAGCAACGCCCTCGCTCCTTAACCCTGCCGCTGCCGGCCGGGGGGGAGCCGGCGAGGAAGGGGGGGGGTCGCTGCCTGCACTCCGTCTCCTTCCTACAGCGACCGCGGCTCTTTTGTTAAACACGTGGGAACAGAACAGCTCGGTGGGAAGGGGCCGCCGCGCACCGCCCAGCCCGGCTGGCTGAGCAGCTCAGGGCTGAGCGAAAGTTAAGGGCTGTTATCGAGAGCGTTATCGAATGCCTCTCGGACATCGGTGGGCGTCACCCGGCTCTCTAGGAAGCCTGTTCCAGTGTCCGATCACCTTCCTTCTCAGTAAAGAGATTTCTCCTGAGGTCCAGTCTGAACCTCCCCTGGCACAGCCTTGTGCCGTGCTCTATACATCCCGTACCTACATATTCTACATGGAATCGTTGAGTTGGAAGAGACCTTTAAAGGCCACCTAGACCAACCCCCTTGCAATCAACAGGGATGGTCAGGAGACAAAACTGAGTGGGCATACAGCTGTATTTTTTTCACTAAACAAAATCCCCATTTGGTCTTCAGACCTCGTGGTTCTTCTGCCGCTAGGAGCACAAGGTGCCCCAGGAACAGAAAGCCTGCAGAAGGCCCGTGGCAAGGTTACCCACTGCCTTCCGCTCCTTTGCCCTCCAATGCTGTCAAACGTTCAATACTTCAGGGGAAAACACAGCTTCCAGCACCTGAGGACCCTGCTTCTCAGACAGCAAACACTGCCCAGCCCCTTCCACCACTCTGCATCACCACTTTGCTCCAGTCTCCTGCTCCACAGGGTGTAGGCTTGAAAGACAGCTTAGGAAGGAATTGTCATCCTCAGCCCATGCTGAACGGCAGCAACAGCACTTGCGTTTGTTTAACTGCCACAAGCCACATCACTTCTAGCAGAAAAATATTTATGGTACGGACAACACGGTGTTCAAAGTGGTTTCCCGCTTTTCTCAAAGATAACATGGACATCCCCAACTAACAAACCAGGAAAAAGAGAGTACTTAAGCTTCCTGGCATTTAGACAGTCCCAGGAAGAGAGGAGGCTGCAGGTGGTGCTTCCACCTGACTGCACCTGCACTGGGGACCACGATGCCCTCCCCATGCTCTCCTTCCACTTCTAGAGGAGGGTTTCTGTCTCACTGAAGCATAACAGTCCCAGAGGAAACCAACACCCATCTGCTTGTTCCCTGCCCACCCAGCTTCTGAACACACTGCAACAAAGAGAACTGGGATAAAAATTAAAAATAAAAAAGGAGCTGAAAGCCAACTTGGAGGAGAAAGGTTATGTACATCTCAGGAGGAGCTCGCTCATCCGTGCTGAGGCCCAGACTCATGCTTAGGAACTGGGATGAAGTAACATTTGAAGAGCAGACTCGGCATCTTGCACGCAACTTCTCCATGTGACGAGCATCCCCATCCTGACTCGTGTTCAGCTGTAGGCGCACGGAATTCCCACAAAATTCCCCTGGAAGTACAAATGCTGCCCTGCGAGCAGCACCCAGCCAACAGGATTAGGGTTCCACAACAGTGCCAGCAGAATTAAGGCGGATTACGCTCCTGGTGAACTCCTGGGGTTCTTACTCCAGAAGAAGAATGCCTCGTTTCAAATTAAATTAACCCACTTGCAGAAGAACCGCACTGTAGGAGGAAATGCATCCACTCAGGGAGCTGAACACAAAGAGCTATCCTGGGATAACTTCCTCTGTAGATAAACCCTTAAATTAATTCCCTTTATTGTTCCACGCAGAGAAGCTTGTGTGGTCCCTCTGCTCCAAACCTCATCCTTCTGCGGTTCCTCATTTGTGTCATGGCAAGCCAGGCTGTAAACGCTGCAGAGAAAACGCTCTCTTCACTTACTGCGTGCCATGAAATTAGCTGGCGATACAGAAATAAAAGCCACATTGGTAGTGTCACACGAACGCTGCTACTCTTATGGCTGACATCTATTAATCCCCTTTATGTTTGCCATCTATGCATCGTAGAATAAAATCTGTCATGAAAAGCGTGCAGACTTTTGGACTACAGAGCGACTGATGCAATCTTTAACTCAGACTCTCTGTTGCAGAATGGCAAAATAATTTTGCTTGGCCATACAGAGCACGACGCCTTCCCTTCCCTTCCTTTCCTTCTCCTCCATTTCCCTTCCCTTAGGCGAAGGCAGATCAGCCCTGGGCATGGCCCGCCCTGTCCCCAGGCAGCCTGGTGGCCCCCGACCTATCCTGCTTTGACATCTCCTGGTGCGAGGCGGGAGCTGGATGCAGTCCTCCAGATGTGGCTTTGCCAGCTCCAAAAAGAGGGAAATAATCACTTCCTTTGACTTGCTGGCTATGATCTTGCTAATGCAACCCAGTATGCCATTAGCCTTTATTGTTTACGCTCATACAAGAGCATAAACCTCTTTAGCCAACCACATTAATGCCTGTGCTTCTTCCAAGAGACAGCTATTTTATTCCTCCCTTTCTTAAAGCTACCCAACATCTGAGGACAGCTTTTTCCAAGTGAATGTCACTGCTGCACAACAGCAGCAGTGAAAGGGCTGCTCTCCGAGAGCAGAAAGTGAGTTCTGGCATGATCCCACCCTGCCAACAGCTGGAGTGAATTTTCTTATGATACCACTAAAAACAGCTTGAGTGCTCGTCACCCGTTTAAAAGCAGAGCTTAATTTTAAGACCCTCTTCTGAAACACAGGAAGATGATGGAGTCTGAAGCCCCAGACACTGGGGATTTTTTCTGCTTTAAGATTAAACAGTCACTGGAAATAGAAGCAGCCCAAAACAGTGGGCAAAGCAAAGGAGTAAAGGAGTGCATCAGAAAGAGAGCAGATTGTCCTTGCTGTTACAGGTTACCTGTGCCTTATCTTGCTCTTCTGGAAATGCAGCTGAGAATTTCCCCAGAGGTGTAAAGGAAGTGAATGCAGCTTGTAAAGCACCCTGCTGTCTCTGGATGCACAGACCAACAAAGAGCAGATTCACATCGTCTGTAAGACGCGTTTTCCTTATCAAGTCCTAAGGTTACTCTTGGTTTTGAGTATTCACAGGTTTCTGGTTAAAAACAGGTCCATGCCACACTATTCTCTAGGCTCTATTCTGACAAAATCCTTCACACAGCAGCATAACACATTCTAATACCATTACCTGATTACAAATCTATGATTATATGGAAATGATCAAAAGAAACCTATGTTGAAACGCATGAATGACACAGCACAGCAGACCCAGCTGTACCAGAGCTGGGCTTTGATCTGACAGCAAGTGCAATACTGTCAGTTCTCCCAGGGGCTGCTCCAGCTCTGCCTGACAGATCCCGATTTCCCTTTGGGTTCCCCCATCCTCCCCCACTACACTTCTCCATCTACTCCTAGGCACTGTGCAATCCATCACCTCCCGGTCCCAGCTGTCCCCTGGCACCTTGGGGCTGCTCAGCTCCAGGGTTAAACCCGTCTGCCCAGGCACCCAGACAGCCCCACTCATCGGCAGTGACAGCACCACACAAAAAGGCAGCCACGCCCATGATTTATCAGCAAGACGTGCCTCATCACAGGTAGAGGGCGAGAACAGCCTGGTGGCTGCACACAGGGTGACTGTACGAGCCCGCTAAGACTTTCCATCTTTGCTCACACACCTACAGAGGAAGCCCAAGCAAGCAGGATGCTGAAGGATCTCTGGGGACCGCTTTTTTGGGGATCAGTAGGAATCAGCTCCAGCATCAGCAATGCATACACCAGGCCAGGCTCGGGCTGTTTCCTGCTCTGCCCCATGAACCTTCGTGCCTGCAGCAGCCTGAATCTCCCCAGCACTGCCCCACTTCAGACCCACCCTGCTGATGCTGCTGTTGTTTTCCTCCTGCGTTTTGTGCAGGGATCTCTGCCTTTTTCAGTTCCAGTTCAGTTTCAGCGTATGAAACGCTCGTGGAGACCATTATTCTACCTCCATGCAAAGCTCTTCTCAAAGCTCAGCTGGCATGTTTACCATAGTGTATATCATTGCCAATTAAAACAGCACATCACAACCAAAACCCTCTCACTATTATTCTTTCCCTCCCCTAGCCCCCAACACCGCACAATCACACACCTATTGAACAAAGGCTGGTCAGCACAACCTCAAGGAAAGTTTGCCTTCCTCCAGAACCCACCCAGCCCACTGGGAACAGCCCTGCAAGAGCCCAGAGGTCTCTGCCCATGCAGTGCAATATCAATGCCTCTGGCGACTGGGCTGCACAAGGACCAGCAGGTTACAAGGAGCCTGCTGCACACACCAACAGGAAGACACAGATTTTGCAATGCAGCATGTGCATCTGTTGGGTTTGCTCCCTGATTTAACAGATGTTTGTTATTTGCAATCTTCATGACCAAAGGACTCCATGAGAAGTGGTGGGATTACAGAGAGGGGATGTTCAGCTGTTTGAAATTCCTCTCAAGCAGCAGGGCAGAATCCTCCTTTTTAAGGTAGCAACAAGGCAGAGGGCACTGCTCAACTGCGGTGCTGGCCTGTCTTCGTGAGAGCATACAAGAAGCAAGATGGGTTGTGAGCTTCCCTGAATGCTGCCAGCATTTGAAGCTTGCAAGGTTAAACCAAGTCCGAAGGGGCTCTTCACAAACCACTAAAAAATTTTCTGGCCTCTTCCATTAAATGCTTTTTGAAACATCTGCAGGCAAACAGAAAGAGGCATCCTGCAGCTTTCAGAGCTGAAAAAAGCAGAGGCTTACCTTAAAGACAAAACTAACACAAAGCACCTTATTGTGACTGCTGAACTTTCACTGTCTGGTCAGCTTGTTAAAACTGGGGGAGAGGGAGCTGGTGTGATGGGCAGAGGACACCAGCTTAGGGACCCCACTGACTTTTAGTATTTTCTGTCAGATCAGAGCAGAGAGGACTTAGAGACAGCCAGGACAGAGCCAGAAAAGATGCATACTTGCAAAGTATCAGAAAACAAATTTTTAGAAAACTTTCTTTGCCAAATACTGACTCAGAATTTGAGTGGGAGCATTTCCTTTTTTTTTTTTTTTTTTAAACAAAAATTCATAGAAATGCAAACAAAAAGCTAAAACAAAAGGTTAAACCAAGGTGTTCAAAGCTGCTTTGTTCAAAGGGTTACCTTGTACAGTCCCAGCACACCGACCAGAAAAGCCAGGAGAGCCAGTAAAACCTGTTCTGTTCTGACAGCACCTAAGCAGTTAACTTCTTCCATTCAAGAGCTGAAAAATCTGCCAAGGCAGAAGACCAGGCCTAGAAGATCAAGTTACACATGAGGAGGGGGTGGAAGGGGAGAGGAAGAAAAGAAAACAAGTTCTCTGCACCGCTGGGCTGCCTTAGGCCCAGCAGGATGGGCAGGAGGCAGCGCTCACCCAGCGTTATCTGCAGGCAGCTGAGAGGCACCGCAAGCACACGTGTGCTCCTGCGAGCCAGATCTTGCCACTCAACTTTCAGGAACACCAGCCTGCAGTGAACACGTTAACTCTGGCCAACGTCAGGGACTTCTTCACAGAATCATAGGATGGCGTGGGTTGGAAGGGACAGGATTGAACTGGCATTACTGGAACTATCGGAACGCAATCCATGCCATCGTGCTGCACATCCTCCTGGGGCTGTGCTGCACAGAGCTTGGGGCACAGCTCTCGTGTGGACGTGTCCCTAAACAACCCATTGGCCCCACCATCGATCCAACTGCTTTGCCCTGACCATCCCTGTGTAGGTGAAGCCCCACAACAGCAAGCCACAAGCTGGCCCCAAGCAGGGGGCTCGTCCTCACCCCATTTTGGGGTAGGATCACAGCACTTGGAAGAAGCCCTGGGCTCCCTGCCCTGCTCAGCTCCGCTCTGCTGCTCACTGCATTCAGTAAAAGCGAAGAAAATTGAGAAAATTTCATGTAACACACACAGGAACAAAATGCCTTTCAGTGCTTGGAAACTGAACAGAGTTAGGCCTCTGAAGAGCATCAATATCAATGGGTAAAGCCTTGACAGGATCACAGAATACATGTTTCCTGGAGTACTTTTAATCATTTTTAGTATCATTATTATTATTATTTATTATCGTTATTATTTAATAAGACAGTGCCTTCCAATTGGGGATCCAAATGTCAGCTAATTCATTCCCAGGAGTATGCATCTTTGGAGAAAGTGGAAGTCCTTTAAAACTATCTAAATTAAAAAATAAAAAAAATCTGCAGTGGCTTGAATTAGTGTTTATCCACCTTCAGTATGCCCAGCCTCCCTTAGATTTATATGTGAAATGCCCAGTGCTCCACAGCACTAATTACTCCCAGTGTAAGGGATTAAATATATATTCCCAGGAAGGAAAAGCTTGCAGTTAATTAGAACTGCCTGCAGCAACGATGCCCTCCAAGCATCTCAGCATTTCATTCTGTCGTCAGGACACAATACAAGGAGGTGGAAGAGCCCTGCTGGGACCATGACGTAAGGCAGGACTGTTTTTTTCTCTTGTGAACACAGGGGCCAACAGGCACAAGCTCCAGCCAGAAACAAGGGATCTCACCATGGAGAAATGCAAACGTAGACATGCTTGCACCTCCTGGTCCATCTCCAGCAAGGGTGCAGAAAGAGAGGCATCCACTTCCACGCACTCCTTAGTGCACTGGGGTGCACTGCAAGTGCCACACCTGGTGCTAAACCTCCACAAGGCTTTGCAGCACTGTTTGCAATTCCCAGACATAAAGCACATTCAGAGAAGAGTTTTGATTTTTTTGGATTCTTTTGGAAAAGCTAGGCAACAGTCCCCTCTAGGCTGCACCACTAAGACAAAGCTAAAAACTGATGCAGAATTCATCAAGGCAAAAGTTTTTAAATTAAATCCTTTCAGAATGAGTTTCTTTGGTACCTGTAGAATACAACACTTGTCTTTTTCTACCTCTGAATGTAAATATAGCATGAGACTGGAATGTCTCCGCCTTTCCAAGCAAAAGAGTTATACAAGAAAATAAAAGCTGGTGTAAAAAAAAAAATTAAGTCTGTGCTACCAATCTCCCAAAACTCAAATTCTACCTTATCCATGTATTGTGAGCAACCCAAAGTTCCTTTCTGTGCACTCCCTCATCACCCTACCTGTCTGCCACTAATCAGAGCCATTCCCAAAGCAGATACATTACATGTGGGCTGAGACTTACTGCTGCTGGCACGAAGAAGGATTGTAGACTGTCTGCCCACATACCAGACAGAAAATAAAGAGAAGTGTATAACTGAACAGCAAGTCGGCACCCTACGAGCTTTCAGCCCTGTTCCATGCTGGCCCTACAGCTGCCACACCTGGCACTGTAGGTGCAGCTGAGCTGCTCCGCTGGTTGCAGAGATAGGAGCAGATTTTGAAGACCTACACAAATGATTAGAAACAAAGAAAGAAGTAAAATACCTGAGACTGCTCTGAAAACATGACGGAAGCTCACGTAACAACATGCAGCCCCACCGGCCCCCTTTGCTGGCACCTGTGCTCACACAACCATGCAGTGCCCAGCTTGAGGATTTAAAGATTCCTCATTACACACCCACTCAAATAATAGTGCTGGTACCCTCAGTGGTCCGGGAGAGCTGTTGAGTCAAAATACTGAGAAAATCATCTGCACTGACAAGTCCTGGGTTGTATGGAGAGCTTCATTTCCCTGGCCTGTCCCCACTGGAAGGTCTACAAACTCCAGAAGAAATAAGCGTGAATGGAGGAGTGGAGCAGCTCTAGATGCGTTTCAATAATCACCAGAAGGCCATCAGCAGGACTGCTGTCACTCAGGATGGGGACACTCTCACATTGCCCTGGCAGGATCCATGGACACCCCTCCATTAGTTTGACTTGACCAGATGGTGGCTGATCTAAACATTTGGACTTACCGGGATGATGCCTGAAACTTAACGCAGAGAGCCTGGACTTGGCAGCACCAGTCCATGGTGCATCCAGACGCCCCACGTAAGCTCCTCTGCCTGCACAGCAACACAGGTACAGCAGATCAACTTACAAGAATAAAGATGAATGCCTCCAAAATTAGTGAACAGCCAAAAGCAGTCCACAACACACACCGCTGAAGGACAAGGAAAGCTATGGCCTGAGCCAACAAGAGGTGGGGAAACCCAGGAGCAAGCCAGCTGGGCTCCAGTGGGCCACGCGTCCCCATTTCCTCCCAGCCCAAGTCCCTCTCCTGGAACAGGGCCAGGGCATTTGCAGAGGGTGAATGAGCTGCTGTGTTCCCTAATCCCCCCCGCCGGTATGCCTTTAGTTAGGGAGCCAGCAGAGCCTCTCTGAAAATTAATCTCAAAGCAGGAGGAGGTTGGGAGAAAGAAACGGCCGAGAGATCTCTTGGAGTCAAGGGGGGTAAAGGCAGTTCTTCGCTCATAGCACGTGTGAGGGATACAGGGGAGGAAAAGGTAGGGCAAAGGACGCTCCGCCATGTAGCATGGCAGTTATCCGATCGAGAACAGCACAGAGGAGAAAGGCCCAGATTGTGCGAGCTCTCCTCTTGTAATGACACCTGGAGCGCTGCACAGAGGGTGGCACCCAGCATCCAGCAGGATTAGCAGGTTATCGCTTTGCAAAGAGCTGATAATAGCTCGGGTTGCTTTTGCTTAGTGTCAAACCCTCAGACTTGATCTAGCTTTTAAGATGCAAAATATTTTAGGAAAAAAAAAAATGAGGGGAAATTATCCATTCAGCTTAAACATACACTCACGGAGCAGACATGCCACAGCTTTACTCAGATTTCCTGTAGCTGCAGACAAACCTGTTACCCGACTTGTGCCCCCACTCTCTCCCAGTGTCAAAGATTCTCGTGTCACCTGGCCTCAGGACAAGCCACCCACACATCAGGGCCCAGCGCCGAGATCCTTGGTGGAAGGTTCAACAGCCAGGTGGAACACACAGCAATGCACCTGACGCGCCAAGTGCCAGTTGCAGAACACCTCCGCCCTGTTCTTAGCTGGCATTCATATTTTTTAATTTAAAAGAGAACTGCCTTGCGGCAGCCTGGCTCCAGCAGAGGACAGGATACAAAGGCTCCCGATGCTGAACTCCACGCAGACTTTCACAGCTCGTGCAGGGCGTGTTCAGCACCAGCAGCACATCCTGCTCAACCTGCAAACAGCCTGCACACGCGGAAACTGCAACAGGCATGAGAAGGAGCTGGATCCAGGGATAACAGATACTTCTCCCCCACACACAGAAATGCTTTGTCTGTGTCCAAGAGAAAGAGAAGGCTTTGGTGTGTCAGAACACCACGGAGACTATCCCAAGGGGCAAACCAGGAGGAGAAAGCTGCTCCACGTCAGTGTGCTGAGACTCCCCTAGAGAGCAGAACAGAAATTTAGCTAGCTCCATGGCCCCAACCCACTTCAGTGCAAAAGCTTCAAGGAGTCAAAGTTGCAATGTGTTAATTGGAATATACAAAGATTCTACTAATGCTCGTTAACACTGACTGCTGCCCTTTTCTGAATCTGCTCTCTTCAAGCCTCTTGTAGTACTGCAAGAAACAGCAAACATGAACAGCACTGAGGAACAGCCTATTCTGAAATCACTTCCAGGAACAGGGATTGTTTAAACAAAATCCATTAAGTGAAACCATCTGTATTAAGGGTCAAACGCCATCTGAGGCTGACTGTATGAAAATAGCCATTTCACAAAATTTGGGCAGCTATCCCTTTGTTTTTTTTCTTTAATACAAATGACCAGTTACACGGAGATGTTACTGGAGGGCAGGAATTTAACTCTGGAGCTTCAGCGCTAGGAGGAGGCTGATGTCAGTCCCGCTGTGCCCCGAGGAAGCTCCGCAGCGCTGGGCAATGGGCCGGGCGCCGGCGGCTCCTCCCCGGCTGCGTCACCCGGAGCCGGCCAGGCGGATGCGCTGGGTCCCAAGGGATGTTGCTTCCACAGGGCTTGGGAGGGAGGGAGGTGATAGAAAAGGTTTGGGGAAGGGGAAAGGGTGATGTTAAGTTATACAGCGATAAAAGGTGCATTTTAACCTGTTTCAGCAGAGGATGTTAGTGGTGGAATTCAGGATTCAGAGATGGCCATTGGTAATGATAACCACAGACTGGCTTGCTTTGGAAGGGACCTGAAAGATCAACTAGTTCCGACCCTCAATAATAAACACGAAGCTAGAATGTTCAACATGAACACAAAGCCTGCAGATAGCTGGTACTGCTTCAAACATGCACTGATCCCCTCCCAGCAAAGGATTCGCACAGCTCTCCTCCAGCTCATCTGAAGTCAACTTTCATTGGAGCAACACAGAATGGCAAGAGATCCTGGGCACAAAGCTGCCCCAACATTCTTCCGAACACCACATCAGGAGCTGGTCGTCAGAGCACAACCAGGGCAACGTGCCACGCAGGGGAACCCGCCCACAGAGACCCCCCTGGCCCCACAGCGGAACAGCCGGTCTGAGTATGGCCTTAGTCACCTGCTGTGGTTTCATCACCTCCAGTTAGCTGCAGAAATGTTTCCAAACGTATCACTAGTGAAGTCAGGCTGTAATCAAATATTGCAGCTGCAAAGGCAAAAAATCATTAATCTTTTTTTTTCTGCAATCCAAGCAGATGGTGGTGATGGAAGGGAAAACTACAATTCATTTGTTTTTGACAAAACTGCCAGCATGAAGGCAAAAAAAAAATCCTCTTTTTTTTTTTTTTTTTTTTTTAAATTTTTAAGCCTTTACATGCCAATGTATTTCATGCCTGGCAGCTTTTTAAGCAGACAAATATTTAATGGATCTAACATAAATGCAAATATCAGCTATCAAAAGTCAAATTGCCCAGCTATGATGTAATGAAATAGCTTTGCCTTATGGGAATGAGGTCACAGGTCTGAAATATGGCCTTAGGGGTGGGAAAAAAAAAATCCTTCAAAGAAGTTGCAAAATGGTAATGCAATTACTTGCCTAACTCTAAAATTTTATAGATATTTAAATTCAGCTCTAAAGATCTGAGTCATTAATTTGCATAAGCCTTGCTGAGAAACAGACTGCTCCTCAATCACAGGGAGCTAATGAAGCTCTCATGGCCTCCATACAACAGCTACAGCACCAGAGCTAACGCTGAACCCTAACACCGAAACGTGTGAACATCACAGCGCTAAACATTTTTATATTCCCAGTGATAAAGTGTCAGAACAGTCTATAGATGCAGAAGAACACATGGCTCAACACACAGCCCAGTGGAAGCAAACTCACGGAAGGGTGCATTCAGGGTGAACCAGCAGACGCAGGGGAACCCAAAGCCCAGCGAGGAATCCTCTTGCAGACATGCAGAGGATCAGCAGCCCGCAGTAAGCTGGCCACAGGGGCAAGCCCTGGGAGCTAGAAGATTTTTTGATCTAGTTTTGCAGAGCAGAAGGAGGGGCAGCTNTTGTGTATAACAAAATGCCTTGTAAAAAAAGAAAAAAAAAAAAAAAAAAAGGCATATATATTAGAGATCTAACAGAGAATTTATGAAGCCCAAAACTTTATCTTGACTTCACTGTTATGCCCTTATGTGGGTATTTTCTCCCTCCAGAAATGCATAAAAGATAAATTCATCTGTGGTTTTGAGGCCCCCAAATACTGAACAGTTCGCAACACAAATAAAACCACCACGACAGCATCATACCAGACTTGGATTATTTCACCTGCAACAGGAACCAAAAACATTTTAAGAACAGCACACCTAACCCCTGAAACGGCCTCATACAAGAGGTGGGAAGGAAGCAGGCACCCCAGATCTGACCTGTCTCTCTGCGATGGATGTTAGGGAGCAGCGTGCGCTAACAGCAAGCCTCCCTGCGCTGGGGCTAGCAGGAGCAGCGAGAGCTCCCACCACCGCCTGCACCCCACAAGGACCTGCACGTGTCTGCCATGCGCAGCGGGGTTCCCTAACAGGATCTGCTCTTCTCGGGGCAGATGGCACGGCCAAAGGGCATCCTAACCCAGCTGGGGACCTGCAGGGACAGCACAGCTCTTAACCGCAGGAACCCCAAACTGAGGATGGTTGGAAATGTTGGGGAGAAAGGGTGAGCAGGGGCCAAGGCAAGGGCTGCCCCCTGCCCTCCTTCCTGCCCCTCCCAATACGTTATTCATTAACGCACCAAAACACGCACAGCGATGAAGAATTCATGGAGATTCCCCGAATACCAAAATTCTGAGTATAACGGCAAGCAGAGCTGGCTGAACACCCTCCTCCAGCTCCACACCCTGCCCCGGGTGGATCGCTGCTATAAAGCTTCGCTTGTATTTACAGCAGCAAAGTCCTCACCAAACCCCTTCACCGCCAGCGCCTTCCACACACGCAGAACATCTCTGAACCAAGCAGCAAGCACGAATGCTGCAACTTTAAATCCGTCCCCGTTTCCTTTTCCAAGTTTCTGTTTGAGCTGTTACAGCTCCCTCAGGACCCCACTGACTCACTGCATTTTCGGGATGACGCAAGCATGCTCTTCTGCACAGCTTCAAAACCGGCTCCAAGCGTTTCCAGTCAAAAACTGGCCGCTGAAGAACCATATAAATCAGGTGTTCTCACTGTGAAGCAAGGAACAAACCTCAGATCCTTTCCTGATTGGAAATGTATTAATCACTGGCAGCTCCATTCCTAGGGAATACTTCTAGGAATGCTGAAGTTTCCACTCAGAGATCCAGGGAAAAACAGTTCCCTCCCGAACGCACACCACCCAGTAGGGCTGGCCCACCCCTCACCGCCTCCTCTGTCACCCTGGTGTCCCCTCATGTCATGGGGTATCCATGCAAATCTCTGCCCTCACGCTGCAGCCTCTCAAAGCTCCCTGCAAGCACAGAACCTGCCCCAGCTTCTCCACGCTGGTTCCCAGTTCCCCAGGTCCTCCTGCCAGCAAACCTGGGTGGGTGAAGGAAGAGGAGAGGCATTCTGGGAGCACTCGTGCCAGCGGAGGGGTCCTACGCAAAGACCTGAAAAGCCACCAAGTGGAAAGGTGCGCCTGAAAACATGGAACCAGGGAAGGCACTTCCCATGTCTCTAGGCTGAAGTCCCTCTTCCTTCTGAACCCCTCAGCTCAGCTTCTTCTGCTCCTCCAGCTGCTGAACACCAGCAGATAGACCCTTTCTGTGCATCTCTGTTCCTTACAGCGATGGTAACAAAAGCAAAACAAACACTGGGCTCCTGACTGAGGTTTGCTGCCTGATAGCAAAGGCAGCTGAAACATTTTTTCTGCTTGCAGCTTTCAGCTTTTATCTGCTCTGAAAGATGTCACTGTGACAAGAGAACGGGAAGTGACACAAAGACGTAAAACTGAACAATGAAGTGGAAAAAAAAAACAGAGAGAAAGATGAGAATGCCTTGTTTTGTCATCTACACTAACACTGATAATAAAAATTTTGGGAAAAAAGCCTCCTTGCTAAACAGGCTTTTATTCCCTTCAAGCCAAGCTGAGTAAGATAAATGCCTAAAGCCAAACCTGCTTTCACTTCGCTCTTTACAGTGCACAATGCAGAAGAGAGCTCTGCTCTTTGCAAGAGGTCAGCACCCAGTGCCTCTCCTGGAAAACGACAAGGCTATCTGCAAAATTAGCTTTAATCCTTACCAAAAAAAAAAAAAGAGGCATATACAGCACATGCGTAGCATTCTCTGTATAGACATTAGGACATTCATACTGTGAACCACACAAAGAAATACATCAAGTGTGTAAGGATACTCAGCTATTTGGATTTAACTTCTTTGTGCTGGTATTTGCAATACCCTGGAATGATGGAATTGAGAAAGCAATTCATGATAAAAAGAGCAGTTTTTCCTCAAAGATAAAAACAGTTTTAAACTGTGAACGGAAAGCTGTACGCATGGCATGCATTTCCTCACAAACAAATTACTGGGATGCGCCACATTTCTACAGCTGACAATTTCTTTTCCTAAATTCCTGAATCTAAATTCCTGAATTTGCTTCTAAAGCAGCAGCAAAAAGAAGCAAGGGGCCACGAAGATGCAGCTCCGAGGCAGGCGGAACACATCGGTGCAGGAAAGCAGCCAGCTGTTAACTGCTTGGAGGCTGCTCCTTCCCTTCGGACCCGCTCCACAGCCTGGGAAGCAAGGACAGCGATTAGCCAAGTGTCAGGAATTATGATTCACGGAAGTGAGTCACCCCTTGGCCCCAGGGGCGGGATTTGGGCTGAGCTGCCCAACTGCAGCCCCACGCCAGTTACGCAACCCTGTCACACGCGTGGGCACCGCCATCCTCGCTGGGTCCGTTTCAGACGGTACCGTGACCCTGCTCAATAGCTTTATCTTCAGCAGATTGTCCCACGCTCAGCCTTCCCACCTAGCCAAAAAACCTGTGGTGCATGCGGACAGCACATTTTGAGCCATAGGGAACTCAAATAAGATGCGTTTTTATTAGGGTCTTTGAATCCAAGGTGAATCGGGGGGCGGTGAGGCCCTGGCCCAGGCTGCCCAGAACAGCTGTGGGTGCCCCATCCCTGGGGGTGCTCAAGGCCAGGCTGGGTGGGCCCTGGGCAGCCAGATCTGGAGGGGGGGGGGGGCAGCCAGCCCATGGCATGGGGGGGGGCTGGGGGGTCTTTAAGGTCCCTTCCAACCCAAACCATTCTATGATTCCATGAAAACAGGGAGAGGAATTCTGCAGTCCGTATTTGAAAATGGTCAATGGCTTTTTTGCTCCAGTAGAAGCTGTGGAATTTGGCCTGCAGTGCTTTACCCAAGAAGCCATCAGATCTCATGACTCAGTGCACGCAAAGCCATGGGGGCAGTGGGAGGAAGACGCGGGAGGACGGATCTCTCATAGTAAACATGTGAGCTGTCTGCAGCAAGGGCCGTGCCATTAAACCAAAGCCGCTGCTGGTTTTCCAGTATCTTTTCCTCTGTTTATCTCGGTTGCCATGGCTCTTGCTTGAATCATCTGAGCAAATTACATCCACATGTCTCAGGCCACATTATTTCCACTCACTCCACAACTGCGGATCGACTTTCACTCACCTGGCAGTCACTTGTGCCAAGCGACGTCAGCAGCGCAGCGACAGAGAGCAGCTTCCCTGCCACCGCCACTTGGACGCCGCTGTCAGACGCTGCAGAACGGGCAGGTTAACACGTCAGGGAACGCCACTGGGAGGAAGAACACAGAAACGTGGCATCCTGCTATCCCTCCCGAGGGGGGCTCCAAGGGGGGTGAGTTTGGGGCTGAAGTGAGCTCCTCTACCTCCCTGCTGCGCTGGCACAAGTGAGATCAAAAAGAACCAAACCGAAACGCAGCTCGCTGGCACCTGAAGCCATCTCAATAACCACAGCCCAACAGATCACCTGGCAAGCGTCCAACACTCATTCACAGCTCGGACACCTGCCTAGTGGAAGAGGGCCAGAGTGCCTTGGTGCTGCTAACCCACAACACTCAGGTGCATTAGGGAGCTCAGTTTCCAGCACAATAAGGTAACTCTGCAGCATCCTACACCCGCAGTGGTAAAGATCTGCTTTCTTCACCTGGGCCCAGAGGACATGCTGCCACCAGAGACATGGGGATGGCTCAGGCTGTGGTCCTGCAGCATCAGAGCAGCAGACGCGCACAGCAAGCAGAGCCTGGTGCATCTCAGCTTGCAGCAAACAAGAAGCCCTTGGTGTCTGCGCTGGGAACTGCTCTGGCATCCAGCAAGGTGGAATCTCGAGGGGGCTGCCTCTCCTGCTCCCCAGCCAGGTGCTGGTACCCGAGTCACACAGCTGAAGGAACACCGAGGCTGAGAGTGGGAAATCTTTTCTGCAACACCAGAGCTCCTGGGATTTAAGAAGCAAAATCAAACAAAAATCTGCTGATGCAATTTCTGTATTTTAATGCAAGTCTTACATTAGCTGAGGAGCAGGCCCTAAATCAGAATCTCAGTTGTCTTAACAAACCCATTAAACTGGATTATTCTAGAGGAAACTCTCGTCTTTACTCTGCATTCTTCTTGTCCTCCCTATAATCCTGGGATATAGCTGCAAATTACAGAAACAAAAAGCACTCGTGTTTTGACTTCACCATGCTGCTGCGCAGCTCTGCGCTGAACTGAACATAACACAAATTACCACGCTGTTTGTAGCGTACCAGACTTCAGATCTCCAACAAATTGATTCCGAATTCTTGAGATTGCAGATTTGCTCCAGGACCGTATCTACCAGAAAGAGTCTCCTGGCACTAGCAGTACGAAATCCACTAAAATAACTCAATACTAGATGGGTTCATGAATGTTTCAAAAGCCTGTGTGTTGCTGTACAGAAGCACAAAAAAGAGGAAGCTGCTCATTTTTGTTTTCTCCTGCTGCTCTGACATTCACTGGAGCTGAATGAAAACAGAAGCTAAAACACGACGGAATGAAAGGGTTGAACATGCAATAAACAGAAGCAATGTGGAAGATAAACACATACAATTTTGATGGCCAAAATAAATCCCAGCATAAACATGGCAGTGGTCATCCCCTTCTTGAAATGCAAGTTCCCCAAAACGATGGATGCATTGCAAGACATCTTCTGTGAGCTTACAGAGATTCACTCCAACATGTGCATCAGCTTTTCTTGATCACAGTAGGTAAATGGAAAAAAAAAAAGAACAAAAAAGTGGGCAACAGCACCTCCACAGCTCAGACAGAAATTGGTCTTTGTCAGAGCAATTGTACCTGCTGTCCTTTATTAGAAACCATTTTTGAAATACAGATAACAGCCAATGTAGGATTTTACAAAGAAATGAAGTTAAAGAATAAAAAAGGATGGGAATTTTAGGTAGAGAATATGGAGAATATCAGTTCTGCACTGTGCCAGGAAATGAAATGAAGCTGTGAACAGAAGGCTTCGAAGTTCCAGTGAGGAGCTGTGGGGTGGGAATGTGAGAACCACAGAGCCCTGTCAGAAGGGCAGGCACGGTCCGAGGCCGATCTGCCTGATCTGCCGTGCCAAAGATGCAAGAAACTGGGGTGCTGCTGCCCTGCCCCTCGCAGGTCGTTAGGTACAGACCAGCTAGCCGATCGACAGAAAGCCAGCACGCAGGAAGTCCGCTTAAAATGAATTTTCTTCATTTGGAAAAAGGGCAGCTAACGGGCTCACTGCCTAAATCAGATCACTGAAAACCTCCCTGGCACCCAGAGTGCCTGCCTGCGCATCTCTGCAGAGACCAGGGAAAGGGGCAGGAGCAGCCCTCCAGGGCTCAGGTCACCCCAGGTGACAACCCCGCTGAGCAACGCTCCAGCGATAGGAACCTGCCACTGAGCTCCTCTGAGCGCCCCACAAAGCAGCTCCGCCAGCACACCATGTCCCAGGCTGTGACTTACGGGGAACCGAGGATGTGCCACTCAGAGCAAACCGGCCTCAGAGCTGCACGTTTACACCTGTAAGCAACAAGTGCAGGTCTTAGAAACGATTCCCCATTAATGCCGAGCCCTGCAGTGGGGTAGCGCAGGGCAGGCAGGCAACCCAAGCCCTCCTGCCAGCAGTGGTTTACTTTGTAAGGCTGTCACCACGCGGCAGCACGATGAACGGCCGCTGCAGGGCCACGGCTGCCGGAGTGGAGCGAGCAGCCCCAGACGCTGCCTGCATCTGCACGCTGATGGAGGTGCTGGGATAGAAATCAACAAATCCAAACTAAGGAAAAATTTAAGAAGGAAAGTTCAGATCCTGGGAGGTTTGTTCTTTCAGTGTAAAAACAGATAAATTCAATTTCTGGTCCTTTCCTTTGAAGCATGAAAATCGTTGACAACAAAGGCTGAAGGTACTGTTCCATATGAAACAGCAGCCAGAGGCACGCAGGAGAGGCAGAGGAAGGATGCAGCTTACTGGAAGAAGGAGAGTCACTGCCTCCCACTTTAACCTCAACGTGAATCAAAATGCAGTGTTTTACATCGACTGAGTTATATGCGTTCTTGTGTTTGTGTTCTTAAACTATTATACTTAATGTTGCCCCAAAGCACTAACCAAGGCAATTTTTAAGAACAGCAGTGCACACAAAACAACATTTGAGGCTCTATCTGTTCACCAGGCTCTGCCCACCAAGCTGGCTGCTAGCTGTTAGCAGACCATGCCCTGTTCCGACACACACCATCTGCTGGTTTCACCCCACACCTGAAACCCCCACCTGCAACGCAGCAGTAGCCGGGCTGCGCTTTGTGCCGTCCCTGCCAAGTCCTAACTGATCTGACACCGCTGATTTCTCTCCCTGTGCCTGAAGGTGAGAGCAGGCAAGGACGCCTCAAGGAATCACTAAGGCCTGCACCAGCCACAGGCAAGCTCCGCGGATCAGGGCTGCTATCGACCAGCTGAGCACAGTGCTGGGGTGCCTGACCCCAGCAGCCCCCACCAGGCGTTGCTGCAGAGCTCTGGCACAGCACAGCCAGAGCACAGCACGGCTGGCGGGGGCTCAGCTTTCAGCCTGCGAACCCTGTGAAGATAATTTGTGCTACCCGTGCTTGCATTCCTGCATGCATTGTTAGATCTACGCCTTCCAGTTTGTTTGGGGCGCAAACCAAGTTAGTTTACATGGAATTTTCTTGGCACTCCCTGCTAGCTACCCAGAAACCCCTAACAGCGTCAGAGAACTTCCAGGAGTCAACTGGAAATAGGGACTTTGTTGCAAGCCTCCCAGTACATCACCAGCATTTATTTAGGACTGCTATAGGGTTCTCCCCTCAATCAGCAAAGTTGCCGGTCTTTGACAAGCTGCACACCACGATGTGAAGGGCTCAGAGGGATGCCCCAAGCCTTTGCGCAGAGCACGTCCCCCGCTGTCACATCCCAGGCCTCGGGCAGCTGCGTGCACAGAAATCCGCTGCTCATCCCACACAGACGGTGGAGCAATCAGATGGCAGTAATTCCACTCACTAATTGCCCTGCTGTAGATGACAATAGCGATGCAAAAGAAACAGCTGCCAGCCACTCCTGAAATAACCCATCATTTCCACCAGCCTCCTCGTCTCTCAAAAAAAAAAAAAGAAAATCTCTTTGCCACAGCAAACGGAGCTGGAAGCTTTACAGCTCCTGGAGGAAATCTTGCATCGTGCCTAGAGACCTTTAGAAAAGCTCCGGCAGCAAAATAAATTATTTACAGCACTATTTCTGACAATACAATCTCCATAAATGATACAAGATGGAAGGGTTTAAAAATGAGTGCTTGTGGCATGGGGCCCAAGCTTGTGTCTAATAGAAATATTGATCAGCTCCATTTCCACAGGCTCTGTAAACAGTCTGATAATAAGGAAAACTGCAAGCATATATTTTTTTTTTTTTCTTTGCTGTAAGGTAGGATGGCACAAATCACTTCACCCATTCAAACTGAGCCCAATTAAGGCAGTTTGAGATATTTGAAGAGAAAAAAAGTCCATAAAACAATCCACGTGTTCTCTCTCCGATTCTAATTCATGACTTATTTCATTTCCCCATTTCCCCACAATAACTCGGTCCGTCGAGGCTTTGGCTCCCAGCAAGATTCTTGCCGTTTCCTTGGGTTTTCCACCCGAGCTGAACAATGCGCAGAGCTCTGAGGACTCACTGGGGTCTTTCCTCACAGAGGAAAGTTTTTCCTCACAGAGGAAAGTTGTTTGGCTCCTCCAGCACAACAGCCCCGTGCTTCCACAGCTCCCAGGACTCTGCTCCAAGCGCCAGGCTTCTCATCCAGGGATACTGAATCTGTTCTCAACACTTCAAACGTGCCCTGACCCTCAGGAAAAGGTACTTCCCTCCATTCAGAGTTCGAAGCAATCCTGCCAGGGACCGTGATGAGCGTGTGAAGCACGAAACGCGCATGCTCGCCATTAGAAAATTCAATGGAAATTGCTAATGTGCAATTTTCCACTTTCAACAGCAGAATTTTCAAACGTATTTCAGCACGGAAGTCAAAAGAAAGGAAGCTCCAGGGGATGTTTAAATAGAGTCTGCCTAAATATTTTGTTTAAGGGAAGTGTTTTCCTGTTGGCTAGGATCTGTAGGGTAAAACACTGTAGGCAATCCGCAATGACTGCCAGACTCCAGCTAGCCCCAGCACGGACTTCCCGTACGGCCAGGGACAAGGCACCGCACTTCAATGCCTCAGCTCCAGCCAAGCTAGAGGGAAGAAAAAGGATTGTGCACTGAGCATTCCCCAGCCTCCAATTCCACCAGGAAAAACAGCTTTGAACGCATTTTGGGCTGGTGGGGGGGAGGTCTGGATTTGTGGGGTATTGCTGTGTCGTTCCCACTGAGCAGCAGCAGGAACACACACCACTTGAAGAGCAATTTACCTCCTCCGCGCCACTGCAAACATGCTCAACATAACCCCCCTGAAACACGGGCATGACAAAAGCACGGGCTGTAAACTTGTATTTCAACACTGGCACTCAGATTAACAATGATACTTTGGAGAAGAGGCGTTTGTGTTGTACTCCAGCGCCCACTGACACCCACCAGGGGCATGGGCACTAACACATCCTGCGAGAAGCCCCGAGCCCTCCAGCGCACCACTCGTCACCTCACCGCAGCAGGCTCCTGCCCTTCTCCACTCATGCTTCTGCCACCCAAAACCCACTCCCTTTCACTTCCCAGCTCTTCATACTCATGCCCCGATGTTCCTCAGCTCCCTCTCTTCTCCCCGAGGATTTCAGGCCGTTGTACTTCTGAGGGCTGACCCACCAGCTCAGCTCTCCCACTGCCCTTTGCCCCAGTGCTGCTCCTTGGTCGTTCTTCTGCTCCTGCCTTGCACCAACACTGTCTCCGTTTTCCATTTCTCAGTTTGCTCTTCTTTAAATTCTCCCCTTTAAACCTTCAAGTCTGTGTTCATCTCTATCTTCTCCCGGTGTCACTCTCTCTAACCTCCTAACGGACATCCTCAATTAAACTTTAATTACATCTCGCACAAGCAGCTGTCCTCATACTGATCGCCACTCTGGAAGAAAACCCCCAGCAAAAGGTCTCGCCTGTTCAACATTTTGCTGCAACCCCACGATCACACCGACACACACAACCCATTATCTGACACTCACTCCAGCATTATTGATTTCTTTCTCTCTTTAGTTTAAATTACTCTGGAAGAGGTTACCGTACCCTTGCAAAGACAAACACCTTCGCGCAGCGAGGTGACACCGACCCGAAGCCTGCACGTGATACAGCAGCCGTGCTGCTGGGCTGGGCAGCAGGGCACAAGCAGCCGGGCCAGGGTTGATGGGGAGGGGGGGGACAGCCCAGCTATGCCAGGAATGAGCTTGGGGTCACGGTGGAGCTCCGGCACCCGCCGCATGCCGCTCGTTCCAGCCCCAAGTGCCAGCACCAGGGCTCTCCCCGGGCCTGGGAACCGCGCAGTGGGCGATGACCCGCACCCACTTCATCTCCGTCCTGATTAGCATAGGGCAAGCACAATCAGATGCATTAAGGCAAGGCTTCACCATGCCCAGTGCATGATGCGATGTCAGATTTTTTTTTTTTCCCCTCTAATTCTGCTGATGGTATGTAATTCCGTTCATCCTTTTAGCCTTAGCCAAATATTTATGTCAAGCTGGGAAAAAATGCCAGGCGCCGAGCAGTGGGCAGAGGGAAGGGAATCTTGAAGAGGCTTGTAAACCCATTTCAGCACACAAAGCACACTGGGCTCACTGCTGCCCAGTCACACTCAGATTAACAACAAGGTCATGATGCTGCCCATTCCTTTTTTTAACTAATCTTCACCAGGTTCACCTGCAGAGGACCAAGCTATTAGAAAATCAATAAACCCAGGCACTAATTCCATACCCACACCACCAATACTTATGGGGTTACACAGAATCCCAACTGCCTGCTGTAAGCAGCAGCCAGCCGCTAGCGGGGGGCAGAGGGGCCCTCAGGATTGAGGAGGCCACGTCCTCAGCAGTCGCGTTGGGTTCTCAGTCACACCGCTGCTCCCAGGCAGGGATCCAGCGCGTACATCGCTCGTACCACTCACCTAGCTCTGCTTGAGTGGGGAAATTCATTACTCATTTACAATTAAGTAACAGCCAAAGGGCCCAGTGAGCAGCAGAGTGCCCCTGCGCTGAGGACGGTGCTAACGCAGATGAGGAACAGCTTCTGCCTTGTGCCGAGCTCTCAGTACCATAGCTCTTGGGTTTGGAATATGCAGTCATTTGCTGAAGGGATTTGATAGCAGAAACAAAGACGTAAATTATTTTCTAATTGCTTAGCAGTGAACAAAGGCAGAAACCGACCTGCTGCGCCTCAACATGAATGAGCAGGGCTGCAGGAAGCCTAACGCTGACAGCCCGGCCCAGGGAACGCGCAGAGGGATGTCTGCCTAAACGCTGCCTTTCAGCGAGACTGCAATCAAAGGAAAAAAAAAAAAAAAAAAAAAAAAAAAACAATGCCTGATAAGGAGGATTCCTGGTGGTTCTGGCACAGTGATTATTTTCTTTCTAACACACAATAGGGAAAGTTTGGAAACATTTGGATATGCTGTATTGCTGGCATCCTTTCAAAAAAAGGAAAAACCAAGTGTCTGTCATTCAAACAGCAAACAAGACGCACAAACAGCTACTAAGCCAAGTGTTAAGGATCTACAGGAAGAAGAAGTGCATTTCTTTACATTTTTACCCCATAAATAAAGAGATAATGGAAGCCTGTAGAGGTACCTAGAATCACCCTGTCCTCAGGCCAGGGGTATAACTGTTACAGCCAAAATAATCGACTGGCTGCTCTCGGGAGTGAAACAAAAGAGCACAGAGCACAGCAAAGAGCACAGAGCAAAAAGCACAGCTGCACGCCCCAGCAGGGACCAAGCTGGGCGCTGTGACACCGTCACATGTCACTTCCCGAGCCCCAGCTATCTTGTGAGGAGCGCATGGTGCTCTGTGAGAGTGGACCTTGGGAGCAATCTGAAAGCCACGTTGGATTTGGGGGCTCGCATTTTCTGAAGTGAATAGAGGCAGAAAGATTGTGAGAATACGAAAAATGAGAGCAGCAAGAACGCCAGTCAGAACGAGTGACTAACTGCAGGAGGAGAGCTGGTCTTCTCCTGCCTAGGGCAAGATGAACAGCTTGCTTAAAACCTGCTACAGCAGCACGCCTCCAAACCCCACCAAAAGGCAGCATCTGCTGGGTAGCCACCACTCTTGTCACGAGAAGATGGGCCCCATCAATAACGCTGCTGCCAGATCCTATACTGTGCGTTGGCTCTCCCTAGAGGCAACTGCCTGCATGGGAGTGACTCAACCTCGATACCATTGATCGGTGCAGCACAATGAGAACACAGTTTGCGCATACAGGCCTTGGGTTTAATGCAAGTTAATGCTGTTTATCTGAACAAGGCCAATAGAGGTAGCTGAGGGCTATAATGAGGTGGTGATGGAAAGAAACACAGCCTGAACTTCTCAGCCACAAAACTTCACAGCTGGGTGCCCGGACAACGTCTCTGCATTCCTCCCAGGCCACCTGTCCTTCCTTCTGCCCTCTCTACATCTCCTTGCTGTGGTCAGGTTTGAAGTCTCCCCCCCTGAAACGCCTCCACATTCAAGACTGCAGCCATGGAAGGAGCTGCAAGACACCCCTTTCATTAGTCATGTTGACAAATCAGAAATAACTCAAGACGCCTTAATTGCAAACCCTGAAATTCACTTTCACAGCTCACAGAGTAGTGGAGAGGAGATCAATTCATCAAGGGAATGAAGGAGCTGGACAAAGTTGTTAGGGGTGGTGATGGGGCTGCAAACACTGTTATTAAGTTGATAAAAATGTTCTGATGACCCGTTCCTATGATTAATCTTTTTTGCCCCCATTATTTTATTGTCAAGCTGCTTGTTGTCGCGTAACAACTGCAACAAAATGTGACCCTGAATTTTCCCATTAGCACATGCAAGTGCTAGAACAGGCATCCCAAACCCACAAAATCTGATTTCCTAAACTAACAGTTGCAGGACATTAACACGTCCTTGCATTATAGCTCTATTGAAGACTCTTCTTGGGGGGTGGGGGACACTGTGCTGAGCACAGGCAAACTCAGCCACCTTAGCCTGGAATGTAGAGAAGTTTCTCACGCCGCCCCACAGCAAGCAGGGATTCCACAGCCACCTTAGGCCTGATTTCAGCTCTGAACAGGGAGGCTGCGTCATGACCTCGCTCCGACTGAGCGGGGCAGCAAGCACCGGGACAGAGGAAATCTGCTTTTCTTTTCTGCTCTCCTGGAGAAACATAACCATACGATGGCAAAGCGTTGTTATCAGCTCCCCAGACTGCAAGAGCCGGCTGCACCATTCATCAGGACGGGATTGGGCCAGGAGGACAATCAGAAATCCATTAGCAAGCTGCTGCTCGCCTCCACGGCTGCCTGGGCTCCAGATCAAATGTCAGAGTGCTGAATGGCTTGCATTACCGGCAAGGAGGAGAAGGACAGGGCATTGTTTCAAACTGATAAAGATATTAGTACAATTTCTAGCTTTTATTAGCATGAGGGCAAGCATTTGCAATTTACATTGTCCCTATAACCAAGTTTTTCAAATGTGGGACAAAAGCTTCCAGCGTAATTGAAACGGAGCAAAACCAGCTCTAGTACTTCCAACCTGAGCCACAATGAAAATGGTGGGGAAAATAAAAAGGGAAGCACTGGAGGCAGAAGTTTGGCTGCTCTTTATTTGTTTTTAACATCCCAGCTCCTACTGCTTGCATTCAAAAGCTAGGGCCCACCTGCAAAATGCTGCAAGCGTGCAAGAAAATAGCAAGAATTACCAACACTGCCACTTCCTGGCAGAGGAGTGACCCCAAAAGAATAGGGTAGCTCACCAGCAGTATTTCAGCCCTGCCCTAAGCTGCAGACTGGTGCCGCTCCGAGTAACACTTTGTTGCCCATGTACCACAGCACCAGAGAGATCCAGTTCCAGCAAAATCCTCCCCCTCCCAACTTCCTCGTCCCTTAGTGAAAGGGGATTACGCCATTTAAGAAGCAGTGCAGGCATCCAAGTCCATGTACACATTTGTTCATCACAAACATCCACGCCATCTCTCCAGGGCTATTTGCAGCACGTCTGAAAGCTATTATCTGAAATCCTACCTGGCACTGAGACCAGAACAAGACATTCAGAGCACACCAGCAGCGTATCAGATACTGAAGTTATTTGTGTAGATTAGCTCCTTTCATATACTGTTGATTTTTTAAATACAATGAAGAATTTAAAATAGGAAGCCTGCATAAGTACTAGAGTAGGGGAAAAAATTAGGAATTCTGCAGTGCAAGCTGATTCTCATTATCTCTCACCTGCCAGAAACAAATTAAAATATCAATCAAATGTAGCGATCCAGGTAAAAAATCTTAAACCGCATCTTTGGTTCGATAACAGCAATTACTGTGTCATTGTCCCCAGCTCGCTGAGCTCCTCAAACGAGATCAGAAATGACTACAGCAAAAAATAAAACAAAAACAACCACAGAGTCTCAGCAAAGACCTGTCACCCACGGTACCTGAATGACCTCTGAACTGACATTTTCACCTCTAAAACAGGGAACAGTGAAAAGAAATTAGGCTGGCCGCATTTCCTTTACGAAACACTGGCCATGAACACTACTACTGTAAACTTTTCACATCTGTTGTTTACTAGGTTGTTTGTTTGTTTGTTTTCAGCTACCAGTCATTCCGGGGTTCTGAATGAAGCAGTGTACCAGAACACCGTGGCACCACCAGCCCTAAAGGCTACTGAGCAAGGCGGAAAGCACTCACCCTTACGATGGAAGTCCACCCGCTGCAGTGCTGGGTCTTTCAAGCTCACGTGCCCAGCTGCCACAGCTCACATTCGCAAGTGGAGTGGTGAAACAGCAGCTGGGAAACCTCTGGTTGTCTCCATCAAGACTAGAGGAAGCGTGTATCCTGCCAAGCAGCCTCACCAACCGCTTAGAGAGCACCTGAATCTGCACCAGTCCCAGCTACATCCCTGCACCCGTACCGGTCAGGCTGCACGCGTGGATGCTAAAGCACCACCGGTAGCGGAAGGGACCAGAGGGGGTGGGGACACTTCAGCCACTCCACGTGCTGCAACGTGCAACCCCATGTCCACCAGCAGTGCTGGCTTCAGGGCTACAGAAGATCTGTACCAGCTGCCCACAAAGGTACCTGGTGAATCCCCTGTATTGCGGAAGAATCACTTCAGGGGTATGTAGACTCTGATCCCTGATACACCAAGCGCCAGCTGGCAGGGAGCTCTCTTTCAAACAGGACTTAGGAGCTGATGGAGGCGGTCACTTGGTTACTGGTGACCAGCTTTCCCCTCGCAGCTGGAGCTCAGTGCAGGCGGGCAGCGCCGCAGGGATGAGGTGAGCTGCCAGCCACAGCCCGTCCCCACCAGGCACATCCTCACTGCAACCCAGGAGCCACCAGCCCATGGACGCTATCAGCAGCTCAGGAAGAGGGCAGGACATGCCAAAACGCCCCTTCTCACCCTGAAAAAGCCTTCCAGAGACACTACAGCCCAGCCACACTGCCTGCGGAGCTCGGCACCTGGGGACCGTCTCAAACTGGCACCTTTAAAAATGGTGCATTCATGTAAATAAGTCTTTTTTTTAAAAAAGAACAAATTAGTCAAGCATTTTCAATACAGTTATTTCATTTGTTTTTACTCCCGTTCATTTATTCCAATCTGCTGCACCTTCCCTTGGAAAGGTTATTAAATGCTCTGCTAATGGCCACCAGCACTCATTTAATTCTTCTTAATGAACGTATGAGTGAGTAGCGGAAGCTATTATGTAGGGCTTAAGAAAGGGTGGGAAGGAATTTCCTAAAATTTATTGCCACAGGCTGCTGCTTGAAGATAAAATAAATGGTAATTGCTCGAAACAGGAAAAGAGGAGGATGATAAAATGTCCCTAGACATGAGGTAAAAAAAATACCAAGCGCTCTGAACCAAAATCTCAAAGCTTGAAGGATGGCAAAAGCAAGATGGCCTCCTCGTGGCTTTCAGCTTTTATATCATCCCAAAGATGTTTCCTTTGAGCATGGATGCTGAGCAATGAGCTCGATCTCTGCTGGATGGATTATCTCATGCCACTGGAAAGATAACTGCTCACATTCAAAAAACAAGCAGCACTAATTTGGAGAGCATCTTATGGCAGTGTTATTTGCAGGAAAGAGACAATATGGGAAAAAAACACGAAGGACAACCTTTCCTAAAGAACAGCACTTGTGTTTTGCAAGAGGCACACAACCCTCTGCTGCCATTATGAACCTTTCCCGTTGCTGTCTAGATCATGCCAAGTGAGCGAGTGCCACCGCTGTTCTGAGCACGGTTGTCCCAGAGGGCAGCGCCAGCCCCAACGTGCCACCTGCCTGAAGCACAGGAGGAGGGAACAACCACGTGCAGCTAGAGAAGGACAACGTTGAAAGGCAAATGGAGCGGGCAAGACGTTATCTCCTTTTACATCAAGGGGCAAAAAGCAATAAACACCGTTTTCAATAGCGAGTTAATACAGCCAGGTGGCCCAAGAAGAAAAACACGATCAGGCTTGCTCTTTTCTGCTGCTTAGGGCAGACAAAACCCCTCTTAGAAAACTACTATTTTTCAAGCCAGCTTTGACCATCTTAAAACCAGAAAAAAAAAAAAAAAGGGAGGATAAAACCCAATTTTTCTTCTTTCAAATCTTTGGCAAGGCACCTGCAAGCGCAGGCCAACAGCTTTTCTAGCAGGCAGCACAAAATCACCATTTTCTTTTCTAAACAAGGATTTCAGCTCCTTCAGCTCAGCAGCAGGATCTCCATGTCCGACAGCACACAAAGCAACCAGCCAAGCTGCAGCGAGCATCCAATTGAAGACGGATAGCTGCCTCTCCAAGAGAAAGAGCAACAATTTGAATTGAACAATTTGTAGAGACAAAAAAAAACAGCTTTAGCCCACTGGAAGACAAAAGGTGAGCAGCTACAGAAATGTCAGGGCACCCACTATGCAGATTTGCAAAGGACAGGAGGATATGGGATATGCACCCACCACAAAGTGCTATATGCAAAGAGTCTGAGCTTCACTGCCCACCCCCCGATGAAAAATCAAGGCAAACTGAACGCTCGTACCATTCTGTGCTCGGGCACTATCACCCGCCCAAAAGGCAGTGCTTCTAATTTAAACCAACAAACACAAACCACCTCACCCCTGAGTACCTCCAGACACTATCCCTTTGCTGAATCTTCTCCCACTCCTAGAAGATGCCTTCTTTCCTTTCCACACGGGCTAACAGAGCAAGAAGTTGCAGCTTTATGATGACAAATAGCACAAAGAGAAAGGTTGTTTTGTTTCGACATGCAAATAATCGGGTGTTTGTGCACTGCTGTTCCCTGGTGCAAGGAGGAACGCAGCACTTCACCTGCCTCAGAACAGGCGCATCACCGGTCACTACATACACAAATCCCAACGACCCAGCATGAAAATAAACATACTTCTTACTTATCCAAGGACAACCCCTGCACTGAGGGGAAATGACTGAAAAAAAAGTCTCAATTATTCTTTCAGACATAACACCGCTGGTGCTAGCCATAAAGAAAACGCTGCATGTGGTGGGCTTTATGTTTTGGAGGGTTAGTTGGTTTGGTAGCACTAGTTTTCTCTTCTACCATGTGCAAGACCCATCTGTGGGAGGAGAAGCGTAGGTGGCAGGAGGGACAGGCAGGAGCAAAGGTCCTTGCCACGGTCTGTATCTGGTACGCTGGGCTTCCACACAGCAGGGGTTGACATCCAGGCTGGCTGCGAGCCGCCCACGCGGCAGGAAGCGGCACAAGAGCCCTGGAGAACTGAGCACTCCCTCCTGCCTTATGTGCTTTCGTTGTCTTGCGAGCCCAACAAGCTCCTGGTGAGGCCGGCCCTTTCCCCAGATGCTTCAGGCCTGATCCCAGGCTAGAAGTCATCCTCACACCAGGCACAGCAGGCCCTGGATGTCAGGCTGATGGCTAGCCTCCGAAGTCAGGAGCTGGGAGAGGAGCTGGCCTCAGGGCAGCGTGCGGTGCTGCAGGCTGCAGACGATGGGTACAAGCAGAGCTTCGCCGAGCAGCCAGGCTCACGGTGAGAATGCGTCCAGGATCAGATGCACCCACAGAACTCCCAGTGCTGCTGGCTAGGAGCCTGGCCACAGCACGCAGCAGGGCAGGGGGAAGGGACTCGGACCAAGCGTGGTTGTGTAAGGCTGCACCGAGAGGTCTCGGAGGCAGAAGAGCATCTTTCCTTGCATGGGGTCAGTTTTGCTCCTAAAATTTTTAGTAGTGGTGCATTTTTAAAATTCAGCTGCTAGCAATTCCACTTTGAGAAGCATAAAACGTACTATATTAATAATGGAAACACAAAATGCCTGTCTGATTCGCTCCAGTCCTCAGCCTCCCTCCCCAAAGGGCCTGATTTGCCTTAGGGGAGCATTTCACAAGCAGCTCACAGCTTCCAGAAGCACGGCTCTAGCAGCTGAAAGCCTCAGTCAGAGCCGAGCTGCTGTCCTTCCAGCTCTGGAACTTAAAACCAGCGACATCCACGGAGCTACTTAAGCTAAAGGCAGAAGACCAAAACATGAAGCTGAGCACTTCAGCCCCCCCCAGCCACACCTCCCCTTATCGGCCTGACTCAGCAGCAGCTCCGAGTGACTCAAGGCTGGCCGCTGGCCGTGCAGCACCATACCAGGGGCTCCAAATCATCGGGTTCTGGAGACCCACCGCTGCCTTATTTGGAAAAACCGCGGATGGCGGCGACGTCTGAGCTGGGAACCATCTGCTCTGTCGGTGTCTGTGTCTTTCACCTTGTCCTGGGTGTTACTAATGTCCCTGTGGCTATGCGGTGACAAATAACATGGCCAACTCACCTTAACACTGACTTTTGGGGAGGAAAAGTAACATGTTATCAAAGTAGAACAAAAACACACCATGCACCTCACTGGATCCATTCTGCTTATTTTAAGAAGGCTTCAGAATCCTTGCAGTGAGGTTACTGAGACTGAGGTTTCCCCAGCAGGTTTTTCTCCTAATGATACCAAACGTGAAGGCTGCGTGTGTTGCTCAGCCCTAATGTCATCACCAATAATTACTTGATACCCAAAACACAGCAGCACCCTCACCCTGTGGGAGGCACTACTCGCACAGAACAAGCCACAAAACCCAAGGAAACTGCAGCTTCTGGACAAACATCAGCAGCACCGGATGATGGGAACAGCTTTGTCTTCCCTCCAGTTAGTTTCCAGTAAAGGACATCTATTTTTTATTAAATAACCACACATTTGGAGAAAACATATATAGCAAACATTTAGCGGAACCTATCAACAGTCTTAAAGGTAAAGGTCAGGTTGCAAGCCATTTCAAACGCATTTCTAATCCATCAGATTAAATATAGTTAAGAAATAACAGCTTGGCATTAATTCAATACTTTTCATTCAAGCTTCCAAAGTTCTTTGCAAACATTAGGTGTAACCAGACAACAATACCTCTAACAGCTATTCCGGTAATTCTGCCTAAATGAGAACGTACCTTTTAAACCAACATTATCTGCTGTCAGACTTACAGAGGATATGAAGACACCTTTGAGCTAATAAAAATAATAAAAAACCATTCGAGCATAGGTATTTCTGGCTGAAACTATTTTGCCTGATGCACTAAATCTGAATTATAATAAAATTCTCCCATCCAAAAGATATTTGAGTAAAATAGAATATGACTAGATTACAGCTTCTCTTTTGTTGGCATTGTTATGACTTCATAAAAGTTTAACTCCAAAACTAGCTTTGTGATAGCAATCCTGGCTCTCAGGCACCAACCACGTACACAGCTGTACCGGGCTGAGTGCTACTCTCTGCACTCCCTGCGTACCCACGCAGGGGAAAGTTCCCGTCTTTAGAAACGCTGGCCACAACGCAGCAAGAGGATTTATGAAATCAGGTCCTACACCGAGAGGAGCACACAGCGTAAGAAAATAAAAATACGTATACAATTTGAAAAGTTGTGTAGCATAGCAAAAGAGGTGCAGGAAACAAGATCATACGCAGAAGACAACAATAAGTGAAAAAGGAATAGAGCACTGAACACAACAATTTCCTGTTGTTTTAAAACATGAAGAATGGGCTGAAACGGAGCTTGAGGTGATGAGGGAACAAAATTTTCTCATTAAGAGCAAAAGCAACCACAACCTACCAACCTCTTTGTTCATCGGAAAGCAAGCTCAGAAGGATGAGAGCTCTAAAAGTAGCTGGAGAGGTCTGACAGCCACTACCGCCCGAATTCTGTCACCGCCGACCCCGGACCCCCAGCCGCTCCTCGCCGCAGGGGCTGGTACCCACAGCAGCTCACGACCCCTCCAGAACAGGCACCTGGCGGCCACACGGAAGCTCCAGGTCCTCAAGGTTTATCACAAGGGTGTCACAAAAACCCAAGTCCAAAGACTGGAGCTCAGCACAGAGGAGCCCCGTTGCCAACCCCCTGCGGTCACCTGCAAGCCGAGGCTATCGTAATGCTGCAGCCCTTCACCGGCAGCACCTGGCAGCACCGCTCACGGTGAATGCAGCACAACCGCCCAGAACTAACAGCACCTTCCCCCCCCCCCCCCNCCCCCCACACTTATTTCTTGTCTGCTCAGAGCACGGCCCCATTGTCCCAAGACGCAACCGAGCCACGTCCCAGCCCCACCGCCACCAAGGGAGGAGGCTTCCCAGGGCTGCCCCCAGCTTTCTGTGCCCTCAGTTTGCCACAGGTCTCAAAGCAAGTCCCAGTCAGCACCAAGGGTAAAACTCTAACTGTCCCCAGCCGGGCTTTGCCAACCCCCCCCCTTTCACGTTTAGGATTTAAACTCTTCCGTTTTGAACGCCCCACGCTGCTGGCACATTTTGAAGTGCGCTGAATGAGAGGAGCACTCTCACAAGCCCCGACTTCTGTTCTAATACCCTGCAGCCTTCTGTTGCCTTCCTGTACTGATCTTCTCACGCAGCCTCTCTATTAAAATTTGCAAATAACAAAAATGCAGAAGCAGCACAATCTCCTAATGAAACCCTGCCACAGGAGCAATGACACCTATTCATCACGAAAGAGATGAGCTGCTTAAACGTGGCAAGTTCTCAAAGCTTAATTGGTGCACAGAACAGGGCTGTTTCGGCCCAGGAGAAGGATTAGCCTTTCCCCAGCCTCATCTTCCACCTCAGCGCGTGGAAAAACAGTTTAGCAAGCCTTAGGCCTCTTTCCTGACACATCCCAAGCCCAGATCAAGTTCTGCACAGTGGCTTCTTAGTGGAACTTACTGGTATTTGATAATTGAATGGGAAAAATTACAGCGAGAGCTTTGTAGGATGGCAAGGGCTATAGGCAGAGGCAGTAAACAGATCTGCATTCGGTGTGCAGATGTCAGCATTAACCAGATTAACACTGAAGCACATCAGGGCTGGGTACATAAGCAATGATCTCAAAAGCTGGGATAATTCCCTCCTAACAGAGATGAAAATTAAAGTTTGGGAACTGCCCAATCTCTAAGCTAACAACGAAGAAAGTTCTGCCAGTTTGGAACACCGACCCAGATACTGCAGGGAGGCTTTGATAAGGGACTTCCATTAGGCTGATGTTAATGACACAGCTTCAGGAAAAGGTGTAAGGCAGAACCAGGAGCAGAACAGCAGTCCCCCTCGAGCCTCGCGCTGTGCAGCTGGTGAGGCAGGTACCAGTAGGCTGCCCTGAGGAACAATGCAAAGGGACAAAGGCAAGGTCCAGAACCCACCTGGGTTTTAGGGAACAGAGTTAGTAGCGAAGGAATCGCACTGAAATTGCTTCCATGCACAGGCAGTTGGCTACCTAATACATTTATACCGCATATAAAGTGGATGTATTGAGCTCAGCCGTAAGATAAAGGATAATGAGTACAAAGCCGTGTATTGCTGCTCGGTTGCAACGCGTCCCAGAGCACCCAGCTGACTGAAGCACGATCCAAAGCCTTCAAGTTACTCGTAACAGTTTGCTCACAACACAACATCATCATCTCGGAATGACGCATTTGGCTACATGGTATGAAAAAAATCAACATTCCATAGAAATAATAAATATCGATGTAACAGCTTACAATACCCTGTGTGCTGGTCAGTCGGTAAGTCCTCAGGAAGGAACCAAGGTAATTTGTTCATTACCACAGTCAAAACAGTCAAAACTTAAATTTTAACAATGTAAACCAAATCAGATTATTAAATCTAAAGACAAAAAAAATCAATTGTTAAATCAGCAATATAGACAAAGATACTTTCAATTGGTGTTTTGTTGTTTTTTTTTTCTCTAATAGTCAGTTTCACAGGGCTGATCTCCAATGGACGGCTTTGGCAAGCTTATGCTATGGATCTGTTGTGTATAATTAGCTTCCTAGCTGCAGCACTGAAGACTTCAGCACCCTTATAAGAAGGAAACTTCAGATTCTGTATCAAAGTCTATGACAGGCTGACCTCTGCAGTACGCAGCACTAAAGGAACAGGAAAAATGGATCCGGCTCCCGTAGCTCCCCTCTTCAGTAATGCAGAGATCTTGTTTAAGCTTGCACATCACTTTCTCAGTGTGCCTCTTCTAGAAGAGAAAACTGAGCTCAAAGCTGAACAACTAGCACTCCCTGGCAGTATAAAGGCACAGCACAGATCAAAAACAAAGCTCCTTCTCGTTATATATCTGACTGTGAAGTTGGGAGAAACTTTGACACATTCTGCAAAGTAATAGAAATACGGCTTAACTTCCCATTATTTAGTCCAAAAACCTCACAGACAGCCCCCATTCAGCCACAACCACAGCCTATGCAGCAAAGAGTACACAAACCCCAACCTTTGGGGCTCACCCAAGCAGAGAAATAAATCATTCAGAACACCTGAATGGTGCTACCTGGCTGAACAGCTGCAGCAGCACAAGTTAACTATTAAAATCCATTCTTAAAGCCTTCAGGTGCTGATTCGGCCTAGAGATTCCAAGAAACTCTTCAGGGAGCCTTCAGGGCTGGCTGAGACTGATGTCCTGGAAAGGCACAAGATGCTACTGGGCAAACTCTGATCTGCATTTACAAAGCACGTCCCACTAACTAGATACTGTCCAAAGTTTTGCTCTCAGCTGGATATTCCTCAAAAGCAGTGACTGCAGACATTTCTCAGCTGAGAACAGCAGAGGGCAAGAGGCAAACATTGCCTTTACGCTTTCTCTCAACCTCACACTTGCAAATAATCTAAGAGCTGAAATAATCTGCACCAAGATGGCCTTAGAAGGACTCAGCAGTCCCACTGAAACCACCAAGGCTATGAGCAGCTTCACCAAAAGATAGCCGGGACAGGAAAGTCACACTATGAAATACTGTTCTGTCCACCAGAAAAGCAGCAGGTCAGAAGGTATGTCAGATTATATTTAAAAAATGAGAGAATTAGCTGTTAACAAAATCAAGGGAGATGAATAACCTCCTGCAATGAGCTTTGTGTCCTCTGCATTTTTTTCTAGATGTTTTAAGGTATCACTTTTCAGACTAGAAGGAGCCCAAGTGCAAAACAGAGGTGGACAACACAAACAATGGTGGCACAGCCTCCACCTGCCTGGACTGTGAGGAACCACTTCATACACTCCAAGGAAGAAATGTCTCCTCATGTGGCTGAGCGAGACCCATCTTTTGGGGTTCTCCCAACAAATGCACTGGCCTTGATGACCCCTTTCAAGTTTATTGTTTTCTAAATCAAGACACTGAGGTCTCTCATGGACATACGGTACGTGGACATCATGATGCTATTTTTCTTTGCAGAAGTGCTAGGATCTTCTGACCTCAGATCACAGCAGCAAAAAGTTACCATCTGCCTGTTCCTGTCAGATGATCAAAAAGGTGCCTTTCTGGCTCTTCTACTTCAGAACACCAACGGCAGTTAGAGTATTGTACTGCTTGCACTCAGTGCTCACTGTACCTCCTCTGACCTTGAGGCTGTACAAAGCAGCAAGAGCAGCAACCAAGCTGGGGCCAGCGGAGTGGGCATATCACAGCACTGAGAGCACGGCTTGGAAAAATCCTGCAGCAGCTTATCGCCAGAGGGCTAAATCAGCCCTGATATTCCCTAAGCTTGCAGTCATCAATTTCCATTTCCAAATAACCTCAGTGCCCACACTCTGTACAAAAATCAAAAGAAGTAACACAGACGTAACTCAAAGCAGTATTTCCACAGGGCGGTACACAGACAGCATCTCTGACAAAGCCTTTGCTAAATACTGCACTAGATTTCCTGGTCCGTTCTAGAAACACAGGAGACGAGAAAGTTTGAAAGCAAAGTCCAGCTAAAACGAAACTGAATCCAAAGCTTTTCTACTTACTAGCAGATTATGTTCTCACACACAGCAAGTATTGCCATTTTTAATTGTATGAAGCTGCCCTTTTGTTTTGCTCACAGATAATCATTCTTGTGAGGGCAAAACTGTTGAAGAAACTTTATGACAATTCTACTCTCCAGCCTGAGATAGGGGCCTGGTGCGTGTCTTCTCAAAGAATATTGGAATTGAAAAAGCAGCCTGCAAAACCAAGGGATTACTCAAAAAAAATGCCAGTGAAACAATGCATTTCTGTGTCTGACTTTTGAGAGCAATGCCTTCAGTTTGAAATTTCAAATAGAAAAAAAAATGAAGTTGTCTGAAACACTTACTAAGCTTCCTTCTGAGTTCTACCAAGCTTTTGCTTTGCTGTATTTCCTGAGATTCTCAGCCCTCTTGTAATTTGTGGGATACCAAAGGTGAAAGGGATGCTACACCCCTAGCTTGGCCACTTTGACTTAAATCCATTGCAGCGTAAGTCAAATGTTTCACTGGCTATGCAAAACCACAAACCAAAAGTGCTGTAAACGCACTAAGCAAATTAACAAGAAACTACTTTATTCCAACCAGTTGTCACAAGAGCAGCACCCACAAACTTTCCAAAAGCAGTCTTTTTTTTTTTTACCCCAATGTAGCTGAGCCATTTTGTAAACATAATTAGGAACATTTGTCACTGGCAAGAGCATCACCATCACCTGGAGTTGGTCTATACCTATGAAACAAACAACTGAAAGAGGATGAAACGCTTCTCCTGACCTTACACCAAAACAGATCCAAGGCAGAAATAGAAGCTTGTATGATGTTAACAAGTCATTTCCTCGTATTTCCTAGTTAACTGTATCACACCTCACCCCAGGTTTCAAGCAACCTGACCCAAGTTCAGTATTTTCCTATCAAACAATCACAGAAGTTTTACCTTAAGAAGGAAGTGAGAAAAAACAACTTCCACGAAGTACAGTACCCTTGTATCTGCACTACGCACTTAAGAAACCCCTACCACATCTACCTCAGCAAATCCAAACTAAACCAAACACAAAACCAACAGAAACCTCTTACCATGCTCAACAAAGACGTTACAGTGCGGGCCCCCATGCCTCGATGACTCCTTCTTCCCTGCTCCTTTAATAAAGTGCAGGGCAGGCAGACTTGGCCTCCTTTGGTCCCCAAGAACTTTTCCAGGCTGCTGCCCCATAAAGCAACTATGGGCAACCCTTCCCAGGGCAAGAAGTTTCTGCAGAAGCCCGTGATCCCCGATCTTCCAGGCTGGGCAGGAGCTCTGAAGAAGAATGTTTCAGGTGGGTGTGCTGGTTGCACTCGTTGTGCGATACAGTCACTCGAGGCGAAGAACCAAGGCGAGCAGGATTCTTCCAATGCTTTTGGGGACAGCAGCAACGCTCCTTAGGTGACTTTATGAAAAAAAGAAAACCCGAGTTAAAAGTTCCAAACGTGTAGCAACAAGTATTGTCAAAGTTTCACATTGCCATATGTAGCCTGTCTTCCACTGGGTATAGGAGAATCAGTTCATCTCACAGACAAGAAACCACGTGCAGGCTCACCCGGGGCAGGAAACGCTCGTTCCCACCGCAACCAGTGTCAAGGTTTCTTTTTTTTTTCCTTTTCTTTTGCATAGCATTGAGTTAGCAAAGGCCGAAGAGCCACGTGTTCGGCTTCACGTATCGACGAAGTCCGGCAGCACCGCGACCCCTAACACCATCTTGGCTCCCGCAGCAAAGCAGAGGCAGCTTAGAACCCGGCGTCCTCCCGGCGAGGTCCCGCACGCCGGCCTCCACGCAGCTCCCCTTCTCCCATCGGGCCGCCCGCTACCGCTACCTCTCCCCGGGGCCTGCTGGGGCGAAACAGGCGAGAGGGCCCCGGGGGGCCATGGCGGCGTCGAAGCTGCGCTGGGCCCGAGCAGGT
>VXAV01011501.1:306713-333444 GCA_013399715.1 Alectura lathami
CGCGACAGCTTCCAGGGGAAGAACCGCGCGCACCGTCACCAACGGAGGGAGCAGGGGGGGTGGCAGAGGACTGGCAGCTAACGGCGGCAGGGGATGGAGGCGCAAGGCATCGGGTCGGAGCTGGCTCCGTAACAAGAGCTGTGTTCACCTCCAGCAACCCTGTTTCACTCACTCTGTTTTTTGTAATACTCCTCCCATGCTTTGCTGTAATCGGGATGGCTGTTCTGCTGCTGGCTCTGCTGGCCTGTGCAAAGATGACAATAAGGGGCACGTCAATATGGAACAGGTGACAGTTTCCAGCCAGTGACATCCACCTCTCCGCTAGACAGGCCCTGGCTCCACCTCAGCTGCCCGGACTCCACACTTCAGCTTCCGCATTTCTACAGAGTTCGGCATCCCCAGCTCAGGGGTTGCCAAGGAAAAGCTCCAGCTCCTGCTTTCTCCTCACCTGTGCGCTGTCGAAGGGCGTGCAGCCAAATTCCACCCCTCCCCTCGCCCTGCTGCCGCTTGCTCAAGGCGAAGCACCCTGGCTGGGTGCTGCCAGGTCTGCACGTCAACCAGCCCCAGCACAGGGACCCAGGGTTCAAACCCCGGCAACAGAATCCTGTCACCCCGGCCTCCAGCCGCTGAGCTGTCGGGGTTTTGAGCCACCCCGCTTGGCTTCCTGGGGTCTGCCTCCTTCCCCTGCCCTCGTGGCGGGGCACATCCCGAGCACTCCTGCTGGGCAGCGCCTGCCCGTACGACGCAGGCCAACGCTCCGCAGTGTGCGGCCGGCCCCAGCACGGAGCCGTGGGGCAGCCAAACTGCTCCTGGCTGAGGGGCCTGCAGGAGGGAAGGGGCTGTGATCTCCGCACAGAGCCCCCAGTGCTGCCATCCACGAAACCCCCCGACAGCCACGGCCGGCTCCTGCACCCAGAGCTGTACGGACAGAGCACGCAGAGCCCAAAACCTGCCCGCACCTAGCACAGACCTCCCTCCTTCAAACACCAAGACGCATTCAACCCAAGCGCTGCTGCAGGGCAGGGTCCAACCCTTCCCCTGGCCGCAGCCAGAGCAACCCTCAGCCAGGCATGCAGCAAACAAACAAACAAAAAAACCAAATGGAAAACAGGGCAACGAGGGAACAGAGCAGAGCAAGGCAGGCAGGGCGCGAGCACGAGCCGCCCCACGCGCGAGCAAGGAGCGCAGGCGGGAGAGCTCCCGCAGCCCCTCCGCCGGCAGCCCCGCACCGAGGGGGGCTTTGGAGAGGGGGGAAGTGGGGAGGGGGACACACAATGCCCTGCGAGCGTGGAGTGGGTGGAGGGAACAGGGCAGCAGCGTCCTGTCCGGGGGCATAAAAGCGGGTTAAAAGACTTGACCAAGGCTACAAGTCAGGACCTCTTCTGGCAGAGGTCAAGGCTGCCTCAACTGTCCACCTGCTAATGCCAACAAAGGGCCTCCTTCAGCGCCTTTTCTTCCCGGAGAATTACAGTCGGCGGCAGGCTGAAAGGACACGCAGCTAAATGCGGCTCACAGCAAACCGTTTCCCCCGGCCAGTTAATTTATTTAAGATGGGGGAAGTAATTAAAATCTAAATACATGTGTAGGGGGTGGGGGCCTGCCCCTCCTCCCGCACGGAGGGCACTCTGGGGGCTGTCCCCGGGAGTCGGGGACGACTCCGCCGGCGCTGAGCTACGGACGCGGGCTGCAGGGGAGAGCTCCTTCACGGGGCTGCTCTCAATTTAAAGCCTAGAAACAGGCGTTTGGCTAGTTCCTTATAATAATCCTCC
Source organism: Alectura lathami (assembly GCA_013399715.1). Lineage (NCBI taxonomy): Eukaryota > Metazoa > Chordata > Aves > Galliformes > Megapodiidae > Alectura > Alectura lathami. The sequence continues at coordinate 308,483 of VXAV01011501.1, forward strand.
CATGCCTTGCTGAGCACCTGGGCACTACTGCGGTCTGCAGCAGGAGGAGCAAGCGGTGAGGTCTGCCTAAAGCACAGCGTTGTCTGGTCTCTCCTCTCTCCTTACCAAGGCTGCCTTCAGAGCGCGCCTGGCTCCACACAGGAACACGGAGGACGCTAACTGGACGTGGAACTAGAGAATGGACGTTTTCCCTCTGGTTCAACAGAAGAAACTACATATCTGCCCCCAGAACGCATCCCTGTGGTCCTAATCCCGCACAGGGGAAGCACCACTGCCAGGTGGAGCCACCAGAACCCTGGCAAGCTCACCGCAAGGCGGTCGCCGCTGGGACACACTACGGGGAATTCAGAGGGTCTCGGCTTCTGACACCAGGCTGCGACGCTGCTGCTGATTTCCTGTAAATCTCTAGAGCTCTGCGGAGGAGTTGTGATTTTTAGGCTGCAGCTTCTGAGGAGCAGAAGCCCTCTTCCAAAGGCATTTTTTCAGAACTTAAGACCAAGTCCCCAGTCCCACGCAGGGTTTCTGTGCCCTGCCGTAACACACAACTCAGAAGTGCACGCGGTTAAGAAGGCAGCGTTGAGGACTTCTCAGACGTGCCCAGTTTCATTGGCATTAAATCTGATCAGTGCCGCAGGGAATCACAAACGCAACTGCTGTCACCGTTACCCCAACGGTGAAAGTTGTGACGGAAAAAAAAAACATCTGCTGGGCATTGCTGCCCATCGCATGAGCTCTGAGGTTAACAAGCAGACTGGGAATCTGCTCTGCTTAGGGCCAACCATTGCTCAGGCTGTTGCAGGAGGATGCAGTTACCAGCACCACCACTGCAGCATTACTTCAGTTACTCTGAAACGGGGAGATCCTGTTCCAACCTGCTGAATTTTGAACGGTTTGGTGAGCAAGTCGAGCCTTGGAACCCTAAAGAGTAACAGCCAGGCTGATCCCCAGAGTCAGCGGCACAGAGCGGAAAGCCCAGCAGCAGGGGTGATCTGGGTTCAGGTTTTGAACTCATGGCTGAGGACACTTGTGCACGGTTATTGCTGTTTGAAAGCTGGTACCTGGCTGGCCACATTCCGTGCATCAGCACTGAGAGGGCTGAGCAGCTCTCCTCAGCTCCCCAGAGGAGAAAAAAGGACACGACTGCAGCCAGCGTGGATGTGAGGCAGAACAGGAGCCTCTCTCATCTTCCCTATTGTCTCCACCTACTTCCCAGTCCTTCCATCAGACAGGGAACTGGAGAAGAGCTCATGAAGAACATTTACTAAAAATAATTAAAAAAAATCAAGAATTGCTAAGGTTCAGAAGAGAGATGGGAGGGCTTGCCACCAGACACATGGTGTTGGCCAGGGAGAAGTGGGGACAGCAAGTGCTCGCTGGGAGAATCCTTGCAGCAGAGAGCTTAAGGCAGAAATGTTAAGGATGTGTTAGAACCAGGTTTCTACACAAAGGGAGCAGAAACAAGCAGTTAAGTGCGCGAAAAACACCGCCCTGATGGACTCCAGCTTGTTCCGAGCTCTAAGAGTGCAGCACACCTCCACACACCTCCTCTGCTCGGGAGTTCACTTTGCTGTTACCACCCAAGCGGTCGTAGAGATGGAGCCGTGGGCACAAAATGGCAGAGGGAACACCACCCCTTCTCAGACCCAGGTCCTCAACACTTACTTGGGACTTGCTGTCCAGGCTGCTGCCACGTCTGGTAGGTGCTGCCCCAACCCTGCGTCATGAACGCCTGAGGACCACTGCAGAGGACAAAAAGGCATGCTGGAGTAGACAAAATACTTCACAAGCCACTTGCATGGAGCTAGCCAGAGAAACAGAGTTATTACTTCTTGGTCTGTCCATAAAGCCCAGATGAGGGCACACTGCACTCAGCAGCACCCCAGTGCATGCAGCTCTGGCTTCTTTCCATGCTCTCACTGCACTGGAGGCACGAATACCCAACCCTGCCTGTAATTCAGGAGCTGAAACCCCTCCTGGAGTCAAGCTTAAAGCTTTCACCTCACTTGCCTCTTGCTTCTGAACGCTCCCTAGTCAAGAGGCTCCACTTCCACACCACCCCTCAGGGCCCACCGCACACCTCCCAGCGCTTTTGGGGCTCCCAGCCACTCCCCACAACCCATCCCGAGGGACGCAGCAGCTTACTTTTGATGAGGTGTCGTGGGCGCTTGGTTGAACGGACTTTGACCAAATCCTCCAGGTCCACCCATGCTGGTACCCTGCCACGGAATCCACAAACATTTAATGCCAGTTCTAAGCAGAGGGAACCAGTATGAGCAGCGAGAAAAGGGAGAAGACAGTCTGGGACACATTCCATTAAACCCCAGCACCTGAAAGAAAGGACTGATCCTCCAAGGATGGAGCTCTCAGGACTGTCAGCACGTTCAGGAGCTCAGCTGTGAAAGCAACTCTGGCCACCCACCAAGGGGCTAGCAGGACTACAGCACAGCTGAAGTTCTCCTCTGAACAGCTTGGATCCTGAGGTTGGTATGAAGCCTTCTCCTCTCAAGAATTCAGCCCGAAGGTTGTTTTCCAGATCTGCTGTTCCCCAGTTCAGTGTTTTCCTTACTTCTCTCACCCCTGCCTCCCCCCTTCAGTAGTATTCCAGCCTGATATTATTAAGCTTCAACATCACAGCATTAAGCAGAAGATGAAAGTCATCCTGGATTTACTGGAGCAGGGAGTTCAGTGTTACTTTCAGAGTGACAGTGCAAGACTGTGCCATCTTCACACAGTAACACTACTGTCTTCCCTTCAAAACCCCACCTGGCAGCCTCCTCATCCCTGGTTACAGCTGCTCTTCCCTCTCATACAGCTGCACACTACGCTGGTTACGTCAGCAAAGCGTCAGATCCCCCTGGGACCACAGCAGAAGTTTGGTCCTTGAGCATCCATTGGACTAAGTTCAGGGCAGCTGCTAGCAGGCAAATGGTTTTGAAGCCAAATAACACCAACACCTGCATTCTGTGCCACCCTTAAGCCCAGGCCTACACGTACCGAAGGGTGAAAACAACACTTCTGAAAGAGACAGACCTAGATCAACAGAGGCGGAACTTACACCAACTTTCTCATCTATGAGATGTCTGGCGAGTTCTATTTGCTGGGGAACTCCTCTGATTGTGAATATTCGTACACCAGGGTCTGTGTTTGGAGGTGGGTTTCTCTGGAGCTCCACATGGGCTCCTGACTGTTGATTTATGCTCTTGATGTTCTCACCACCTGAAGGAAAGGAAATCAAGACAGGATGTTCAGCATCTCTTTCCACAAAAGCATAACAAAGTGAGGTTTTGGAAAAGAGAATATGGCTCAAGCTACGCTCTGCATGCCTCAAGCAAGGCGGGCTGGAGACTCCAACAGCACAAGAAGCCACAGCACCTGAGCTCATGACGCTCCTTCCAGAACACACGCAGACCCCAGTGCCACTGCTTTTGAACATCCCTCAGGAAAGCCACCTGCAACATGCTGTTTCCCTTCCCATGAGGCTCGTCTCCATTGCTAGACCTTTCATTCCACAATGAGAAAAAGCAACCAGCCACACACCCTGTGGCTTAAAAACTCGGCTTAAGCTCTCTCACAGTCACGAGCTGCTCAGTAGCTCGTTCCCTCACAGAAACCTCTGCTGCCGCGCTCCCCAGCCCCAGCGCAGCGCACGCACCCCTCCACACAACTGCAGGATGCCAAGCTGTCCTGCACAATTTCAGAGTTAGCTGTGCTTGCCGCGAACGTGTCTGGCTAGTTTGCCATCTGGATACGCTAGAGCACAGGAGTGCTTCCAGCAGGACGCGGCAGGGCCAGCCAAAGCAGATCTGATTTCCTGAAGACCGGTCCCAGTCTCTTCATGAAATTTGCTTAACAAAAGCTTCAGCCAACATTACGGTGGTTCAATTCTTCTTTTGGAAGCTCACACAACTTACAGACCAGCTCCACTCAACTGGAGAAATTAAAGGGTACAGGGAAGGAAGGGGCATTACAATGTTTAAATCACAAACCAAACTTGCCAGCCAAAAGTACATACAGCAAGCAGGAAGGAGAGCAAAGTAAAGTAACCAGGGATTTCTGTTTGGTTTTAATTGAAACGAGTCTCCAGAAATCTCCTCAGTGTTGCTCACATTTCCATCTCTATACATCCAGCACAACTTCAAAAACAAACTGTGGATGTTGCAGACACTTGTTCATTTCTTTGTAATGGACTCGTGACCTTTTTAACATTTTAAAGACTTTCTGGGGAAGGGAGGAGGAAGAGTTGCCAAAGGGCAGCTAACTCTTTCTAAATGAATTTTAGAAGATGCATTTAACAAAAGGTAGTCATGTCACATCCCCGGGCAGACAACAGGGATTGTACTGTGCAGCCAAAAGCAAAGCCACAGACAAGATTCCAGACAAGAATGGGAAAGTAGCAAGATGGAGCTGCAAACCCAAGACATTTCTATTTTACTCAGTGCTTCTGTCAGATGCAGATTTGTATCGAGCCCTTGTTTTTACACATTAAGGCAAAATTTGAGTCAACAGTTACTTTGTCTGCTTAACGAAAACACAGGAACGTTTCAGCCAACGCTCTGTGTCACGAAGGAGCGGGACAGTTTCTTACTGGGTGACAGAGGCAGGAACACAGGTTGCTTCTGCTTCCAGAAGCGGACAGAAATCTGAAGCATTATTACCAGACTGGCAGCGAGGACCACATAGCTTCCAAGCCACTTCTCTGCTCAGCATTCAGCACCCAGCTGCTGGCTGTTGGGGCTGCTTCCACATCAGCCCCCTCGTGGGCCATGCCCTAGGACCATGTCAGGTTGCTCGCCAGGCTTGGCCAGAGGCTGCGAGCTCCCACCTCCTGCCCCGGGTCAGCGCCCTTCTCCTCCTCACCCTCCGTTCTGCTACATGCCAAAGCGTCCCCCCTCCCATCCAGGCTTTCCTAACTCAGCCTCCAGTGCACGCGAGCCAAGTGACGCAGCCCGCATGGTGCTGGAAGGAGCTCGCCTTGCTCCCCAGCGCCCGGCACACGGTGCCTGTCTGCAGCCGCATTCAGCGGCCAGCCCGCTCCATTCTTCTCCCTGATGGGGGGCAGAAGCGATCCCAGAGTGGCCCCCCAGCTGGACGTGACATCGTAAAGCAATTAATCAAAGCTGCTAAAAGGCAGAGCTGACAAGAGCCAGGCCGGCCACGTTATCTGTCAGTAGTGCTGTATTTATCATGGAAATCCAGCGGGGGCCCAGAGAGGCTGCGGTTTGTTTCCAAGCGCCAGCTTGACATGTGTATGGTGCTCGTCTCCACCCTTCCTCCAGCCTTTCAGAGAAGAAAAGCTGCACCTACCCACCCTCTAGAGGAAAAAGCTACACACAGGATTTTCAGGGAGCCAAGAACTTCTTATCAGCTCAGAGAGGCTCAAACTCTGAAGTAAAAATTGATACCCACGAGAAACGGGCCCTGGATGTTCTATCACACACCCTGCAGGGACTGAGCTGAGGCAAACCTCCCCGTTCCCTCTTCTCCCTGCCTCTGGTGGCATGGAGCTGGAAGCACAGCAGCAGTTACCTGCCCAGATCTGACGCCTTAGACCCAGGGGCCCACGATACCTGCTCCTCAGGTGCTAACCTCGGAGGCCAAGCTGCATGTGCCCACAGGACCTGGCCACATCTTACACAGAGGGCTAACAGCCAAGCTCTGTACCACAGGGGAAAAACAGAACACAGGAACAGCTGGAAAGTGCTCAGAAACTAAAGGGGGGTGAGGGGTGAGCAAAGGTTTTGCAATTGGTGACTGTTTAAACCCCCCAGATTAACACCCCCTCTCCCCTATAATGCCCCACAGACAGTGGGAGAAGAAACAAGAATCAGACAACAGTATCTTGCACCAACAAATGGAGCCCGTGGTGCATACATCCCGATCCAGACCCCAGAAGGCAATGCTTCAGCCATCACTCACTTGACAAAAAAATGAATGCTGCAACAGTCTAAGAGCACAGGCACTGTAAGAGCACCGGCTGCAAGGTGGTATTACAAAGCTACGAGCATTCAAATCACCATACAACTAGTAATTAGTCACTCCAGAAAGCTTCTGATCTGGCTGGGTAAGAATCCTTGTTTTGCTGTTGTGGAAACAAAGGCAAAAAGCCACCCTTCAGCCCCACAGCGAGCCCGTGCCAGGCCTTGCGCTTGAATGCTAGGACATCTAACTCCGCTACCTGCATTTATCTTTTCAGCACAGTGCTCTCTGTAGTCACAAATGCTCCACTTCAGTGCACTGCTGAACAACAGCGACCTTTTCTGATCCTTTATTAAGGATGACTAATGGATACAGCAATAAAGTTTCATTATAATTTGATTTTTCCATACTTACAGCTCTCACCTGTTGGCTTAAAATTGGCTTTGCTTGATCTTTGCCTGACTGGATTGTTCACTGAGATCAGGTGCAATCCCTCTGCAATATCTGCATAACTGCGAGAGCAGGTGGTTCTTCATATTGAAAAAGTTTCCAGGCTTGTGAACAGGTTTACAGCAAAGAAAAACACCCGAAACACTCGTGACATGCCCGTGTCCCATACCTGTGCCCCCTGCCATCCAGTAAGGCAGCAGCTCAGGGTGCCCCAGGGGCCAGACAAGGGAACAAGGGAGGTGCAGGAGAGTTGTGTGGCAGGGGAAAGAGGCCACGACGTGTTTCGTGTTTCACTGCAAGCCCACTCCCGCCCCACAGGGCAGCAGGGAACTAAATGCCACTGGAACATGGCACAATGCCCTCAGGGTTCTGCCTCCTCCACCACTGCAGCTAATCTGTTCCTATTCTGCTCACCTCACCTCTCCTGACACTAAAAGCCAACTGTGATTACTTAAATACTGGTTTAGGCATATGCCATTCTTCCTGAAATAAGCAGATAGAAAAATCAAATACAACTCCTTTGATACGTCAGCGCATTAACTCAGAAGCATCACAACAGTTCGGAGCGGCGGAGCTATTCCTGGCTCTAATTTCAGTACCGCCATTACCTGGTGCTCTACAACAACTTGAGACTGCTGCTGATGCTCTGGTTTTGTGAACATCTTGGAGGTGTGCTGGCTCCTGAGAGGAAGGCCAGGTGCCTTCTTTATGTGCACTGCAAGGAGAGATGCAATGGTGAAGGCAGGGAACACACTCGCCTGAGCGAGACGAGGTGCGTGCCAGGAGGGGCACCAGCCTGCCCTGCGGCACAGACAAATCCTGCTCCTTCACTTAACCCATCACAGCCTTCAGGTATGTGGCTGGAAGCAGCTACAGCTACTGCCATGTTCAGAGACCTTGCATCTTATCATATGGCACTCAAAGAAATACAGCACGACAGAATGACCGTTCTGCTTGTCCCTGATAAACTGTCCTTTAAATGAGTTCTCTAGAAAAAAGGATCCACAAATCAAACTGCCCTCATACTCAGTGTCACCAGACCTACCTTTGCCTATAACAAGGCCACACTTATCAGCTGGCACCGTGTAGGTGATTTCCTGCATGCCCCCAGGGGTTCCGACGCTCCAGTCCCCACGGCCACGACCTCTCCCCCGGGCGACAGCCAGGCTTCCAAAGCCATCTCGTTCCTTGGAAGGCAAAGAATTTGTGTCAGTCATTTTTTTGCTTGCCCACATTAAAAACAAAATAAAGCAAGGTAAGTGGAATTGCACTGTAATCAATGGCACCGGATTAAGGTATTCTTGGACTTCAGTTCCCTGTTCAAGATTTTGAAGCAAATTAAAGAAACGCCAGTGACGTGAGTTGCAGCTGCCTTCCTGACTCAGGAAGATAAAAATATTTTTTAAATGCATGCCTTTGTGTCTGCTGAAGTAAACCTATAAACAAGCATCAGCTACTAAAGGACTTTTATTTGTGATGGGGGCTTTGCTTAGAACAACCAATAATAGATCTTGGCACTGACATGTGCACAAGTTAGCATCCAAACTCTTTCAAGCGTCATTCTTTAAAGAATCATTGGAATTACTCAGCCGAAACGCACATTTTCCAAAAATTCCTAGGGAAGCTTTTAAGTTCAAAGACACTCAAAGGACGTGGCTTTTTTGGATAACTGATTTCTCCAGACGTAAAGGCCATGGGCAGCCACAGGCTACCAGAACTCGGCTCAGTGACTAGATATCTGGTCTGGAATGGTCTAACCTATGGAACCCCCAACAAAAAGGGAATACACAACCTCCTCCAGGAGCCTGCCCTACTGCCTCACCCATCTCCCTACTTCTTGCTCTAGGGCAACGCAGGATATTCGTGCCTCTCTAAGAAAGCACAGCAGCTGCAGACGTCAATGTTTGTTGCCTTCCCTTGCCTCCCACTGCCACCAGACCCGAGGACAGGAGCCTGGCGAGATGGAGGAGGCACCGTCTGAGCACTGCCAGTGCTCTGCTGCCCTGAGTGCCACCCGGCCCTTCTGAGCACAGCCTGCAGCCTCTGCCTCACGCTGATGCTGGGCTATGTTCCACAAGGTGAACCATTTTCAAAAGACTTCAAAACAATTCAACATGGGGGTAAACGTGGAACTATAGCGAGGCCTCACGATGCTGCCTGAACACAGGAGTCTTTCCCACAGCTCAATCACATCCTAAAAACAATGCAAAACCAAATCCAGAAGCATTCTCCTGGGCAGCAGCACGTGTGGCCTACCAGAGGAAAAATTTAACACTGCTATTCTTCATCCACACAGCTGCATGCCCAGGTACTGCCTTCTCACATCCACGCTTTCCTCCCAGGAGCCTCCAGAACCCACCTGTGCCGTGAGAATAAGCTCATTGATGATGTGTGCTGCGTGCTGACACCTATCGGGAAGCCCCATGACCTGTGCGACTCTTTCAGGACTAATCCCATCATCTGTGAAGAGAGGTGGCAAAGACTAAATTAAAAGCAGAAAACATCCACCCAGCAACAAAAGCTTCCTTCTAGCACCACCACTGCTAGCAGCATTTTCATGTAACACATCTAGCCCCAGCTCTCTCTCCCCTCCACCTTCAGCCACACTTCCATATACTGAAAGGAGACGAAACCCCACGGCAGAGGGGACAGCATTGAAAAGGCAACACTTCCAGATGTCAAACAGTCATGAAAGAGGTTGATATAATTTTAAGAGGACAAAGGCAGCTTTGATAGGTGATCAGACAGCCAAGGACCCAGAGAAAGTTACTTAGAATTAATCAACTCCTGATCCCCAAAGGCTTTAATGTCCTGAAGGAGAATTCTTTAACAGGAAATAAGTGTCACTGCTGTTTTGTTCATCCATACAGTCACCAGTCAAGACATTACTGTTGTGACATCTAATGTCTGCGGGTAAGATGTATACAATCTTCTCTCTGACAAACAGAAAGTGCATGAGGAAGCAGCATGTCATTAAACAGGTTTCAGAAAGAGACAATGCACCTTTAAATGAGGAAAGCCTAGCTGCTGCAACCTCAGAGCAGAATCCCTGTAGCGATCCCAGAGTGGAACACTGGTCAGAAAGAAACAGCTCTCCATCCTCACACAAACCTGGTTTAAATTGAATCCTAACTCCAGCATCATTCTGAATCTTTTTGATCATTTCTCCATTTCTTCCTATCACAATTCCAACAGCAAACCTGGGCACAGAGACCTGATGGGAAAGGCAAAGCAGTGTGAAAGCTCAGCGAACTAGACTGAACCACTCCGATGTCACAAGGAGACGGGCCACGCCGAGCAGCTCCAGGCCACGCAACGATATGCCTTAAGGAAAACAAACACGTGGCCACGAATTCCTTCCCAATAAATGAACTCTGCGCTACAAGAATGCGGCTTCAAAAGGCAATTAGAGAGGTGCCACCTGGGAGTCCACGAGAACTCCCCTTCGCAGCCAGACTCGCTCTTCTGGCGGCAGAACACAGAGCATTTAAAAACAAGCTTACAGGTTACACGTGAAACTCGAGGCCTTCCACCCACTGCCCGGCCCGCAGGGAGGTTAGCAGAAGAAAACATACCTCTATGCTGCCTCCTCCCATTCTAGAACTGAAATCATTGCGTACGCCTCGGAAGTCTGCCTGATCTTTCTCTCGGATGATCTCCAGTACCATTTCCCTCGCTTGCTACATGGGGAAAGAAGTTACAGTTAGCTCAGAAGCATTCTGCTTGCCGTTTCGGTGTTAGGGCCTCAGTAGCGGCTGATTTGCCACCGTCAGAGATCTGCTTTTGTCAGACGTGGAGGAGGTCACCAAAGCCTGCCAGGTGCGCAAGGCTGCAGTTTCTTGTGTGCAATTGCTTGAGTCTTCTAAAAGGGAGCTTTAGCTTTTAAAACACAATCATTGCTTTTTTCCCCCTTTTTTTTTTTTTTTTTTAATTAAAGGAAGGGAAGACCCTTTCCTGTTGGACAGAGCTGAAGTCAACAGCACAGCAGATGCTGTGGTAGCGCAGCAGTCAGCATATCCACGAAGAGGTGGAGAAACTGCACCAAGAAGGCAGGTGGGCAGCGGTGAGCTTACTGACACTCAGAGAAGTTAAATCCAAGCCTGCAGCAATCCAGCAAGGCTTTTTTTTTTTTTTTTTTTTTTTTTAAACAAATAAATACTCCTCTCACCTCNGCAGTTCTCCAGGCCTTTCACAAGCTTGCATCTATGCCCAGCTAGTTAAAGCATATCTTGGAAATAAGTCAGCAGTAAGTCACCATTAAAAAAAAAAAAAAAAAGCCGACATGTCCTGCATGTCAGTACCTAAGCCTTCATTCTATATATTCCCTGTCAAGCTTTAGATACTTGGGTTCTACCTGCCCGTTTGAGGGACACTGGCGAATCTGACTCCTTCCACATTTTTATGTATTCTCCACGTCCCCTTGGCATTTCGTACAGAAGGGGACAGCTCCAGACGTTTCAGAGATGTTAAGACAGAAATACAGCAATGGAGATGTTTCCTGCTGATGTGAGATGGTCAAGAACTCTGCATGTTGCAGCATGTGGAGATTCCCACCAAACCCAGGGACTCAAGGAGCTTCGTAAGTGCTTTATAAGCGTGCTGAACTTTAAGTGCCTCAAAGATCTTCCAGCTTATGAAGTCTCCACGACTGCTTGCCATGATTTACGGCACGGAAGATGTGACAACAGCAACTCTTGCAAGGCAGAGGAAACCATCTGGAACCACTCACAGTATGACTTGTTTAAAAGCAGCAAGACTCCCATTACACTTTCTGCACATTTATACCTTTGCAAGAAGTGTAAGAATTTTGAAAATTATCATTTAAATCTAAAAGCTCAGTGGCATTAAGTGGCTTGAAATACACCCCCCAAACACACCTGACCAGCATCAACTGTTGGAGCAGTTTGCGATCAGGGAGATCCTACAAAACGGAACTATTTTTATTAGAGACAGGAACGCTAAGCTAGACGTAAGTACTTAGCAAGGTACGAAAGGCACGTGGTGAGAAGCAGAACAGGCTGCAGCTCAACTTTAATTCACGAGCTCCTGTCATGCTGCAGCCTTCCAGCCTCTGGCCGATTGTGAGTTTTTGCACTGAACCACAGCATGACTGCCTCTGCAGAACCCTGGCACAAGGAGACCGAGGTACCAGTACTAAGCAAACCCCTTGGTTTCAGGAGTTGTGGTTTTCTTTTTTTTCTGCTTTTAATTGCCTGCGTCAGTTGGCTGTCTGAGGTACTGAACCTTGCACCAAACTTTCTCGAATGCCTGCTTAAGTTGGTCACCAGGAACCCAACTGCTGCGGTAACAATTAGCTCTGACTTCTGCTGCAGACTGGAAAGCGTTTCAGACGGACTTTCCCCAGACCCTCCTCTTCTCCTACCCACGCCTAAGGTCTGTGTGCAGTGAGAGCCCCTAGGTTATGCTGTACACAAGCCAACACTCGACAGCCCCTTGCTTTGACTTGCTCTGCTCAAACTTTACCCTCACAGAACAAACAAAACCAGCAGGGATCACAGCATTTACAACTGGATTCAACTCCGTTAGATGTTCACAAGTATCTTTAAATAAAAACTTCCCCTCAACACTCTGGGACAACTGCTTACTGTTACTACATACCTGTACTTTAAATGCGTCTCCAGTAATACGGAGAGGTTTATCTGCTCCAGTAGGCAACGGACCATCCTGGATCATAATCATCTTCACACCTGTTCGCTCCTGAAGGAAAAGCACAGAGCACTTTGCTAAGCAGAGCCCCTAGGACTAGGGGCTATATTTTGGTCACTAAACGTTACGCAGGTCACGTTAGCAGCTTTGCAGAACGCTACCTCAGCTCTTCACGAGTACTTACAGCACAAATTCAGAAACAGTCCCAGACTGTAAAGGACTGCCAGATCTACTCCTGTAGATCTTAAACAGCTTAATCTCTTGTAAAAGTAGAACTCCTCCACCTCAACACCTGATTTTTCAGCCCCTTCCCAAATCTGTAGTTGTCCGCACATAACAGTTACGTGATCAGCCTCAAAACTGCTGGATGACGGAGGGCACCCAAAACTCTGCATTTCTGACCTAGGTTCCTTTCTGGAACCCTCTATTCTTTAAAAATTCATATAGGATTTCAGGATAAAGAACATCTAGAAACACAGATTTATACACAACAGAACACTTAATTAGAAAGGGTGGGATGAGGAAAAAAAAAAAAAGGAAGACAAAGGCCAGCTTTGTCACAGATCAACAACAAAAGAGAAGCAGAGCGCCCTACCAAAGCATGGCTGGCATTAAAAACTCTTGCAGCAGCAGACTAGAGACAGCCTTCTCCTGTCTACGGGGATCCCCTCCTGAACAGCACGCACCAAACGTTATCTAGAGCACGTGAGTTCCTTTCACAGTTCTGTGAAAATTCCAGTACGTGTGTAGCTGGGGACAAACCGCTGCTGTTTGCAACACCAGGTTGGATTTGAGTCCAGCTCCCCCGAAGGCACAAGAGTGGTCCCTGCTGTAGGAGGTTAGAGCATTTAAAGGCTCTCCATCTCAGCACGCTCTTGCTGATCTAGAGAAGCTGCAGAAGGGAAGAGAGCCCTAAAGGGAATGCATCTTGCGCACCTGCAACTGTTTTATTGTTTCACCTCCTTTGCCGATGACTAGACCCACTTTGGATGCCGGGATCAAAATCTCCTGAATCGTACTGTTGCCATCAACATCGTTGTGAAAACCAGGTCCGTTCCGACAGCGATCTACAATCTGCCCCAGTAGCCGTTTTGCTTGTCTTGGAAAAGAATCGAGGGAGACAACCATTAGACAACATTGTTCCACGTGACCAAGAGACTTGGAACCATTGGAATGTGAAGCGACTGGGGAGAGGAGAAGTGAGAAGATGAAGGAAACCAGTTAGCACACTTTTTTTTTTTTTTCCTTGGGTGTCCAATTTCCCCTGACATGATTACTTAGAAGCAGTTTGATTTTTTGAAAGGGGAAGGAAGAGCAGCAGCATGCTCCGACACCTTTGGAAGTTAAGAAGCTATCTCACTTGGGGTGCACGTTTTGAACGAAGATGATCTACATTCTGAACTCCTCTAAACGTTACCCCCCCCCCAGGTACATATATGATCTGGTGAAACCTCAAGCTCTTTTCTCCTCCTTGGTCAAGACAAAACAGAGAGTGCCGTGATACCAACACAGCATGTTGGTTAACCACTCTCTGACCAGTCACAGGGAGCTGCCCTGCTCTTCTCTGCCTGCTCTCACCGGCAGCACCAGCACTGCCCTAACCCAGCCTCTGCCCCGAGCAGCGGGCGCTGAAGCCCCACCAGGGAGCAAAGCAAGGATAATGCAGCAGTAACCAGCGAAAGGCAGGGTTCTTCTACTCCGCACGAGAAGAAACAGACACAAAGGGGCAAAGATACCTTCTCTAAAAATGTTTAGCACGTCAGAAATAGGTGACAGGCCTCCCCTTCACCTTGAGGACTGCTATTATCAACACATCCCTTTCCTGCCCTTTTACTGCAACACTTGTCAAGCAAGTAGCAGAAAGTCACCAGGTCCCCACCCAGTCTAAAGCAGTATCTTCCCCACTCCCCACTTCATATCAAACAACATCAGGCACCCTACAAGGACCGTCTTCTCTGTAGGAACTTGAAGGAATGGCACAAAATCATCCCTTGCAAGCAGACATTCACCTGAGACAGCTCAGGGGACGGTGATGAGAGGCTGGACAAAGACCAGAGCCCTGCCCGCTCTCGACTTCCCCACAAACCAAGGCAAAAGCTGGAACTTCTGGAAGCCCACTTTAAATATTCTGAAGGAGTCTGAAGAGGTTTTATCTATCTACATTTTGTGGCAGCAGAGACTACAACATTCAGTACGCCACACAGATCAGGTGAGAAGGGGTCACTGGAAACCAGCTCCATTAGTTTGCTGCCAGATAGAACTAACAGAGACACTCCTCACCCAAAGCCAGCCCAGGTATCTGGTGTCTGTGGAAGGTCTGCTTCCTTCATTTAATATTTCTACAGGTGATCTGAAAATGCAGTTCAAACAACCAGCTCGACAACAATTTTAGCACTGAAGCAGATAAAATTTCACCTACTTCCACATCCTCAACACTTTGTCCTGCTTCAAAAATTGAGTATTCTCTCTTTTCTTCTGTTGTTTTTATTTTTATTTAAAGACAGCCTTGGACATGACTACATTTAACTGTATCTTTCAGAATAATGAGGTCTTCACTATACCTCCCCCATCTCACCCCAACTGCGTTTCATCAGGCATACCAGTTTTTTAATATTTTGCTCTTGCTCTGAAATATCCTTCAGCAAAGGGGGAAAAAGCACTTCAATATCAGCACGAATACATTGCCTGCCCTATAACACACGCTTGCCAATTATATTTATTCTGGCTCACTGCTTGCAGCATTATGGTAGAGTAAGGAGATTTAAGTACCCTTAGATCTCTTAGGAATGGAAGAATGATGATTGTCTTCTCTTTAGAGAGACAGTCTTTGTGCCCATGTATTTTCACTAACAAATGCAACTCAAAGATTTCCAGATGGATTTTAAAAAACCCACCTACCCAAAGGCTGGGGAGAGAAAGAGCAGCTCCATATGTTAAGTGTGTTCCTGTAAGGCTGAGGATCCTGGATCCAGTTCCAGCAGGAGGTCCTCAACTGGTTTGTGAGAGTCTCAAACTCAGCTCCTGGGAAGGGGGAGGGAGGAAACACTGTCCCTAAAGTTTCTATAGGTCTAAAGAGTAGAAACCCCTGCTGGCTGGCCGTGTGTCTCTACCATGCAGGGATCAGAATTCAAGGATTTTTGTTTCAGTCCTTTGCTTCTTGTTGGCAGCAGCGCAGAGGCAAGCACACCCATGGGCCTCATGCAGCTCTGCAACAACACCAACACCTCCAGATTACCCTGGAGGGGCACTGACAGGCTCTGGAGGCCTCATGCAGACCTTCTTCAGCTGGAAGGATGTCAGCTCAATAGGAGGGAAGTGCAGGGAGAAGTGCCCTTCAAGAGCTCAATATCCTGGAAAGCTGCAGTTCAAAAACCGCATCCTAGGTGCCCTAGGAGCAACCTTGCCCTGCGGAGGGGAATTCCATGGAAATTTCTGCAGAGGGCTCAAGCTGTAACCAGAAAAAACCCTTTGAGGTGCACAGTTTAAAGCATCAGACCACAAGGCTCTATGCTCCAGAGACCCTCAAGTTTCTCTAGGCCAACATCTGCTGGCGTGGCTAACCAAGTAGCACCACTGACAGAGCACAGCGTTAGGGAGAAGAGAGAGGAAGAGGAAGGAGAAGAATGCCATCATGACTCACTCGATGCTCTCTGGCGTCCCGGTGAGCACACAGGGCCTCTCGGGCATCCCGCCACTGTCTACAAAGGAAACAAGAAGACAACAGGGATCACATATTTCCTGACTCTTAGCACCCAAAACTGCCTTCAGTAGCCAGGCAGGCAGGGAAGCGCTCACCCCTTGCACAGGCTAGAGGCTAAAAAGACGCCCACGTTAATACATGAACTCACAAATGGCAGCAGTTTCAGTAACTAACACCCCCCTCTGCACGCAGAGCATGGTAATGAACTCAAAGACAGCCAGTGACAACACCGTTTAAATATTTTGCTGGATGTCTGCATTCTTTTGAAGCCTTCCCTGTCAATTAAAGGGAGGTTTAAAACCTAGATTCCATTCATTGACAGCTTCCCGCACAGCACTTGTAGTGCAGCCCTCCCCAAAGCAAACAGGCTGCAGCACTAGCACAGAGCAAATGGCACGCTCCCAATTGTTCAGCGCAAGACGAATTGTATGAAGAAGTGCTGCCACCCTCCTGAAATGTTTTCTGCCAGCAGCTGGAGCTGACCAAACTAATCAGAGGCAAACGGCAAGAGCTGAGCAAAGTGATACCACCAGAACACCACGCAGATGCAATTTCTGCTCTTCATGGATTGTTCATTTGCACTGTAGGCATCTGCTGCTGGTTAAAGAGAGTTCCTTAACTGTTTAATTCCCCCAAACCACCTGACAAACCTGCTTTCTCTGCTCTAGTTGGGAGGCCAGTCCCATGACAGCCTGTCCACGCATGTCAGCCTAGCACATAACACAGTGCCACAGTGAACACATGACACCAAGGCAAGGACATACGCCCTTCAACATCAAAACCCGTTCACTCCCCGCACCAGGAGGTTCTTACCTGGAGCAATTTGAATTTTGCAGCCAGACTCTGCCTGAATCCGTGAGATCTGCTCACCTCCCCTGCCGATTACTGAAATGAGTTCAACACACGTCAGAATGCTCTGTTTCTCTTAGTAACTGCAGAGCAGCTTCCCCCCTTTTACTCCACTGCAGCTATCTATAAAGGTAGAGTGTGACTATAGGGCTGCAGAACAGGCATCCACAGCATGAGCAAATTTAAAAAAAAAAAAAAAGACAAATCAATAGAAGCAAAAGCTCCCATCTTGATACACAGTATGTAGGAAAGAAGGCACTAGGTTGAGCACTGCTAGAACAGTCATTTAGGTCTATCTCATTCAGCCTGAACAAATAAACCAGTTATTTGGGGTCCTAAAAAAGCTAAAGACTTTTGCTTTTATTTCTTTAAAATTCATATTTTACTACCTCTTTGCGAAAACCAAGCTATTTCTCTGCTCTGCACCCCAAGCTGCTACAGACCGAAACGCTCTATCAAACCTTACACGAAAACAAATACCCACCTCCCTTAACGTTTAGGGTCGGCAAATTTGTTTCACAAAAAGACATCCTGGGGAGAGGCTGTGTGCCTGTCACCATTCACAGCCTTCACAGACTGCTGAGGAGCAGAACTGTCAAGTCAAACAGGTACACCTGGCTCGAGGAGCTCCCATAGCAGAACTCCCCCCAGCTTGGGCTGTATTTGAGACACAGCTGATCACCAGCGGGGTGTGCAGGCTCCATCCTCACAGAGCTACAGGACCCCTCCAACGCCCCTTCCTCCACAGCCAATACATAAAGGCTGGTGGGAGGACAGACTTCCTTCTCAGGCATTCCAGAGTTACAGTTCTACAGCGTACAGTCAGGAAAAACTTCACGGACTAAGGGGTAATTACCCTGGCTGATTATTTTCTGCCTTACTCCCTGTATATCAAATTGGGACAGATGCACAGAGATCTAGCAGTGGAAGAGGAAACGCAGCCTCTGTAGTCACAACCGCAGGAGGGTGCCATTGAAAGGAAGAGTCAGGATCATCAAAAGGAGGAGAGAAATTAGGATCAAGCTTAGAGGAGAACAGCACCAGGAATGCAGACCTCATCAGAGCAATGCACGCTGGCTGTGTTTCCCCACAGCAAAGGCATGAAACATTTAAAATTCTGCTTAACTTGCCTTGAGTCAAGTCTTATTTTAACATTTAAATATTGCTTTCCTCCCTCGACTCCCACACTTTGCATACTCCAAGTAAAATGTTTCAGTGAGGGGAAATGAATTCATTTGTGACATATTTATGTACCACATTAGCTGACATTTAAGGAACAGAGCCACCGAAACCCTCAGCAACCTGTGCCACACAGACTTGCTCTTATTGCTAGGACACCGAGCATTTCCATGCAGTTTGCACACGGATCTTACGTACAGATCATCTGGTCCCCATGAAGAGAGTACCAGGCCAGGCTTATCCCAGGCTAGCAAATACAAACACTTGTGAACATGTCCTGTAGTAACAGCATTCCTGCACTGAAGAACCATACCAGAAGCACGCAAGATACTTACTAAATCCGACCATTTTATCAGGCACTTTGAACTCTTCTGTTATTACAGCCCTGAAACAAAAGGAAGAAAAAAAATTAAAGTCACTCCAAGCAACAGTTTAGAAGATGACCATGTTCTGCTATGGAAATCAGGCACAGCACGAGCCTTTTGCACACACACACACAGGTGAATTCTACACCACAGTCAAAACTGTTCATTCTGGAAGGGACCTTTTGGTGCTGCGCCATGCCCTGGCTGCAGAGACAACCATCCAAGTTCTCCTATGCTGGATGAATTTCCAGTCTACAGTTATCATCCATGGAAGAACCTCTTTCTGCCATTCCTGCTTCAGACAGATCTAAGAGAATAACAGCAAAGTTTCTCCACTATTTAGCCTAGACCTCCCAAGCTGCAGCCTCTGCCTACTACTTTTTGATATGCTCTTGCCAAGAGGCACGAGCCAATGCCAACGCTGATATGAATGCCCCTGCTGATATTCAGATTTCGTTTTTGCCTGCCTGTCCCTGTAATTCTTTTCCTTGGGATTTATACAAACTGTCTTTGATCATCCTCTGAAGCACTATCATCTCAAGACTTCCCCATCAGTTGCTCTTTGGACTTTTGCAGTGTGTCTGCGCCTCTAAACGTGGCACCCAAAGCCATTTCTTAAGACCTGGGCACAGTGAAGTAGGGAGGAATTACCCTGTGGGTTTTCTGCTTACCATTTCTGCCTCGTATAACATACAGCAATGAGTACACAACTTGCAAACTCTGCATGCTGACAGATGCATTATATACAATTTGTTCAGCAACGCCAAGAGCAGCAGAACGCCTGCGCAACACGTTCAGGGCAGGTTTTGTGGTGAGGTGTACCAAAACCTTCCTGCGACTGGCTTCAGATCAGCTAGGGAAAGCATAAAATACCCACTAGACCTCACCAGCTGACCCGCAGAGAAGGCCCTCTCCCTATCCACAGGCAAAACCAAACAATGCCATCCGTAGCTGCAGCCAAACAGACTCCCACCTGCCACAGAATTACAGCTGTTTGGATCTGGAGAAAACCCAGCCTGCTGCTAAAACGCCCTGTCCTGCATCGTTTGCCAACCAGCCTGTCCTGGAGCAGCTGCACAAAGAGGCTAACCAACCACCCCAACCAGACAGAACCGTTTCAGGCTTTCAGCCTCAGCAGTTCCCTGCATAAACATCACTCCTGGCACAAGAGTGGCAGCTAGCAGCAGAGCAGACAACACTGCCCACCCTTTTCTGCGCAGCCCCAGCTGGACACCAGCCTTAACCTAAAGCATCACAGTGAAAAACTCGATGTTCTGCAGCCACAGAGCGTGTTCCTCGTCCCTTCCGCTGAGACCCTCAGCAAACAGCCGGCTATGAAGGGAGCGCACTGCTACCAGCCTGGAGGGCAATGCAGTTTTAGAAAGGCTCTCCCCTTCCTGCTCAAAACAAGACAGGCAACTCCTTAAGAGCAGGATTAGGGAAAGTCTGAGAAATTTACTTCTGTGTGAGATGCTAAGACATGCTGCACAACAACTGGCACTTGCTTTAGTCTCCCCAGACCATCTTTGACGATCGAAGGAGTCATCCCAGGTCATATTACCCTAACAAAACTGGGGAAAAAAAAATATCCACCTGCCTGTTTAATGCTTTCAACTTCTGTCGAAGTGCCAGAGTTTGCTTTTTTGCCTTTTCCCCTTCCCCCCCGCCCCGCCCCTTCCCTCCCCCTTGGGCAGGGAAAGGAGAGAATTTATTCTGCTTGGTCCTGCACATCTGCAGGAATCAATCCAAGTTTCACTTCAAGTCTTCTTCCTTCATAACAACAAATAGCTTTTAAAGGGTTAGCAGAAGCCTCAGCCTGGAGAAAACCCAAGCAGACAGTTTCTCCACATTCTCAACCTCTGACTTCCTAACACTGCTACAGATGGTGGATCAATAAACAATTAGAACTGATCAATAAATAATAAAACATAACCCACTGCTTACCTTTGATGTACCAGGGCCCCTAACTGGTTACCTACTGTGGCAGAGAGAGAAAAAAGGGAAAAAAAAAAAAAATCAAAGCATTAGCACGGATAAACTAACTTCATCCCTATAGAAAGAGTTCTTACCATTTCATCAGAAAAGAAAGAAAAGCAAAACAGTAATTTAGGTTCAGTGGCTGAAATGAATGCGTTATGTGGTACAAAACAGGAGGGGATTTCTTGATCAACACACACCATAGCCCAGTGTCCAGCTGAACACAGGGTAGGGAATTGATCTGCGTCTCCCCATGCTGAGAGTCATGGGAGAAAATCCTGCCTGCCCAAATCCAAATCCCCGCAACTAACCTCCCTGCTTCCCAATTTAAACCCAAAGTAGTTAAAAGAAAAAAAGAAAAAAGAAAAAAGAAAAAAAGCGGGGAGGGAGGCCGGAGGGGGTGAAATCTCAAGTAGGTTGGTATGTGTTAAAAACCAAATATAAAAGCTGAGCAGATTCAGAGATTTAGTCTAGACAAAAAGCATTAAAGATTGCTTGCACATACTTCTCTCTGTATCTCTTATCTGTGCTCCATGGAGCCCACTTACACGGAGACCTGTTAAAGGAATAAGTCTGTTAAGTAACCTCGTGCACCAAAACTGTACTTTTCTCCCCCGACACGTTCGCCTGACTGCACACATTCCAGGCGTATCTGCGATGCTGGCCGGTGGTCCCTGTACCATCAGCAGTCACCTCCCCAGCTGACAGCCCTCAGACAGACTTCTTCCCCCAGCCCCCGCAGATGAGATCCTTCTTCCAAACCCTAATGGGGGAGAACATCATTAGGCCAACCCATGCGAAGTGGGAACACATGCTCTGCTGGGCTTCCTACCGGACTTTGCCTGCAGCAAACCAGCTAAAAACCAGACCATTTGGTCCTCGCAACCAGCTGAAGATTATATTGCACGCCTGGAGGGCGCAATGAGGGAAACAAATGGAACTGGCGAACACCATGGGAGCTGTGATCATAAAGATGCTGTTTCAAGCCACCTTGCAGCAACCTGCACATTCTTTGACCCAAAATAAATCGGCAATCAGCTGTCAGGGTTAGGGGACAGGCGCATCCCACGCGCACAAAATCTGGCACAAGAACGCATCAAGTTTGTGGCCAAACCCTTTTCTCCTACAGGACAGACCAAGAGAGTCAATACCATACTTCTGTGGTGTGTCAATACCCTGATAATAGCCCAGGACCAAAATATCGGCAGCATATATACTGTATTACTCTCTCCAGCTCAGTGGTAAGACAACTGCTGCGTTATTGACTCTGCTAGATTTGCCTTTGCATATTCTCACCCTGCATCTAAACAGCTCTAATTTGATAACTATCAATACTGCAGTGGAAAGGCGGGTGATGTAATGGGGAATATTTGCTCTGGCTGATAAGCTGCTACTGTAGAGCGGAGCAAACACGACCAGACAAATTCAGAACCTCGCCGTCTCGCCCCAAACAGCGCTCAGAGTACTTCTGCTGAAGGCAACAGGTCTGTAGGACAGGTTCCTTGCCAGGAGCAGGCCACTCATTAGCCCGAGAGGTGGCGAAGAGTGGTCTAACACTCCAAGGCTGTATTTAAACACCCACTTTGCATTTGGATTCACCTCAGCAGATCTCACAGCCGTCTCTGACGCTGCAGTCGCTGCCCACAAATTACGACGCAGACACATCCTGTAATCACATCCCGAGGCTCGCCCAAGTAACGGAGCTGCCATCGTTTTGTAACATTACCCCACACTCAGAGAAGGCAGCTTCTCAGGGGAAAACTGCACGGCACAAGAGGCTGGATCGCTCAGGCAAGCAGTGCTTTGTGTGTATGGGACACAGGCTCCACGCCACCCCACGTACCAGAAAAATCAGTTGTTCACCACCCCAGACAGGTATCTGTCACACGCTGCTGTGCCATCCCCCGTCTCCCTCCTCGCGCCGGGGAGGGGGCTGAACTCTGACAAGCCACGTACACGTCTCCCCCCTTTTACATCTATTGAGTACAATTTAACTGTAACTGCAGTCATTTCACTGCCAATAAGGAAAAATACGGAATAAAATAAGCACAATTTCCCGTTAATGGCACCTGCTGGTTGATAACTCTTCACTCGTCTTTAGGCTTCACCTTTAACTGAATTCTACCTAACAGACACTCAAAACAAATGTAGATTTTTTTTTCCACCCCACATAACAGAGCAGTGCCTCCCACTAAATTAATGTGCATGACGGGAATATACAATCTCATCGAGAACATCTTCATGGCTAGAACAAAACCAGAGCGGAGCGTCTCCTGGAAAGCAGTCAATCAGGGCTGCACTTCTCGCTTTTGAACCCAAACTGGATCGCTGTACATTTTAGAAAGCTGCAAGGAAGGTAATAACTACCCCAGTTGCTGTTCACCATTAAATATTGGTAGGTATTTCTTTAATTAAACGGCCCAAACCAAATTTCCTGCCTGCCTTTGTCGTGAATCTTTGCGGAGATTATTTTTCCCCCTATATTGCCTCATTAACAATGGCTACAGCTCTGAAGGAAGGTGCTGCTTTGTGCGGTGCACCAAACCTCCGTCAAGAGGCCTGGATTTCTGTCCTGGTCCTACTGCTGATACAGGTGTGTCAGGCAGCACCACTGTCAACTTCCGTCAGGGAGACGGGGAGAAGATTTGCTTGTGCCCACGGTTATTTGTGTTGAGAACACGTTGCAGCAGCAGAAGGAAGTTCTCCACACACCGGGATCACGCTGTGTTTGAGCCCCCAGGCTCTCGTACAATCAGGTTCTATTAGAACAAAACCAACCACCCTCATTTCTAGATGTACCACAGAGGCTTGGAGAAGGCAGGGGGTGGAGAGGTGGCGTGAGGCTTCTCCAAGGCCTCTCATCTTTGTTTCCCCAGACTCAAAGGATGCTCCAGCCTTTGGCTACGACACTGCTGCTTAACCCTGTCTACCTCACTGGAAGCTTCTTCAAAGCAGCCCAGAACAGAGCGCACAACGGCTAACGCTGAGGCTTTGGCAATCGCTGTCTTTCCAACAGACAAGACCCCTGCTTCCTTTGAAGCCAAGGAGGCTGTTTAGCATTAAACAAACTTACTAAATTGTGCTGGTAATTAGATGGAGGCCAGAAGCTGCCGTTGGAGTGCTTGGATCCACCCTCAGCAGCAAGCCACAGGCCAGATGCCACCAGGGTCCGTGCAGCTCACAGCGAGCCCTCTCCAGCAGTCCCCTCCACTGAGAAACACCAGCTGCCGCAGGGGGACACAAAAACGCCAGCCACCTCTGCCCGTGTTAGCAGGGCAGACAAACCCCACCCCCTCCCTGCACTGCAACTACCTGCAGCGTTACTTCACCTCTGTCCTCTGGAACCATCCTCAGAGAAGCCAGGCAAAAAGAAATTCTCCAGCTTCGCCTAATACCACCGGGGCAGGTCACCAGGGCAGTCCTGGCAGCTCTTTGTTTTGGATGGATGTTATGTTAAGGGAAACACAAAAGGGACTCACGCTGTCTGGTCTCCAGTACTATGACAAGTCTATTTTTCCTGGAAATGCTCTAAAAGCAGCTGAATTTGTTTTGACCAGCGCACTGTCATCCTGTCTTAAGACCACTTCCTAAGCTGACATCAATCAGCCGTGCCGGCAGCTGTTTACAAAAGCGGACAGGCAGAATTAGATAGCCCTGAAAGACAGGCAGTTCTCTTGTCACCTTAAATACTTTTGTATTCTCTGAATCCATTTTTCCAGCAGTCTTAGGAACAGAAGTAATTTTTTAACAGCTATGCAGGGACTAGGGAGCAGTGAAAGCTGCACACAGCCATGAACACACACTACACAGAGGTAAACAGCCAAGGGATTTACCACCAGATCTGCTTTCAGGCTACCCAGAGCAGCAGAATGCATCCAAACCCCTGGACCACAACATCTCTACAGCATACATAAAGACAGAAATCATCTCTCCCTGATGACAGTGTCCCCAAAGCACAGCTCACAGCAGGAGAAGTAGGAAAGCGTGGGCATGGAGTCCTGATTCCTCACAGGAAGAGTGAAAGGTCATCCAAATAGGAAGTGCTCCCCCAATTTATAAGTTATAAAGCCTACAGATGCAGGCGAAGAACCCAAGTGGACACTCGAGAGCCCAGCTGCCTTAGCAGGCTCTCCCAGGAGCAACCCTGCTGCAGGGGCTCTATCACAGCACAAGGAACCAGCAGTAAGGTGCACCTACAGCCCAGCCTGCGGCCGTATCGACAGGCTTTGTGTCAACACAAACTAGGTTCAGCAAGCCACAGTGCTCACCAGTAAAAGTACAAAGTCTAACTTGTGCTGTCATCAGGCATTACAGCTATGTAATACCTGAAAAAGTTCATTACAAGACACCTTGTTAAGAGGTTGGGTTTCTCGAGTTCAGTCTGCTGAATCAATGAACTCAAGCAGGCAGGGCTCATGCTATGAGTAACCCGTTCCTCAGAGACTCCTTTTATTATTTTTCACACACAGACACTTATCTGAGCTCTTCAGACAGCTCAATGTAGTTCAGCATCCTTCAAATCTACACTAAAATATCATCGAAGTCAATGGCAGAGCAGGATCTGTTCACACCTCCCACTCCAACAGTGGAATGGAAGACACCTCTCCAGGTGACATCCTTTGGAACAACGTCCATGAGCAGACATCTGCTTGAGCACAGCTCTCACGAAAGCTGAAGCTGAAGACTGCTGGAAGGGAAGAAAAGGCTACAAGGTGTTTGCAAACCATCTCCTTGCAGCTGGTCTAGCCTAGCAATTAGACTCACACTGGACACATCACCAAATCCCAGCAGGTTCCACAGCTCCTTGACAGCCCTGCACCTTCCCATACCAAAACCAGCACAAAACAGTAACGCAGGGC
>VXAV01011502.1:4897-19321 GCA_013399715.1 Alectura lathami
GAATTCAGAAGTAATGGAGATCTTTAACTGCCTTTATCCTCTCAACAGACCCAAGAGGCAAAAAATATACAACCTTTGTTTCCCCATTAGAACTAAGACACTGCAAACTCAGGTCAAGATCTCTCATTCTCTGAGAATGAGGTACCCAGCTTAAGAAAAATAATGGCCAGCACTGCAGCATTACCTCTGAGTTGTCCTGCTGCCCAGCAAAATTCATACTTCACATCAGGTTCAAAAAGACCCAAACAATGTATTAGAGCAGGTACACATCTGCCACTAGGATCCATAGATGACATTTAGATAGACAGAAACACCACCACCTATATCAGATAAAGAGAGGGATGATCCTAAGTTTCACTCCCCAAGGCAGAGAATTTCTCCACCACGACTGACATATCCCTAAGCCGGACCTGCGTGAAACACAGAGATTCTTCCCAGTTCAGATGTCTCTGTAAAGGCTAGGTAAAGCTTATTTTCAAATCTCTGTGCAGTCTTACAGGGATCAAATCCAAGTCTTTCATCTCCAAGAATGGGTCTCTCTGATACAGTCTGGTGAAGCTCTATGCTGAAGCTCTTATATCCCATGGAAATATACACTCTCTCAGTTCTTCCTGAATGCCAAAAATTCCACATATCACCACAGTGAAGCTGACTGTCTTTGCTAGCTGCTTAGCAAGACTTTCAATTCTCTTCCAGCCTAAGCATTGCTTGGGTCCAACCACTACTCTAATTCTAGGAAGGATTTTGATCAGTTACTTTCTTTCTATTTGAATCTCTGCCTATTTTCCTCTGAGACTCTGTTGTAACAGAAAATTAAACTGCAACTACAAAATGAGCCATATTCTTCTTCCTAGGTGTGATTTTCTTGGCAATACAAACAGACTTTTGGGGAAGGGTAGCTTCATGCAGTAGAAAATAACTACTAACTCTCACTGGCACATACTACAGTTGATGTCAAAAGATCCAACAGTTAGCATTCTGGCTCCCTATTAATGCACACAGCAGTTAAAAACTAGGCACTATGGTTGCTTTTCTCCTTACAAAACTAGAAGTGTTTCTAAAGATTTTACCACAGAGGCCGCACTAAAGTAGTGATATCTTTTCCCATGCACTGTTTCAACCTATCTGCCCTTCTATCAAAAGTATCAAAAAAAATTGCAAGATTTTACTTCATAGAGGGAAGATGCACACACACACAAAAGATAAATTTTCACATCCAAAGCACAGAGCAGCTACAGAATCCACCCCCACACACAAACCTGAATGAAAATACATTGTTCTTTGAATCTTACATTTCTTATGCTCTTTAAAACGTTCACACTAGGTTTTATTTCCGAATTAAAGAGAATCCATCTAATTATGGCATTTGTTTAAAGCTCACAATGCACATCTAGTAGTATGATGTTATCAATGTAACAGTTTCTTCTCTATTTATCTCTCAGGCCAACTTGTTTTATAATGGATAAGGCTAGCTCATATCTTTCAGGTGACTAGTTGATCAGTTGAACATAGTTTCAAATGAGCCAGAACTTGCAGGAAACATGGCAATCATATTTAAAAGAATATGTTTTTGAAAAAGCAGGAACTTTTGCATGTGGTTTCCAAATAAATTTTTTGCTTTTAAACTTGCTTACATTTAAAGTAAAATGAGAAGTGAAATGAAACTCCATGAAAATTAAAAAAATTATTTGGTTTTGACCACACAAAATGGTTAATGAATCTTTTGGTTCAAAAGAATCTTGTTTTTGTTTTTCTTTTCTTCACCACAGGTTTTGGAAGATCAAAACATTTAATACAGAAAACAACAGTTAAGTTGAAAAGTGGAACAAAATCCTTAGAATATATTTCATACTTCTTTTACAAAGAGCAATCTTCCATTAGCATTCAGAGAATGAAAGAATATCTTTGGAAAAATACACAGGAAACACCTTACAAAATGAATAATTGTACCATATAGGGTAATGGAAAACAAGCCAGTGTGTTCACCTCTTGTGAAAGGATGTGAAAACAAAACAGTATATCTACAGGTGTTATTTATGTATCTACACATAATTTTAATAAAGGAAGCACTTCCAATTTGATTCAGGCCTGGAAATGCTCCTTATAGACACAGACTTCAAACAGCAGGCCAGAATCTTAACGAAGAAAATGTAACTATAATAGATATAAAACACCATTCCTTTGCCATTGAAGCAATATTTTATTTGTCTGTATAGGGTCTAGCAAAATGAACAGTTATTTGTAACAGATTTTGTTTGCTTGTAATAGAAGAGCTTTTGACTTGAAGGCATTTTGTGAAATGACAGAAAAGAAAGGTTTATAAACTTCTGTTTGTTCACAGAAGCATCACCTCTGTCGCAGCGTCTCACAGGTTCCATTTCTGCAGATCTGAAATCTTTATGTCAAGTTTATCTTTTCATCCTCCTTTTTTTTTTTTTTTTTTTTTTTTTTTTTAAGAAGGAAATGGTAAAAAGGAGGCCCAGGGGGACAACTTACACCACAATATCACTTCTCTTACTGCACCATACTACCAGCGTTATCATGGCACACGTTAACATGACTGGGATCAAAATCAGAGTTATGAGAATTTCATCTGGTGGATCTTCCCAGTGAATGCTTTCTGAAGTACAGTTTGAAAAGAACTGTTTATGAATTCCAGTGATAAAGCCCTCTGCAAGGGGATTTGGCCAAAAGCAACTTGCATTGTTGGCTTCATGTTCTGTGCACTGGGTAAAGTTATCGTAATACCTAGAAGAAGAAAAAAATGAAGAGAAGTTTGAACAGAACACATATGTATATTACACATAAAGAAAACAAAAATGGGTGGCATATATAATCTACAAGTTTGGGTCTACCATGTAGATCCTTTGCTGAAGGAACTTTAACAGAAGCTATAGGTGTCAAACACAACATAATGAGTCAGAAGGAGAACTGACCCACTTGTATTCATACAACCAAGAGATTTCATACGAAATCCTGAGATTCTGGACAGACAGCAGTCAAAACCCTGTCTTTTGGATATTGCTACTATAACCAGGACCTAACACCATTTAAGTTCTGAAGAATTAGAATCTCTGCTGCAGAGGCCTCTAGAGTGTCGTTAAAAACCATGCACACAACTGTGGAATGAACAGGACATTTTGAGCAAAATACAGATAATTCATGCCTCATCTGTCATTGGACATGAGGTTTTGGGAACAACAATGATGTGATGCTGGAACTGAGCCACAGCATGCATTACTGTGTAATACTTTCAGTTATGTTTCATCCCTAGGCAGCAAGAAGATAGTAGGAAATTAAACACAAAAAGTCAGTTTTTGACAACCTTTATCTTTGACTACCTGCTCAACGACAGCAAATTGCACAATCCGAAAGAAGTCATTCCTGTTTCTGTATGTTCTCAATATTCATTAAAGGCTGGGAACCCCTTAAAATGACTAAAACTTGGTTTCAACACAGCACGCACTAAATCTTACTTGCCCTGGGATTACTTGTATTTATGAGAATTGGCTCCCTCTCATTAAAATAAAAAATAAATAAAGAGAAGAAAAATAAATAACAATAAAAAGGAACAATAAGCCTAAATGAGTAATCAGATGGGTTTTGTGGTGTTATCATAAGGCAAAGAAATTCAGGAAGTGAATGGAAGTGAGTGCATTATACGGGAGGAGACTGGAAATTAAGAAGACTAAGAGTTTCTGGTCAACACATGAATAGGGGAAGAAATAAGGAAGCTGAATTATTGGCTGTTGCATTTTTATACGTATCTTTTGGTTCTATGTGGCTCAATAAACTCACTTCAAATGGAAAGAAAAAATTGAAAGAACAAGAAACCACATGACACCTCAAGGAATAGCATTCTGTATTATTATTCAAAGGCCCTACCTTGCAGTGCATATAAATATGGTAACTCCTGATGAATGACTCTTCCTACACTATGTACCACAGGTAACAAATGCTAATGCAATCCTTTGCTATGAAGTGGTAAAAGAGAGATATTCAATGTCTGGTCAAGTATAAAGACTGCCTCAGGCCTGTCTTTCAGGAGAAATGTAGCATGGGAAGGGAATACAGGCTAGCAAGTAACGTTCTCAGAGCTGTGTTCACAAAAGGAGAAAAGGTCTCACAGAAAACTCTTTCTGCAACCTCATAGTTCTCAGTCTTGCAGAGTTTGAGTCGATACCGGGATGATCTCGTCCACACATAGATGTTCTGTCACACAGATGTATGCATGAACAATGTATGTATATTTTAAGCAAAGCAACAAGAAAGGAAGCTTTTGTGACAAGGTCAGCAACCACAGTTACAAAACAGGAAACAAGCTAAAAATAAAATACAAATATTAGCTATCTGTTACTTTAATAGTGCCATTCTTCTGTGCAAACCCATAGCAACCATTCTCTTTGTCCTTGGACTAAATTAGCACCTAAAGATGTCTAGCTGAGTGTAGGAGAGACTGTCCCAGAGGATCTGAAGAAAAATACATTTAAGAGCATGTCTATGAGGACTGACAGACTGCATTGCTGAGATGGCAGAGCTAGCATCAAGTTGCCAAGACAGGTCAATATTCTGTCTAGCAGAGAGAGGGCAGGGCTCCAGAGAGCATCAGGCTCTGCTCCAGCCCTGCACTGTGCCATGCTCTGGTGAGCAAGCTGTCCTGCCAATGCTCCTTGCTGCCATCTCAGTTTGCCTGTCTGCTTGTGCAGAGTACAAGTTATAAGGTCCTACAGAAAGACAACTACTCCTTCAAGAATTCTGACAGGTTTTTTTTTGTCATAAATGTTAGATGATGTAATCAAAAACATTTCCCACTGATTTTGCATGTCCAAACATAGCCAGAAAAATCTGGTTAAATGGTGCCAAAAGGCCATATAAAAATAATTAGGGAGTTATATTTTATTGGAAGACTGAATCCCTAAGAGTCAAAATAGAATATAAATGTTATCATACTAGTTTCAGTTCTTCACAATTTTCCCTTTATACTCTATCTCAAAACAAAGTTACCTGTTTTTTGTCATGGAATTGTGAGAATGAAAATAAAAAAAAAAGTCACCTGAGAACTGTGTGTCTGACAGAAAAGCTCAAGTTACTCAAATACTGATACAATTTAGTCATTCAGAGTTTGTGCACTGCAATAGAAAGCTCACATTCTAAAAAAAATCCTCTTCATGGTAGGTACTGCGTAACAGCTGCTTTAGAAGGGAGCAACTGAATTCTAATTACAATGGCATGGGCATTCTGTAGTTGATTGATTGGTGTACAAGTTTCTTTTGTTTATTTGTTCTTGTTTTTAAAGAGGAGGTGGGGTTAATAAATATTTAATGCAAAATCGATTTTCCTATGATTCATTCCCTTATGCTTTATGTAACTCCCTTTATTCAAATTGTAAAGGCTGGATTTGGAAATATTTTGTTCTGTAAAATAAAACACCTATCACTGAGAAGTCCTGGCCTCTGACTGGAGGTACGTCAACACATATACATAAAAATTATACACTTTGTGAAAAGAAAGTAGAAATGACATTTTCTATTTATTTCCAGAACAATCAACTGGAAAGCAGCACAGTAGCACAAGCTCCAATACTTCACCTCTCAGATTATAAGAAGGTGTGGGAAGGTTATTTTTCTCTCTGCTGAGCCACGATTACATTTCTTTCAGGCTTCCCACAAAGACCCTAGTCAGTTAATATGCAGAAAAGGTATTGTTCTGGGAACCAGAACACAAGCTTTGTGATCAGCGAGTTGAAAAATTAATGCAGCCTTGAGTCTCAGCTCAGTTTACTAGACCAGTACTGAAGAACGAAAACTAAGCATAGTCCAAGAAATTTAATTCATATAAAGGTATGTTTTGCACTGGTATGTTCGGGAGAATGACTGTAAGTTTAATTAAGGAACCAACTAACTACCTGTTCATACATCATGTTATTGAAAATATTCACTTTAAAGGAACATTAAAAACACTTCAGTGCTCTCTGAAGCAATCTCTGAGCCATAACACCATTGCCTTAAACAATTATTTTCAATATTCTAGAACAATACTGTAATTTGCAGAGTTCAAATACTTTTTCTCCGTTAGTCTGTTTCCACTTAAACAGATAATAAAAATCATGTGGTTAGTTTTTATAAAAACTGTGATACTTTTATTTTGTGAATTATTTACCTATGAGAAGATGTATATCTATATTTATGCATAACCAAGAACCTGGACAATGGGTATTTATTATCAGGGATGCTAGTGCACACATATACCTTAATGGGACAGCACCTCATTGATCATCCACTTTAATTATTTAAATAGACATCTGGATATACTCAGAGTACCAAATCACCTACTCCTCAGGGCACAGCTTTCGAAATTGAGGGGTTTGTATCTTACTCATAATTTCTCACATCCTCAGGGAGGAATGTGGTAAATTCTTTCTCCTAGTTCCTCTACCTCTCTGCATAGAAAATCTGTAGAGATTATTGGTTTACAAACACAAAAAAATACAACTCCATCCTCCAAATTCACTGAGACCAAGCAAACAAAGAAAAAATGTTCTTTCAAGAAACCTGTAACAGTTCTGAAAATGCAAAGTACCATCATATATCAAGTTATTCAAGACAAGGGTTTTGAAGGCCACTGGCGGCAGACTACTGGCAGTTCCAGTAAGAAAATACCCCGTATCAGCTCTCATGGACAGACCACCACCCCTGAGACTCCCTGCATATGCATATGGAGAAACTCTCTCTAGCATAAATGAATTTTGATGTAAATCAGACAATAGTTACTCCACGGATACTCAATTCAGCTAATCCACAACCCTCATTAGGAATTTAGAGGCAGTGTTCCAGAGTACTATGAATTATGTGGCATATTTCAGTAAATAACAGTGTTTTAAGCATCATTTTATTTCTTTAAAGGTTCAGCCAAGAAATTTCCTATAGACATAGTCATACAATAAATTACAGTTCAGACTGAATGATCATCCTTGTTGTTACCTCCACCCAGTCTGGAATGAGAAATGCTGAAATAATAATCATAAATATGATACAATGAGAAGGCTCTACTGACAGCATTTGCAGCTGAAGTGGAGGCAGGAAGTATCAAATGACCACATATGCACACATGAAAAAAAACTATTCTTGTGTGATATCCAGAATTTAAGGGTGTAACAGTCTGGATGAACTTCAAATACTAATCCAGAGTTTAAGATTATTATCTCCTGATGTTTCACCTTTCACCTGATGTTTCACCTAAAGAAACATTTAGTTTTACAATCAGCTATGAACCTACAAATACTGTGGAATGCCCCAAGCTTTTTTCATTCAGATCTCTCCAACAGATTTATGGCTCTATCTCACCATTCCTTAACTAAGATATGTTCTGCCAAGAGGATTGTTCTCACAAACACACTTGAACTTCCTAAGCAGTCAGATTCACTGTTGTGTATTTCCAATACAGAATTCAGCCAAAAGAAAATAGCACACCACAAAACATAAGGAAGGAAAAAAATGTGGACAAGGAAAAAAAAAAATGCCACTCAATAATGAGCATTGTGACAGATTTACTCACTTGGGTTGAGAATGATAAATACATTCCAGTGTCCATTGAAATAATTAAAGATCTCCACCCTTGGCTTCAAATCAACAGATGTCCAGAAAATGAAAAATGGTTGAATAACTGAAAACCACAAAATACACAACTATTACTAAAATGTTGCTAATTTCCTAAAGGTAAAGCAGGAAAATATTAAAGTAAAGAGTAACCATAGATTCAGACAGTAGTTTATATACCTATTATCCATCTCCAATGAGCAATAGAAGCTATTGCATTAAGCAACTGTAGAACAGGAAGGGAAATACAGCCTGACACCAGGTACTATGTTATAAAGATCAAAAGTTTAGTAGCACTGGAATTTTACCAAGCCAGAAGCTTCTAATAGGCTTTGCCTACCACCACTCTTGAGCTGTATTTCAATGATTACTTAGTCGTAAACTCAACCCACTTTTTGGGAACACCAGTTATGACGGAAAGTGTTCTCTAAAGCCAACACTATGCCACGGCTACACAAGCCAGTCTCATAGCTCAGTGAGTAAATGGAAATCCTAATCCTGCAAAAAATTTAAGCATATGTAACCAACATCACAGTCAGTGACACAGATACTGATACAGTGCATACACTGAAGAATCTGGACTGAATTCCGACCTCTGTGACAGAGAGAAACAGAGATAAAGAGAAGGCACTGGGCAGGGCTGTAAGAAACTGTACAGTTTTAAATATTATGTCTCCAGAGACTGCTCAAAACTGAGTGAAGTCATGGGACACTATGGCACGCAGGATTGTTTAGGACCCACATACTGTTACTGCCAAGAAGAGCAGAAGCTATGGGCCAGCAGACCAGTGGAAGTCGCATCACCAAGCATGCAGCCGGACCAGATAATAACTCTGCAACAATTTGTCAGTTTGTGTTCAATCTGCCACAGTAAGTCTGCCACCGTTGACCTGCCACCAGCAACCTCCTAGACTCCTGGGCCCCTCGACCATTGATGAATACCTGGAACACCTATCGGACCTCTTGGGTGGTGACTATTCTTGCAACTTTATCTCGAATAGTTGCTTAATTTCTGCCTTTCCATGTCACTCTGTCCTATCGCTATTCTCTCACTCAATTCTTTGATAATAAATCTAAGTTTAGTTGCACGGCATTTGACCTCATTTGTGTCTTAATTTTGTCTCTTGGGAATGAAAAGAAACTTCCCCCAATTCCAGATCAGGACAAGGGCACACGAAAATACAGGATGCCAGAGCAGCATATGGAACTGACACCATGTAATCCAAGCACTGAAATGCTTTGCAAAAACACTTGGAAAGATTCATTTACATACTGTATCTTCCAGATAAAGAGTATGTTTTGCTTTTTAGAGAAGATTACAACATTGCTGTGTCACTCTGCTTTATGCAGTGATCTGGCTCAAGAACTTTAATACAGTTTGTCTAATCCAGGCATATCCAACACATGGCACCATAATATTAAAATCCTGAAGAAATTTTAGCACATGATCTGCAAAAAAGCTGCTTGTTTTTTCACCTGCATTAACAACAGCACAGTCTAAACCAGGTGTGTCCAACTTACAGCCAGCGGGCTACATGCAGCCCTGGACAGCTAGTAATGTGGCCCCACAAGATTGCAAAGTTTTAACACTAATATGTGATTTTTAGCAATATTTTTCATGAGCCGATTACACATAGCTTGAGCACAGACTGCATGGGCAACAACGGAACGCTAAGGAGGGGAGGGCGCAGTGCTGTGCTAGTTTGAGCCCATCACACACACTCAGTTTAATTGAAACCCACGTGTATGACACCCTACATGCTCTTGTGCCACTTGGCAAGTAAAACGCAGTGATTAACCAAAAGCACTATTTCTACTTACCTACACATGTCTGTGCCTGTGAAGACATGTGTTTATTGTTCTTAAGCAGATATGAAAGATTTCTTATTTATTAAACTTGGGCTTGTGTTATTTCATAACATTTTTGAGTAAGTTAACACATTCGCTGCAGAAGAAATACCCAGAATACTCACGTGGTGCTGACAAATTCTGTAATTTTCAATGTTTCAGAAAGATCACAACAAGTATAAAATAATTTGCACTATGTTTTTGATTAGTTTTGTGATAGTTTTTGATCAGTGCTTCTGCTGTTTTGATCACATGGGGGCCATACACAAGTAACAATCACCTAATTGCCCTCTTTTTTATGTTTTAATAAAAAACATTCAAAAAAAGAAGCTTTATTACTCATATACATTGACTGTTATATATTTTATATGTGGCCCAAGAAAATTCCTCTTCGCTCAGTGCAGCCCAGGCAAGCCAAAAGGCTGGATAGCCACGGTCTAAACCTTTACTTTACTTACTTTTCTAATGAATGAACAATAGGTTATGTCAGAACACGTCATGAACTCTTCAGGGCCAAGGACTAAAATGAAGAAGGCTGAACTACACCAAATTAATGCAAGCATTTAGAGGAAATATATATATATAACAATGAAGAAATGCATGCTACTTTAGTGTGCTTAATGTTTACAGAAGGAACATAAAAATATATATATAATTTTCATGTCCATTGCAAAAAAATACTGCTGACAAGGAGTTTTTATGTATGCATATACTTATATCACTGAACTTCAGGAACCATGGAAAGCTAAAAAATCTTCTACATTTTGTAGGAAAACTTCCTCTTGCTTTTTGCAAATATTAATAGCAGTGGTCACTGTGGTGAACATGGATTGAATTAGAATTTGCAGAGTTGAGGCAAATCCCTTCACCATTTTGATGTAACAGATATTACAGTAATTTATTAATTAACATGCACATTGGACACTGCATTTCCGGCTTAAAAAAAAGAACAGGACCATTTATGACTCACAGCTTTTAACCTACTGCTCTAGTTTATAAGGTGGAATAATCATAGCATCACAGAATCATAGAACTGTTTGAGTTGGAAGGGACTTTTCAGGGCCATCTAGTTCAACTCCTCTGCAGTGAACAAGGACATCTGCAGCTAGATCATCTTGCTCAGAGCCCTGTCCAGTCTGACCCCGAATGCCTCCAGGAATGGGGCATGCACCACTTCTCTGGGCAACTTGTTCCAGTGCTTAAACACCCTTACCATAAAAAACTTTTTCCTTATATCCAGGTTAAATCACCCCTCTCTCAGTTTAAAACCATTTCCCTATGTCCTGTCACAACAGACCCTGCTAAAGAGTCTGTCTCCTTCGTTCTTGTAGTCCCCCTTCAGATACTGAAATGCCACTATCAGCTCTCCCCAGAGCCTTCTCTTCTCCAGGCTGAACAGCCCCAACTCTCTCAGCCAGTCCTCATAGGGGAGGTGTTTCATTCCTTGAATCATTTCCGTGGCCCTCCTCTGGACATGCTCCAAAAGGTTCACATCCCTCCTGTACTGAGGACTCCACGTCTGGATGCAGTATGCCAGACGGGGTCTCACCAGCGCAGAGTAGAGGCGCAGGATCACGTCCCTTGACCTGCTGGCCGCGCTTCTTTGGATACAGCCCAGGATACGGTTGGCTTTCTGGGCTTGTGAGGGTACACTGCTGTCTCATGTGCAGCTTGTCATCCACCAGTACTCCCACGTCCTTTTTGGCAAGGCTCTGCTCAATCCTTTTGTCCCCCAGCTTGTACTGTAGCGGAGGGTGCCACAACCCAGGTGTAAGACCTTGCATTTGGCTTTGTTGAACCTCATGAGATTCTGCTGGGCCCAAAGCTCGAGCCTGCCCAGATCTGTTTCTGGATGGCATCCCATACGATGACAATAAAAGGCACTGGCACTCTCTACAGCCAGAAACCTGGACAGCTGCATGTTTGCCAAGGAGTTCAGTCTGGGTTTCTGCATCCTTTCTGATGGATGCAGACACCCTGGCTCTCCATCAGGTGGATACCATGACTAGGGCCTCTATTCTCAGAAGATGATAATCCTGTACTTACAGGATGATGAGCCTGAATTACAACTTCAGTGATAGAGCAGCTGATAGAGACCACAGTTACAACGGCATCTCATTTCTGCCTAAGCTCCTGAGACATAGCAAAGTTGCTTGTTTATAAGTTCCTTGGTAAACAGATGACCTCAAATTTACAGCAGCAAGCCTGCTATCTCAATTCAGAATGAGCTTAACATGCAACATCATAAACAGCACTGAGGACTGAATGCCTGCTGTTTGCCCTGGTTTACAACACCAGCATACACTGTAGCAACACTGACATTTGATGTAAAAACAAGAGACCAGCAAGGGGGGAAAGAAGGGCTAATTGTTATTTATTGAAAGTTGAGAGAAAGCAGAATATATTTTTTTAAAATTTTAGTAATGTAAGCTGAAAAAAAGACATCACCGATGTCCTAATCTTGAGAAGAAAGCTTATCCATAAAATAGCATTGGGAAAAGAGAACAAGACTGTATGTGGAAGAGGCACATTAAAAATGTATCTTTTAAACATATTGTTTCTTCCATTTTAGAAGACTATGATATCACAGCTAATGAAGATAACAGTAATTCTAATGTCTTTTTTCTCTCATGTGAAGGGTTGCTTGGGATATATTTATTTATTTATTATTTTGTGCTCCTTTTTATGTTGTAAGCAGAGTTAAAGCACGTGGTCTGTGTCTGGAAGGTCAGGGGCCATTACGGGATCTACAGCAAATCATTTAGAGACAGATTTTAAACCACTTTTGAAATCCCTATAGATAGTCACTAAAAGCCCCTGAAATTGTGTGTGTTACTTTGCAGTCAGTAGGAAAGAGATGACTGTACACAAATGAATCCCCTATTTAGTACAGGCATGTCCTTTTTCCTCCCTTTTCTCTTGGTGACTACTAAAGTGTCTGTAACTGAAACTGTTTCTAAGCCACTGCACCCTACAGAACGATGCTGGAGCACCACAAGGAACTGCAGTTGCTTGTCCTGCAGATGCTCATGCAAGAGACATGCTGCCAACAGTCTGCATGGGCTCATCACGCAGACATCTCTGTCCCTTCTTTGTTCCTCTGTAAAATGAAGCTAAAATAGCAGTGCCCAACCTCACAAAAATACTGTATAGTAAAAGACAATACAGTCTCTACTGACTATCTTAATAGGGACCATATGTGTCAACTACAACTAGTTGTAGCCAGCTTAGAAGTCCAAAAATTTCCTAAGTACATAATAATCTCTGAATTAGATTGACTTACGTTAAAATTAAGCCCACAGTAGTTGTGTATTTTTCTCATTCTCAATCCTGTTTACTGTGCTGCTCAAACTGTAGGTAACAGGTTAAGCAAAGTAAAGAAAGCCATCCCTTTACATTTTCCGCTATAAAACAGTCAGACAAATATGGCATATTTTCAGCATCACTTCACAGAATCTGCACTCAGAAATCCACACATGTAAGTATCCCTGCAGTGAAAGTGAGAGACCAGATACTACTAAAAAAAATGAATAAACAAATAAAGCCAGCTTGGATAACTGTGTAGTTTTGGTTTCAAAGTCAGAGAGCAGTTATGAAATGTTAGCTAAAACAAAATAACTGGCGTCTAAATATGGAATGGTAACACTAAAAAAGTATGCAAGACTGCTATTCCAGTCACTTATTTTCATATGCAAACATTTCAATGTTTTTTTCTGATGGTTATACTTACCAGTATGAACAACATATCACCAAATAACAGTTTTTTGATTAAAATATAATTGTAATAGAGATTAAATGGGGCAAAGTTACAGTGCTTCCTTCAAAATAAGTAGAACTTGTACTTAGATGAGCATAATCCAAAACTTTCCTTGGTTCTGTGAGTTGCAGAATTAAAATTATTCCATAACACACAGCAACTTGTTAAATAAATTTAGCAGTATCTGTATTGCAAGACTTTTCCTTTCTATACACAGATTTCTTTTTCAGTTTTCAATGCAGCTTCAGCTGTCTGGACAAGAAGGGCTCACCTCCTCTTGCTCTTTCCCATAGCTGGAGAAGAAATTCATGAATTCATCTTTCACTCCAGTGCCATGAGCTTTAAGACTCTATGCTTTAAAAGGCTGTAAGGTTGTAAAGTCATCCAGCGCATGCAAATAATAGTGCTAAGAGGGAACAGCACCAAAGTTGATAAGATTAAATTATGAAATATTACCAATACATGGTACATCTCAACACGGTTATCCGCAATAGAGAAACACAGGGAACTGCACATAGCACAGAAATACAGCATTTTGTTATCTATCATGTCTATTAGTGATCAACTGGTTAAAATCTTGCATAATCCACATGGAGTGATACTGAATAGGAGAGAAGATCAGAGATCATATGAGACAAGCACATAGCTTGGGAAAAATGTGATGTGTGACCACCCTGCCTAAGTAGCAGCCCACAAAGAGCATCAGTGTAGTTTCAAATCCAGGAAGATGTTCTGCTTCAGGCTGGCTAATATCACATCAGAGCTAATTGACCTGAGTCTATTTTTTTGAAGCGCTAAGCACCTGCAGTCTCCTCTGATTTCAGCTAGTGTAAAGGGTACCCAGCTGTCATGGGTTAATTTAAAGATTGTCCCATGACAGCGCCTAGCCTCCACCCCAGAGGGCAAGTAGAGGAGTGAGAAAGGAGGAGGAGGTGGGATTGAGACAATCAGTTTACTTAAAATGGCAAAGGAATGTGAGATAATACAATATGAAAAGAATTGAAAACAATAAATCTGACAAAATGGATAATATACATATAGGAAAAAACGAGTGCCTCCTAACCGTGCGCATCCACAGTGCTGATTTGAGGTAAAAGGGTAGAGCTCTCAGAACCCAGAGACCACGGGGGGAAGGGATAGGAGAAGTTTGGGGGCAGTGGCTCTCAGCAGTCTCCCAGCTGTCTCAGCTTATTACATGATGTCATGATATGGAATACTTACGGA
>VXAV01011504.1:0-13097 GCA_013399715.1 Alectura lathami
CAATCTCTAACATTCTGTGATTCTGTGATTCTGTGATATTCCAGCATTTCTTTTGTATTGCATGACAAATATAAACAATTCAGCAAAACATTTCAAAATAAATTATTATAAGCATATAGGTCATCACAAGTCCTAGAGGTATGTTATGTATCTGTTGAATTATTTCCTTATTTAAAAGATATAACATGCCAATCTCATTGTGTTTGTGTATTTTGGCTAGAAGTCTGATAAAAATGAAGCTGTAAGTAATTCCTTACTCATATTAATCTGAAAATGGTAGTTTGTTAATTTTCTAATGCACACTATTATGGAATTATATTACACCTCATTCCGTAGAGAGGATTATTCCTACTTCACATACAAAATGTCCAACACCCTAAATATCCTGTGAATCTGCTAAAGTAAATACCTTATAAATGAAATATACTGATAGTTGCTGGACAAAATATGAAAACACAGGTCTTAATACACAAATACTGTTAATGGTATAATGTATAGTGATCAGTATAATGAAGAAGAAAACAGACATCAAAAAAAAATGAAAGAAGACCATTGAAAGCTAAAAATTAATGCAACTCTATTCTCCATCTGTAAATTCAACAATGTGTATTAGGGTAAAATTAATTATTCAGAACGGTAGCAGAATATTTTAACCATTTTCTCCTGCTATGTAGTCCTAATTGACCTAAAATTTCCCACAATTTCTGATGAGCTTAGTTTAAGCTGAATGAAAGGAGACAGCTGGCACTGTGTGAAAACCTGTTATGTAGTTCTGAAGGTTCATGAAAAGTGACTTTGCATCTGCCAGGGTCAGACTAAACAACAGCACTAGTGTTCGTATGCAAAAATGAAAACTAGAAGCTAAGACCCAGAGAAGTATATCTATTCACTTGTGTGTCTCAAAAGGCATTAAAATAGTAGGAATGAAGAGTAATCAGGATAAAACAGAAAATGGGAAAGGTTGTTGTGTAAACTTTCATGTTCAGTTGTAAAATGAAGAGGAGTGATGGATATATCATTCTTTATAATAAATATTGTAGCTCCACCTCAGCTCCATATTAGAGCAAGATATATAAATGTACCACACTGTTTTGTGCCTTTGTTTTTAGGAAAAAAGGGAATCTATTTCCGTAGAGAAAACAAAATCATGAATTGCAACCAATCCAGGCTAGACAATGAGGAAGTTGTGTGTATAGAAGAAACTATAAGGTGTCTTTTAGGAGGTATAAGAGCAATGTGTAGCCAATGATTATCTATGAAGATTCAGTGCTACAGAACTACCCTGCATTCTTTGAACAACTGCAATAAAACCTTCACTATTTCTCATAGTGTGAAAGGAGTATTAGGAAACACTGTGCTTGAAACAGAGTAACCTTTGACATCCATTTACAATAAAGAATTGTAGCAGTTTTCTTTGTTTTTCAGGTGATAAACTCATAAGACACCTCTGTCTTGCAGATGTAGAAGTCTGTATTTAAATAGTAATTTTGTCAAATAAAAGCTCAATAAATCAAATCCATTAATATATATATAATATATATAGTATATACTCAACTCATTAGACAAATTTTAAAGGGCCCTCCTATTCAGCAAATAGCATAAAATTCCTTTGACAGTGGTATTATATGTTTAACACTGTTTTCAACATTTCTGTGCGCATGTAGCCTCCATAACATAAACTTGCTCACGATATGTTGTAATAAATATTTTATAAAGATTAATTTCAGTGTTACACAAAATGCATTTAAATCAGTTTAAAGAGCTAAGAACTTATTAGGTTGTTTGGACATTATTTCAATTTAAATCACAACATGAAGAACTGTCTTTATTTTGTGACTGCAAGCGTGAGGTGATTGTTTACAGTCAGTGTTATGTTTGTGACATATAAAGTGAATGTGTTTCTTTTCAAGAACTGAAAGGCAGACATGAAAAATGATTCTCAGTAACAATGACTGCCCTCCTAACCCAGACAAGTCTGTGGGTATTTCTCTGGAGGGCAGTTTGAAATTGAGAATCATAGTAGTGACTAAAGCTAAGCTAAAGAAGAGCATTGCTATTTCCTTCCTTACTAAAAACATACTTTCTGTGTAATCTGGAAATAGACTGTTAAACTTTAGATTGATTGCACTTAGTTTTATTTACAAAGATCAACTCACAACACTGGCATTTTTCTTTGTTACCTTACTTCTGTTTATGAAATATTTCCATTTTGCTGTTATGGTCACACATGGCTCAGATGCGCTAAAATTGTGATAATTCAGTAAAAAGTCATTGATTATTTTTAAGGACAATGTACATATATATCTCTCCATAAGCACATACATATTGTTGCTCATGGAATTATCATTTCATGATGAAAGAGCCCTCTATTAACTTATTTAATGCATTAATCAATACTTCAAACAACTCTTTCAAGTAAGTGAAGGCATCTTTACAAGTCAACATTGCCATGCAAAGGTGTCCAAATATCATAGTTCCAAATACTCCAAAGTATGTTTTGTTCTTAAAAACATTTCAGAATGAGAAAAATTGCTGAATTCCATATATATTAACACAAGTTTGATGAGCAGCTGTTCCTTTTTTCTTTCCCTCCTCCTTGTCCATGCTCCTTTACCTGTACCTTAAGGGTATTATTGCTGTGCCTTTCTTCCATCCTTCCATTTTCCTATAGTTAGGACAGGATCACAAAATTACACAGTAATTTATGTTGGAAGTGGCCTCTGGAGATCATCGTGTCCGATGCCATATTGACTGTGTATGGCAAAGTACTGGCAGCAGGGAGCTAGGATTCCACACCTCTCTGACTGTTCTCATGATACTTCTCTTTTCTGTATCAAATGAAAATATCCTGTACTGTAAATATTATCTATTGCTTCTTATGTTGTTGTAGGGCAATTTAGAGAAGACTCTGGGTCCACTTCTCTAAGCTCTGCTGGTAGGTATCAGTATTAATATCTCCCTTTACCTTTCTCAGTTTAAGCCAGAACAAAAGCCAGTTTATGTAGCCTTTCCTTGTACTTCATGCTTTCCAGTCCACTTAACATCCTGCAGGGGGTTTCAAAAGTAGACACAGCACCGCAGATGCAGCCTCAGAAGTTCTAAGCAGAGGGAAAAATCATTTCCTTAAACTTGCTGGCTCTCACTAATGCAGCCCAAGATACTCCTAGCTTTATTTGCTACAGGGATGTGTTACTGGCCTATTGTTTCATCTTGTCCACTAGTGACTCACGGTCCCCTTCTGCAAAGCTGAAGTCAGACCCTAGCTATGCAGTCAGTCCCTAGCCTGCACTAATGCATGAGATTATTTCCCAATATTTAGCAAGCTTGTCTCTAAATTTGCTCTGATTGCACTCCATGCCGTGATTCAAGTGGTTATTTTTTTGTTTTGTTTTGTAAATATATTAATGAGTAATGGCTCAACTATTGATCCATGAGGGGAATCAATAGTTACTGTCTAGACGTCTGTTAGATGTAGTAATGATCACAACACTTTGAGCACAACGGTCTATCTAGTTTTCTGCTCGTCTTATTTTCCATTTATTCAGCCCAAACTGCATCATGTTTGTTATAAGAATAGTGCAAAATATTGTATATAACCATTTATGACATTATTTCTCTTCCATTTTGTGTTTTGCTGCATCCTGTTATGTAGTATTTGTCCTATTTCTTCTTGACTACTTTCTCATATTTTAGTTGTTTTTTTTTGTGTGTTTGTTTCTAGCTAGCCATGCTAAATAAAATAAAAATCAGATTCTGACATCAGTGTAGTTTACTGACCACCTAAAGGAAAAATAAAGTTAAAAACATCTGAAAGAGATTCCGTCCCTAGTATACAATTCTTTGCAACATATTTGCCTATAAGGTCTAAAAAATAGTTATGTCAGACATATAGAAGTCTGGAAAGGGCAAATTGTACCCTTGCATTTTTGAGCAGATCTTCAAATTATTTTTCTTTGTAGGTAATAGTAAATATGAGTTCCAAGAACTCTTTCCTGCATTTTTTCTAGCTTGCATTTGTTTAATTTGCCACCTATACTTTGTAAAATTTCCTCTGTTTATTCAAGACAGTATATTTACCTACTTTGCAATGTGTATCTACATATATCTATATGTGTATATAATTCCTTACAGTTAATTCTTTATCTGTGGCTGATAGGAGAATCCCGTGTAAGAGGAGATTAGGTACTAAACTAAATGGTAATAACATCACTTAAAGGAATGGATAAATACCTATTACCAGAAAAATCTAGAATTCTTTAGATTGTAGTGCACAATGCCATAGAATTAGGCTTACTGTAACTTTGCTGCAATTTTCAGGTGAGTTAGGCTGTCACAAATTCAAAGTCTCTTCAGTAGGAGTCAGTTTGCTCTGGAAATGTGTTAGAGACTGAACATCGAGATTGCAAGGTCTATGATGAGCGAGATAATTGTGATCAAGATTAAGGATTTCTTTCTTTTTTTTTTTTTGTTTTTTTGTTTATTGTCAATATTGCTGCTATAACTGCAAACAGATATTGATGAAAATGTGTAAATTTATATTAGATTTTCAGAGCAGAGAACAAATTGAAATATATTATTCACACTTTCTTTGTTGTATTTGTGGTATCACCAAATCCAGATGAAGAAACAAATAACAACAAAAAATATATGCATGGTTCCTTATTTGCAGGATGAAGTGATTTTGTCAAGCCAAGGTAATGACTGAACTAAAGAAAAAAAAAAACACAGATTCCCTAGATATGTAGAGATCTTCCTGTGACAGATGCACTAGCACTAGTTCTTGACCATCTAAGCATTCTTACTGTGTATCTGATGGTTACACCTCTTTACCTTCAGAGATTGAAAGTTCATTCATCTGTCTGCTCATCCCACTAGAGCAGACTGACATCCAGGCTATACAGTTCATTTTATCCCATGTCTCGTTTCAGGTATGTGTGTGGATAGCACCCTTTTCGAAGATGTCACTTTAAAGTTAATTATTAAATATTTTTGGTCAGAAAGAGAAAATAAGGATAAGAAATATGAGATGTTTGAGCCTTTGTCTCAAATCTACAACTTTTTGCTGTTCTGTGGAAGGAAGGAGGGATTTCTGCTCCTTTTTTTACAGCAATTAAGCAAAGAGTTTAAGCTCTGATCCAACATAGGAAATATACTGAAGCTCAGATAGTCACCTAAACCCTGTAAGGAAAGACTTTAAACCAATTTTTTTTTTTTTTTTACTTCTCTGTTTCTTACTGAATTCTCATTTTGTATGCAAATTATTATGATTTTCTTGCTGAATTGCCCAGCTGTTATTGTACGAAGTATAGATGTGTTTATTTACAAAATTACTGAGATTACAGGTATTACTCCTATTTCTAATAAGATACAGACGATAATGTTAGGGGGGGATTGGGGGGGGGAAGGATTATATATACATCTGGAGAGANNNNAAGTTCTTAGCTAACATACCTTAAATTCAGATGAGTAAGATATCTCTTCCTTTTTAT
The DNA here is from genome assembly GCA_013399715.1 of Alectura lathami. Lineage (NCBI taxonomy): Eukaryota > Metazoa > Chordata > Aves > Galliformes > Megapodiidae > Alectura > Alectura lathami. The sequence continues at coordinate 5,490 of VXAV01011504.1, forward strand.
GTATCCAGCTCACAAGACAATAGGTTCATGGTGAGTGTCAGTCTTTTTGTGCCACATAAAACCTCAAGAGGCCTAGGTTTGGACAAGCAGCCTGTTTTCCATGGCTCAGCTCTACCTTGAGAGTTCTTTGAGGCTTAGAAAGTTGTCAACAAGATGTTAGCTGACTGTAAATTAGACCATTATTTTTGCCTCACTGGACATTATTCACATAGCATCTTCATCTATTTCAAACATTAAACTGTGCATTACATTCAAAACATAAAACTAGGCATTCATATATATTTATATTAATGAGATTAATACAAGATATTTGTTACTGGCTTTAATTTCACCCATCATATCTGAGCCAGCAGACATCACACTAGCTGATTACTCTGTGATGAGCTGAAATCCAACCCTGTTAATGAAAAAATGGAAGATCTCTCCATCAGATAACGTACTTCTGTTCTTAAGTAAGTTTATTTCAGCAAGAAGTTAGGTACAAAAACAGGAGCAGTGTTTTGTTGAATTTGAGCTTAAAGGGATAAAAGTGTGTTATTCACTTTTCAAAGACAAGCTTTGCCAATGCTGAGTTAGATTTCTACAACTGGAGCAGACTACGTTAGGAATATGGCATAACAGGCTTGAGCTTTACAACACTCCAATAATTGTTTGTTGATATAGCAAAAATGCAAACAAAGAAATAAAAATAGTCTTATATACTTAAAATCCCAAGATCTACAAAATGACACAATTTCTAAGCCTGAGTACCTCTACAGATGCTTAAGAATTATAGGATTCCTACAGATCTTAGCAATGACTTTCAATTAAGTATTTTTCTTCCATGTAAAATGAGTATTGTCAACCTCTTTAAGGATGGCTTAGAAACATGATCAACAGTGACAACATATGTGTCTAGGTGTACTTTTTCAATGTTGTTAGAAAACAAGTGAATTAAAATTCAGCAGTGCTTCAAAGAACAAAATACTCCTTTGGCTGTTGCCAGCTCCTGTTTGCCATCTTAGCTGAGTAAGCACTCAGAGCTGGATTACACTTAGCCTGCTTATTTTTCTCCTTTACTTCTGACAGTTCAGTGGCTTAACTTTCAGAACACTTGTGAAGACATGTGTTATGCAGAGTACTCTGAAGACTGAGCCTTTCAGTATCTGTCCAAAATCAAAATTATCTTAGTGTGAGGAATACTTAAACCTCTCGTTTCCTGAACAAGTGCTTTCATTACTCTCTTGTTATTAACTTGGTACTATCTTACTATCTTGGCCAGTGGCCTGAGCCAGTGAGGCATGCTCCAGGTTTGGCTAGATAATGGGACTTTTCTAGCAAGCTATGTGGAGGGAAGACTATTTTATACCTTTTCATGGGAGACAGCTGCTGATCTAATCTCTACTGTAGACAGGTGTGTGCTGTGGGGATTTATTACTGTATAACATCGTGAAGAAGAAAAGTCTAAATTTAAATCTTGACACATGATGGGGTCAGATTCATCTCAGTAGGCCAGACAGTACACTCCTGTATACAGTTCCTGAACTTTTGTATCCAGAGAGCATTTTAGAAACCGCATTATACTCGTTTTTGAAATGCCTACCACCTTTGCTCATTGCTTATTCTTTTGCATAATGTCATAACTGTAATTCTGCTTAATTTTATGTCAGCATTGTATAAAATGAAGAGGAACTAAAACATAATTTGCAGTTTTAACCCTGCTCTCCATTCAATACTGATCTGAAGAAATAGATTCCCAGTGTGGCTTAGCTAACCTAGTTCAGCACTGACGCTTTTAATTTCTTTTTAAGTAGATACAATCGTGTTTTTGCTCTCAGCTGGGCGAAAAAGAATGGAAGAGAGTGAAATCTGCAGTTTCACTGCACTCCTCTCTTCCTCCTCTATATATTTAGCATTATCACAGAACCTGCTTATATCACACACAGTAGTCATAGTGGGAATAAATCCTTTTTTCCCTATGTTTGTTGTATAGAGCTGAGCATTAATCAGTGTATGTCTCTAGATTGCCTAAAGTTCTACAAGTTATTGAAGATACTTGATGCTTAGTATTTATCCCCCAGTTAGAATTTTCACAGCTATGAACTTGGAGCAGTTTTTCAACTCAGTGACATGCATTTTTAAAAAGTTCTGAATAAGTAATGCACTTTTTAAAAAGATAGTGTAGGGGAGCCAAAATAAAAATAAAATCACACAAGCTGAAAACCTCAGGAAATGCAAAGCGAATGACAAAGCCCCACATCTGTTTCACGCTGCAGTGCAGAGCTATTTCACAGGCAGTTTGCCAGTCTTCTAGTAAGTAGTAATTGTAAACAAAGTTTAAAGAACAGTTACAGTTGGACTTTGTAGGTCCCTTCTAAATGAACTATTCTAACAGGAAAAAAAAAAAAAAGAAGAAGAAGAAGAAAAACAATCCAAAGTTCTGCTTATTTGTTCAGATGTTTTTGTAGAACATTTGCATTTCTTCGAATCTATGGATAAAAAAGGTATAATGACTGTGGTGAGTCAGTTGCTGCGCCCTACGAATTGTCTCACGCATTAAGCCTGTGTAAGCTGCAATTATGGAGCTGTGTCCAGCACTGAGCCATTGTGGGCTGCTCATTGTCTCAGGCAGTGGGTATTTGTGAGATGATTGATGTCTCTGGAAATAAACCTCTGCACAAACAGTGCCCTGCTTGGCCCAGGACTTTCCAGAACCCGCCAAATATGGGGGCCTTAGAGGGGTAGGAGGTGTAGTTGCCACAGCAACCACTTGCAGAAACTGCCCGAATGGGCCACTGGGGTGACAACTGCCAGGCCTGCCCAACTGGCAGTCGATAGTATTTTTGTTTGTTTGTTTTGGTTTGTTTTGGTTTGGGTTTTTTTGGGGGTGAAAAGTACAGCTAGATTGTGTCATGGATGTGAAGTGTGTTGAGAGAAAATTTGACTTCTGTGCCCTGAGTGAATAAACTAACCACAACATGTTAGTTAAAGAAGCAGGATTGTTCCTTTTTACTTTTATTCCCATGTAATTTAGTACAGAGTCTGCTTTTCAAAATGTAGCCTATTGTAACTAATGATTACCAGATCAATCTTCAAGACCACACAGGTGTGAAGAAATACTTTGTCTGTTGATCTCACAGTAGTTGTAGATATGAGCAGAAATTGAACTCCTTTGCATAGGTATGAACAAAATACCTCTGAACTTACCTATAAATAAATATTTTGACCCCTAGATATTGAAAGTGAGAGTCCATCAGCTCTTGGATGCCCTAGTACTTTTGTTAAATTTTAGAGAATGATATTTTTAATGGCTTGTACTAAGTTCTTTTCCATTATCCTTTTATAATTCAAGCATAACTGTAATGCTCTTTCAGTATTTCCACTAATCTAAGCATGACACAACTTTATCAGATATGTAATTGCTTATCTAATTTGCATAGCAGTTTAATAGAAATATATTCCTAAATCAGATAGCTGTCAATTTCCAAAAACTAAAACCAGTTGGTGCTTATAATTATGCTAATTAAATCATTCTAACAAATTGCTTATATGGTTTAGGAAATCAAGTTCTGCTTAGTTTTGTTTTTCTTAATTTAGGGAAGTAGTTAAGGACATTTATTAAGGACATCTTATAGTAAGGTTGCTAATATTTTACACATTGCCTTTCCTGTATCTTGATGAACCTTCACTATGCTAGTTAGCTAAGATGTGTTCATAGGAAGTCTGAAAGCAGGTCAGATACTGTAATCTCAAACAACAAAAAGTGTGTGTATGTTTGTATTTATTTATTTGTTGTAAGACAGTTGTTTCAATAAGAAAAGGTTTTAAATTTGTTTATTCATTTACTTATTTATTTGTTCTGTTTGTATTCTATTTGCATTCTATAAACTCTGTAGTAATGTCTGCATATTCAGTATTGATTGCTCTGTGGTTGCTGTGCAGATTTTTCCTCTCATATGTCTTTGGGATGATAATGCAGAAATCCAATTGCCTTATGCTTAACCTTTGATACAGCTCCTGATTCTAGTTGTTGTTTGGTTGGGGCTTGTGAAACAAGAGTGTCCCCATGGGAACAGTGATAAAGAAAAGAAAAACAGGTATAGCAACAAGCTTACAAATTCAATGTCACTTGCCACCTGTTGTATGAAATTCCAAGTTATATCTTGTTAAAACTTACAACATCTTTAAAGTTCTTCTGCTTTCACTAGCATGTTCAAATGCTATTGTATCTTTGCCTTTTCAAAATAACTGCTTGGTCTGGGTTCTCATGATGTCATGAGATACACATATTTATATATCAGTACTGTAGTTCTGCAGCAACTTGGCATTATGTTTGGTTTAAGTATTGGATTTGGAGCTAGATAAGGCTTCCAACAGGCTTGGAGCTCCAACAGCAGCAGCACTAAGACAAGGCTGGCCATGGGGATAAGGGAGCACTCCCAACAGGCTGACAAAGGTGCCAGATATATTCTGGTTTCTGAGGAAAAAAGAATGTTGAGAAGTATTTGACAGTATGGGAGAACTGCAAATAAATAAGTTCCAAGACTCAAACTCATCTAAATAAGAAGTGTTCAGCCTTTGATGTCTAATCAGCTTTCTTCAATTTCTATAAGCAAAATGATTTTGATACACAGATCTAACACACGCATCTTTGAATATCGTTGAGCATCGACTGTATATACAAGTATAAAAACACCTTAATCTTATAATAATCTTATAATGCAAAAACATTTATGTTTACAAACACTATTTTTATGTTTCTTGCACAGTACTTGTGTATGTTAATCACTGTGTGAAGGAGAGTAATATATATGTATGTGCATATGTATGTGTATGTATGTTTATATAATTTGTGCAGGGTTTATTAAGTATCTATCTATATGTAATGCATGAGAAACTGAATGGGACAATTCTGTTTTGATGTGTACCTTTCAATATAAACAGCAACAACAACAAACAATTTGACAGGAAAGGTATTTTTACCCTCTTTTGAAAAGGGCATTTTCCACAGTATCTTTTGGGTACTTTTCAAGATTTATTTTTGTTGATCTATGATATTTTAGACAGTGTTGGAAAAAAAAAAAAAAAAAAAAAAAAAAAAAAAAGAACGACTGATGAAGAATAGCTGGATGAAATAAAGAGCAGTAAGACCCTTAAGACCCTTCAGGCTATCACCTTATGACCTACTTCAAAGAGCAATTTAACTTGAGTCTACAAAACACATTTGATTTGCAACTTTAATCATTAACTGGTAGTTTTTCCACATGCTACTATTCCCCCAAAAAAGCGAATGTAATTGTAAGAAATAAATGTAAATTTTTTCCCTGCAATGGCTTATCTGTTCAAAGGCCTTTAGAGGTTAGATCCTTAATCCAGTTTATGGGAGCGAAATACTTTCATATCTGTTTCTGTGTAAAGAACTCCATGTAGCCATGTAACAGACTAATAATGTATTTCTGTCAGTTCATAGTCAGAGAAAAAAATTATTAGTGGTGAAGTGGCCTGATCCTCAAAAATGAACTTTATGCATTATGAAATCTTCCAATGTTCTCACAAACACAGAGAAAAGTACAATATTCATGAGGAGGAGATGGAAATGGATTCTGTTTATATACATTTTTTCAGTGACCAAACAGTTTTTCAAGCACGACAGATGGTGGATGTAGTAAAAATCTGGAGTGAGAAGGGAGGATTAATTTCACCTAACCTGCATGCTGTGCTATGCTATTACCTATATCTGAGATCACTATTCTAAACTCCATTTTAATCAAGTAGAGAGAAATTACAATTTTGAAATAACATTTATCTGATATTTTAAAATTTCCAGTTTAAGATGAGAAAAATTGCACATTGAAATGTTATCTTTTTTCTCACTACTGATTCTAAAGGTGACCAGTTCTGATATATACATATCAGCATCACAAATGCTTATTTTACTTAGTTGAATCTCCACTTAGAATAGCTAGGAATTGTGTTTTTATTCAGAATAGTTTACATCAAGCTCTGGGTAGTTTTTCAGTTGTGAGGTGTCTTCCTTTAGTTGGTGATGGAATATGAAAGAGAAGGGTATATTCTTTTCCATTTCAGTTCCAAAAAATTACAACATACAGGTTTCTCAGTCTTTGTAAAGTGGAAAGAGATTTTGCTGCCATGAACATGGACAAGCAAATACTTGGGCCTCAGTGCTTCCACAAAGTCCCATTTACTATGTCGAAACGTTTTCTTTGCATCTCATCTTCTATTCCGTAAAGTGAAGTCAGAAAGGATTGATACATTAGGATATGATTCTAATAATAATTTTACTATTTTAAGCTTTGAAACTATGAACCATGGACTATAAACTATGAAACATAGAAGCTCTATTTATGGACTTTCCTGTCAATAAATATTACAAATGTACAGATAAGATCTTACTAGATTTCCCAAACACTTTATAGAAAGCTTTCAAGATAGAAGCAACAAAAGTAGTGGAGCAGCTTGGGTAATGATCTTATGACGCTTGTTTTGGATGTTTTGTTACCAATTTCAAATGCAGTATGTGAGCAACTCTCAACAGATTCAGTATCTACATATTTCAGATCTTATATACATCTTTTATCTGAAGTTCTTTGAACTGGTGAAGAATGAACATTAAGCACTGTTGTTCTTAAATTGATTCATTTTAAATTCTTTCTTAAATTATGTGGACATTTGGATAAAAGTTACTCCTACACATCCAGCACTGGTCTAACTTTTCCTCCCACCAAAGCCAGCTGTGAAACTCCATAATACTGACTGGAGTAAAATCAGGCAAGAGTAGATCCCAGTATGGTAAACACAGAAGTTATCACTGGAACTTTTGTCTGAAGTAAAGCAGGAACCCACCTGGCTGCAAACAACAAGCGCTTGGCATTCTCTTTACAGCAACTAGCTAGCAGTGTGAATATTTTACCTTGCCACTGGAAGTCACCACCTTTAAAATTCATCAGGAATTCTGAGATCAGAAGACTTTATTCTGTCACTAGTAAGTATAATTAATTCAGGGAGAGTTAAACTGATGGGGACATACTTAATCATTTCTGAAACGTAAATTATTAAAAATAATCTCACTTTTAGATAAGGTTTGTATACCTAAAAGATAATTTAAGCCATGTTTTTTGATGAATTGCTGGATGCCTGGTGAGATGGGATATTTACAGTCTTTTGATTCCCTTTACCTGAAATGCTGAAAGAGAACTTTTCATATAAATAGCTAAGCTGAAAACAGTGAGGTGCTTATTTTGCTACTGAGTTAATTTAATNAAATTATATGTCATCTAGTGTATCTTGAAAAATGTTAGTAAGTAATAATTTTATTCTTGTATATTCTTGAATGCAGAACTTTCACTGAATCTATATGCATGTACATGTATCTGAATGTGTAAATCTAGTCAACATTCTTTACTTATTGATTGATTGATTTTGCTTTTAAAGCATCTTTGTCAATATCAATTTTATTTCCACAAAATATTTATATCTGAGGCTAGCTAAGAGAAATAAAAAGCTCTGAAATCCTTTCAACTTCTCATAACTTGCATGCTGAGTAAACATTATACATATACGCAATTGTAGTGAAATGAATCAAAAGGCTTAGTACTGCAATGCTGAGAA
>VXAV01011504.1:46800-60540 GCA_013399715.1 Alectura lathami
TTTCTTTTCTTTTCTTTTCTTTTCTTTTCTTTTCTTTTCTTTTCTTTTCTTTTCTTTTCTTTTCTTTTCTTTTCTTTTCTTTTCTTTTCTTTTCTTTTTCTTATTAAACTGTCCTTATCTCAGCCAATGAGCTCTCACACTTTTACCTTTTTTGATTCTCACCCCCATTTCATTGCAAGGTAGAGAGTGAACAGCTATGTGGTTCTTAGCTGCTTGCTGGATTAAACCATAACAATTATCACAATGAATCCCAGCAAAATAAGAAGACATCTTATCATTACAGAAACAAAAGTTGGAAAATGACTCTTCATTTTAAAAGTTCTGAAGAGATAGCTTAGTGCTTGTACTTCAAAATATAGTTTTTTGAAAATATATTTATTTTCCACTAAAAGATATATGGTCCTGAATCAAAAGTAAATATTAATAGTTAAAACTCAAAATCTTTAGGTATAGAAGTGCAGCACAGTACAGTTTTTCTTACATGTTTATTTCTGCATTATCATTTGAATGCAATCCCAACCAACTATTTAAACTGATGAATCACCTTTTTGATATAACTCTGTGGTATAAATATATATAATTTATTTTGGTATGCCAACTGATTGGTTGAGAAGAAATCACCATAAACTTTATTGCATCAGTATGGTCATGTGGAGAAGAAGGTCTCTCCTGCTCTTCTTAATACTCTAGTGACCTCAAGCATGAATATGGGATGTCTTGTCTCATGTTTTGCTACTATATGTGGAAGCAGCTGAAATTCCAGAAGGAATGTGTATCTTGGCTGACAGTGTCTGACAAAGAGGCTGATCAGACACACACGACTTGAAGGAACTGATCTGTTAAAAATAGCAGCGTATCATGCATCTCCTTTTAAACACTTTCACCAACATGTAATAAAAGCTGTAAAACTGAAATTCTGAATATTATTAAGGAGTTACAGTAAAGAAATTGCTCCCCAGAGCAAGTACCATCTGGTAGCCAGTACACTTTGGGTTTCCTCAAGGGACTTCTGCCTGAGAAGGAGAAACTGCCTGCCAAGAGATATATGCATGGTCAGTGTAGCTCTAACAGAAGTTACAGCAGAGTTCAGAGCAGGCATTTAACATGCATTTCAAGAATCAGTTGGGATTTTGACTGAATGAAATTGGGAACAACTTCAACACAGCATGAAACGGATAAAATGCACCCATCCCCCCACCCCCACTCCTAATCTGTATTTTTGTACATATTCCTTTGACTTTGGAGAAAATCAATCCATCCTGGAGAAAGAAGAGCTAAACCTGAGAAGCACTGCCACAGTAATGTAGTTTTAGTAAGGGAACTGATTCCAGTAGGAGACCACTTAGAAGGACTAAATACAGACCTCCTCAGCAGTGTAAGTACAATGTACCTAAACACATATAGCTGACCTTTCTGGCCCAATTAGGATCCTAAACAGCAGGGTTCCCTCTCATTATTTCAGTCTGGACAGGCTCCATTGCTGTGGTACTGCAGTTGTCACCTGTGCTTTTCTCTGCCCTTTCTGTTCTTTCTGTCAGTACAAAATGAAACAGCACTTGACTGGAGTAATGGTTCCATTAGACCATAAGGCAAGAAAACCCTACTGTGACTACTGGCTTTGATACCCTGATTTAGTTTCTACTTAAATGGGAACACTTATTTTATTTTATTTTTAGCATATTGCACAAACACAAAGCATTATGTTCATTCCAACAGTCCTCACAGTGATTTCTCCTTGGAAATTCCCAAGTAGTTGAAGATAGTTATAATGATTTACCATCCTCGCCTTTTTTCAAACTTGCTTCCAGTTGAATGTGTGTCTTTATGTTCCATCTATTGGATCTTGTTACGTTCTTGAGCTTCTGTCCAGCTTCTATATCATTAAGGCAGCTAGCCCATAGCCAGATTGCTGTTTTATGCACAGCTCTCCCTTGTGGAGTGGCACCTCTTCCTTTATGAAACACCTTAACTGTTTATTCCCATTCTCTTCCTTAAGTTCTAGACAGAGGAGGAGAGAATCAAAGTAGCCTCATCCTATTTTAGGTAGCATAATATGAACTACTGATTTTAAGTTGCATTGAGCCGAAATAGGACTTCCATGGTAATTCATCTGACTTGGGATCCACTTTAGGACAAAATGACTCGTGTTCTAGAAGTTCTTATCCCTTTCCGTTGACTCCTTGCGGCACATAAAGTGACAGACTTACACATCAGGTCCAGTGGACCATCATCAATAACTAGTGAATTCCTATCATCCTCTTGGTTTGCAATGGAAGATCACCTAGTAGTCTGAACTTAAAAGGATAATTACCATTTTCTACTTTTTCAAAGGTGCAGTGCTCTAATAAGAAAGTACAGGATTTTTCTTTGCATGCTGAAGTTTGAACATTAAATGCTTCTGGTGGATTAAGCAGTATTACTCTGCTGAAAATATTAAAAAGATTATTGAATGACTTTCATAATAACAATGAAGAGTTGAATATTGATTTTTAACATTCTAGAGAAATTTTTAAAGAAAGAGTAAACCAAATGAATATTGTCAGGGCTCTTAAGTATTTAATTACTCTTTATACATATATATATATACAAACCCCAAATCAGCTACTTATACATTCCTGTCCCACTCTGAATCATCATGAATGAAACTATTGAAGCACAAAGGAGATTTGACAACTGAGCAGAAACAAACCCCTTCTAACACTGTAGTCATTAAGAAACAAAGAAATCGTATTGTATAAAACCTTTCATCTGAAATGTAATCCAGGAAAAAAAAATAAAAAAGCAACTAAAAATAAAGTAATTTTCCTCTTTCCATGCTCCAAGACATCATGCCTCATTTGAAGCAAAATAAAATTCAAAATTATGTTATGTTATTATTGTGTCTATCAGAGACAAAGTAGCTTCTGCTTATGGCATAGCAAGACCTAGGTGTGAATCTGAAGTTCTAACTCTATCAAGGAAACTGAAGTAATCATTACCTAGAGATTATTTTTTTGTAAGAGATACTAAAAAACAGAAACACCTGTGCAATATATATTTGATTGTAAGCAGATAAAGAATGATTCCAATGGAAAAACAGCTCACAAGTTTTCCAGAAATAATGGTCAACCTTTGCAAATTCAAACAGGAAAATTAAAGTCACAGTCACGTCTGCAGTTTTCACTGCATGTGTAGCATAAAAGAAAAGGTTTGAAAGTGTAACGTAAGTTCTGCCACACTTAATCAATAAGGTCTAAACAATACTTTATAGATGCAAAGTTCTAAACATGATCTCCTATGCCTTTTTGAACTCCATCATGTCAACTATCATGCTTTCAATAATATAATCTACCTCAAAGTCTTTTTAGCACCATAGGATTTCTTTTTGCACTACTGGGACATCTCTCTGATCTTGGATAGCCTTTGGATCACAGTAGGGATGAAAGATCTTGAAACAGAATGAATTAATGAACAAGTAAACATTAAAGAATGCAGGCCTTTGTGTCTATTTGTTAGACAAACTATTTGTTCTATAATTGCCCCTTGACAAGCGTAACTCTTTTTGTCACTTCCTATGCTGCAGCCCAAGGATCTATGCAAAGTCAGAGCTTTATGCTGATAAATTACTGCATTCAGTTCTCATAAGAAAATGTATCTGTCTTCAGAACTTCATAAAGCCTCATGAAATCTGCCAAAGTTTAACACTTGTGTTCTGCAAAGCCCAAGGGGAGTGTGTTGTTTTCAATAACAATTATCAATTATTTCTCCTTTGCTTTTAATATTTCTGACTTAGAAGTAGAGACTTGTTCAGCCCTTGAACTATATCATTTGAAGCTAGCCTGTGTAAACATCAGTTATTGCTGTCTGTAAGTCACTGTCAATGAAGTATCCAATAAACATGAAACCACAATTCCTATAGCATGACTCTGTAATAGATGGATGGATTTGTAGCTCTCTTGTTTGAGATCCTTTTCTAATAACCACTTATACATAATCAGATGGACTTTATGCAACTTCATCCGATAAACAGACCGCGTGAATGTTTCTTATTTCTCTGTTATTACCTCCATAGCTCACAGACTACACAATAGTAATTCTATGCAAAAACAAATTACTGTTCTAACAACAGAAATCTCAGTGGCCTTGACATGAATCATTTTAAAATACAGTGGAACCTATATCCAAAGAAGTGCTTTAGGGACAGAAAATTTGTTTGCTAGACTGCTTATCCACTAACTTGGTCATTGATAAATTTGTTCTGGAATTAAAAAAAAAAAAAAAAGAAAGAAAGAAAGAAGGAAGACCGTGAGGAAATTAGTTTGATAAAATGGCTATGCTGTTAAATTTGTTTCTCAAATAAATCCTTTAATATGTTGCATTCACAGCTGCTCAGAAAGAATATTTTTAAATTGAATCTCAATGTCAAATGAAAAATATTTTGTTGCACTGTTTCTAGAGAGCAGTCAAGTATATCGCAGTACTTTAAGTAATAAAAAAAATGTTTTGTACTTATGAGAATAATATGGATATGCGTTATCTTAATGATTCCTTTAAATGATTAAGTAGTGTTTTTGTTTTGCTTTTTTCCTGCAAATTTCGTGTCCACACTACTTAATGGTTGACATACATATATATAAAACAAAAAACATGCAGAAATTGATAAAGTTTTTGTAAAATGCCAAAAGGAGCTGTTACCGTGTTGCACAAGTTATAATAATCATGGCTGATAGATAAGAGTTGAATACATGTGTTCTGATTCTGAATAATCTGTAATTTAAGGGCTAACTGCATTTGCTCTTTATGATTCTGTGCTCAGATGCAACTTGCTAGTTATATTCAATACTTTGGCATTTCTTATTCCCTCAGTTTGGTCTGAACTTTAATTTTTGCTGATCCCTATGATCACAGTTACTGAAGTTTAGAATATTAATTTGTCTTAATATGGTGGCTAGAAAAATATGGCATGTGTTTTCAATAATATATAGCAGGCTTTTGACATGAATTATTGTTCAAAATTAAACTTTCGCCAGCCTCTGTAAGACAAAGGAAGACTTTTTGTCTGTTCACTCAGAAACCAAACTATTGCAGTTACAATCCTAAGTATTTCCTAAGCTTGTGAATAAGAGCAGCATGGGACCAAAGCCAGCTAGCCAATATTAAATTTGAGAAAGACTAGTCAGTAAGGTTTGTCCTATTACATGATTGCTATCTGCTGTAGGTGAATTTAAATTCTTTTCAGTAGCAAGTTTATTAAATTTGTGTGTACACAATTATTTTTAAGAAATATATATTAATATTGGCACACATTTAAAAGTTGACAATTGCATTACATAAATTTTCCCAGGTTACATTCCTTCACAGAAAAAAGCTTAGATGATTTATGATGTTTGGATTTCATAGATTAAATTTCAGCCAGCCTCTTGCCATTTACATTAAGTAAAATTATATAAACTCACATAAATTTTATCTTACAGACTTACCAGATATTTAAGCTGTATCATTTTCATAGAAATGACCATATTTTAGTACCTATTAGCCTCAAACTTAACAAAACACTAAAAATGAAGACCTGGATAGAAATTAAATTCACCATGTTATAATACTGCAGACAACACACACCAAAATATAATGCTCTGCATACAGTAAATACTACATAGTTGTGTTTTCCTTTAATACTATTATATTGTCTTGGATCAGGTAGGGGTAGGACAGTATATTGAAAGTGAGATAAGTTAGGATGTACTTACCAATGATGGAGTTTTCACTAACAGTATTGCAATACTTTAAATATTACAATAAATTATTTAAGATTGCAAATAAGTTGTACATCCCTATTTCTGTTCTTATTTCTTGTTCCATAATTATGCCATTGTGAGCCTTTCTGTTTTTTTCATTGACCCCTGATTACAGGTTTCAGCTCACTTTTGAAATAGGGAGCACTTTGGTTTCAGTCTAATAAAACTGTTTGGTTCCCTCCTTTCCTTGCAATATGGCATGCAGTCATGTGTTTCATTCAGGTATGAGCAGCTCGTAAACTTCCAACAGAGAGGGAGAGAGAGAAAGAAAGAGAGAGAAAAGCACGCTTCCTCTGTTAATTTCACTGTTCCAGTATTTTTTGGGAAACAGTGTTTGCAGGTAGGTTTCTTAGGCTATAACATGGCTACATACTGACAGCTCTACTGTTCTGATTAAGCAAAAAGAGTATGGATTGGACAGTATTGTGTCACTACCTCTTAGTTGAATCATGAAAGAAAAATGTGAGATGCTTTATATCTAAAGTACTGCAATTAATAACTGTAAAAGTAGATTTTTGGATTACAGTCAGTCCATAACAGCTGTTCTCTTCTCTCCCCTTCCTCCTCCTGCTTGTTCTCAGCTCCACCATGTTTTCCTCGACCTGCTTCTAGGCTATCTTCGCTCTAGCACCGTATGCCCTGTCCTCCTCTGGCATTGGTATTCACAGGATTGTTTCTTGCATGTTTTTTTTTTTTTTTTTTTCCACTCCTCTCTTGTCCAGACTTCTTTTTGTCTCTTAAATACACTTTCCTGAAGCATCACCATCTTGCCTGCTGGGCCCACTCATTCCCTGCAGGTGGGGCCACTGGAGCCAGCTGGAATTGGCTGTGTCTGGCACAGGCCAGCCCTGGCCTCCCCTCACAGAGGTTCCTGAAGCCCCATCCTGCCACAGCTTGAACACCTGCACCCATCATAGTATGTTATATAACAGGAAATGTAATTAAAAGAAGCAATTTCCGGTTTTAAACTTGCGACCCCTAAAGAACAAACATTCTAGCATATGTTTTTTTTTGAGGAAGACCTTGAGTGGATTGGCTTAGGAGGCCTGCACTGAGGAACAGATCCCAGGGAGTCAGAACTGTGGTAAAAAATCGCAAAAAGAAGCTCAGGAAGAGAGAGGGAACTCCTGCAGCCACCCCTGAGCTGTAAGTGCGGAGGTTCTGATGCAGTGTGGGCACAGGCAGGAGTGATGGCAGCCAAACCCCCACACATATAAAGGCAGCCCCTGGGGAGCACAGTGACCAGGACAGGCAAACACGGCATGGTGTGGCAGTTTGCGCAGGCAGGGTGTGAAAGGAGGGCAGGGTATCCCTCTTCACTCAGGAGGCCAGCTCACCTAATGGTCATCACTCTCTCAAAAGATCTTGACCTAGCCATGGTCTCCAGTCAGCAGAACTGACTGTTTATCTGTTGCTAAAAGGAGTGTGGTGACTCAGACTGGGAGCCCAGACAACATGCAGCTGTTCAGGTCTCTGGCTGCAGGGAGTGCCTTAGCATGTCACTGCTGCCGGAGGGTAGCAGAGATACCACTTGCGTGAGGTGTGAGCAGGTGGATGATCTGCTCAGCCTGATGGCAGAGCTAAAGGAGGAGGTGGGAAGGTTAAGGAGCATCAAGGAATGTGAGAAGGAGATAGACTGGTGGAGCTACTTACCATACCTGCAAGAAAAGCACCTGGGGACGGACACTCCACAAGTAGCAGTAGATCCCCTACCCTCTTGCCACCAGGCAGAAGGAGGGGACCTAAGAGACAGGGAGGAATGAAAACATTTCCCTGCTCAGAGGGGCAGACAGACCCCCTCCCAGCCTACCTTGCCTTCCCAGGTTGCACAATAGGTACAAGGCTCTGAAACTTGAGGAACAGGTAAGTGAGGATGTGGATGAAGGTCTATCCAGGGTGTTGTCTAGGGTGTGTCAGCCAACTGCACACATCAAGACTTCCTCTGCTAAGAACAAAAGAAGGGTAATTGTCATTGGCAACTTCCTTCTGAGGGGAATGGAGGGCCCAGTATGCTAACTGGACCCTACTGACAGAGAAGTCTGTTGCCTCCCTGGGGCCCAGGTCAGGGACATTACTAGAAAGCTCTCTGGTCTGGTGTGGCCTTCTGATTACTACCTGCTTCTGATAGTTCAGGCTAGCAGTGATGAAGTGGAAGAGTTGCCATCACTGAAACATGGTGTGATCACTCACATGACTAGAGTGCTGCAATGGATGGATAGAAGCTCTTCAGAAGAGATAGGCAAGGAAGGAGGGGTGGTGGCATGGCTCTATATGTTAGGGAGTGTTTCAGTGTTGTGGAGCTCAGAATGATAAGTTTGAGTCCTTATGCATAAGGATCAGGGGGAAGGTGAAGAAGGTGGACATCCTGGTGGGAGTCTGATACAGAGTACCCAGCCAGGATGAAGAGACAGAAGCATTCTACAAGCAGCTGGTAGAAGTGAGACAATCACCAGCCTGTTTCTCGTGGGGGACTTCAACTTACCTGACATTTGCTGGAAATACAATACAATGCAGAGGTGTCTGAGACAGTTAAGAAAGCATCATCTCAAATCAACATGAGCAGTTAAGGCAAGAACCTTCTACAATCAGCAATACTTGTGACAGTTTTACAAGGCCTGGAAGACAGGAACAAAGGAGTTTCCTGCTGAGAACTTGGATGCCAGAAACTGTCACTCCAAAAGTGGTCTGGGACCACTGGACTGTAAGTGAGCATGTATGGTCAATTTATGGTGGTCAACATCAACTCACCATCACACCTTGGACAACCCACCATGACCTAAGACCGGAACCTCCTGACACCAAGACACCGCTGGATCTGAGGAGTGGTGAAATCTCTTTGCTTTGCTGTCTAGATATCTGTCTGTCTGTCTGTCTGTCTGTCTGTCTCCCCTGTCCCAAATTCTTGCTTATTCTTCTACCTTACTCTTTTTCTATTCTGTCCTATCGCTATTCTCTCTCAATTTTTGGTAATAAAAGTAAGTTTAGTTTATGGCATTTGACCTCATTTGTGTCTTAATTTCATCTCTTGGGGTTGTAAAGAAACCTCCCCCAAAATTGTATCGGGACAAGAGAATAATGCAGATAACCTTGAGTGTGATCGCACAGCATGAGAGGTACAACCAGTGGATCAGACCTAGCCAACATGAGTTCATGAAAGGCAGGTCCTGCTTGACCAACCTCATCTCCTTCTATGACCAGGTGACCCACCTAGAGGGTGAGCGGAAAGGCTGTGGATGTAGTCTACCTAGACTTCAGTAAAGCCTTTGACATTGTCTCCCACAGCTTTCTCCTGGAGAAACTGGCAGCCCATGGCTTGGACAGGTGTACTCTTCGTTGTGTTAAAAACTGGCTGGATGGCCAGGCCCAGAGTGCGTTGGTGAATGGAGATAAATCCAGCTGGGGACTGGTCATGAGTGGTGTTCCCCAGGGGTCAGCACTGAGTCAAATCCTGTTTAATATCCTTATTGACGATCTGGATGAGGGGTCTGAGTGTACCCTTAGTAAGTCTGCAGGCAACACCAAGTTGGGAGGAAGTGTTGCTCTGCCTGAGGGAAGGAAGGCTGTACAGGGGGTCCTGGATAGGCTAGATAGATAGATGGGCTGAGGACAGTTGCTTGAGGTTCCACAAGACAAAGTTTCGGGTCTTGCACTTTCATCACAAATGCTACAGGCTTGGTGCAGAGTGGCTGAAAAGCCATGCAGAAGGATGTGTTAGTCAACAGCTGGCTGAACATGAGCCAGCAGTGTGCCCAGGTGGCCAAGAAGTCCAATGGCATCCTGGGTTGCATCAGAAATAGTGTAGCCAGCATGACTAGAGAGGTGATCATACTCCTGTTCTCAGCACTGGTGATGCCGCACCTTGAGTACTATGTTCAGTTTTGGGCCTTCGCTACAAGAAAGATATCAAGGCCCTGAAGCGAGTGTAAGGAAGGGCAATGAAGCTGATGCAGGGTGTGGAGCACAAGTCTTATGAGGAGCGGCTGCAGCAACTGGGTATGTTTAGTCTGGAGGAGGCTCAAGGGAGACCTTACTGCTCTCTACAAGTACCTGAAAGGAGGTTGTAGTGGGGTGGGTGTTGTCCTCTTCTCACGGGTAGCTAGTGATAGGACGAGGGGTAATGGCCTCAAGCTGCACCAGGGGAGATTCAGGTTGCATATTAGGAAAAATTTCTTGTCTGAAAGAGTGATCAAGCATTGGAACAGGCTGCCCAGGGAGGTGATAGAGTCACTGTCCCTGGAGGTGTTCAAGAAATGTGTAGATGTGACACTTAGGGACATGGTTTAGTAGGCATAATGGTGATAGGTTGATGGTTGGACTAGATGATCTTAGAGTCTTTTCTAACCTCAGTGATTCTATGATCCTAATTAAGCTATGTATGATCTTAAACTGAATTTTTTGTTCTTTTTTTTTTTAACATTTACTCTTTTTCATCTCTTACTCTTTTACGTTGATTTTAACTATTAGGTTATATTAAGGTAGTTTTTAAAAGAAGTTACTAATAAAAATATTTTGAAATTCCAAAATACTAAAGGAATAAAATATTTTTATGGTAGCAACACCCAAAATAATAGCTATGCATTTTTATATATATTTCTGTGTGTGTTAATAATTATTTAAAATGGCCTTCTGAACAAGCAGGTTGTAAATATTGCTAATGAAAATAACTAAAGGAAAAGGACTTTAACTGAAAAAAAAAAAACAAAAAAAAAAAAAGAAAAAAACTTTTAATGTAAAAAAAAAAAACAAAAAAAAAAAAACTGATACCTAAAACATGCAGAGTTCAATGTAAAATTATGAGATCTGTAAGTTGTTAAATATCTCACACCTCTTGGGGTTCCTGGGGACAAGCCAGACTCTTGGCACTGCGTTGGCTATCCTCTCCACTTTTGTAGTTGTTCTTAACTGCACGAAACCGTAGCAAATTGTTGAGATTACAGAACACCACATGGTTGCAGCTACATGTCTTCTTCCTCCCAGAAGGTTCTCCAGTGCCTGAAGTGACAAGAGTTATCATAACATAGCCTGGTTTCCCTGTGAAACTTTCCTCTGAGTAGCAAGCAATAAGGCACTAACTTTTGCAAGACTTCATTTTTTTTTTCTTTTTTTTTTTTTTCCCTTCCCCTCTTCCCCCATTATTGGCATGACACAAAGTAGCAGAGGGCAGAACATAGAGTCATAGAACCATAGAGTGGCTTGGTTTGGAAGGGACATTAAATACAATTTAATTCCAACCCCCCTGCCATGGTCAGGGTTGCTACCCGCTAGATCAGGCTGCCCAGGGTCCTATCCAACCTGACCTTGAACACCTCCAGGGATGGGGCATCTACAGATTCTCTCAGCAACCTGTTCCAGTGCCTCACCACCCTCTCAGTAAAGAATTTCCTCCTAATATTTAACCTAGATCTCCCCTCCGTTACTTTAAAACCATTCCCCCTTGTCCTATCACTGTCAGACCATCTAAAAAGTCACTGTCCCTCCTGTTCCAGTTCAGGTACTGGAAGGCTGCAACGACTTTTCCCTGGAGCCTTCTTTTCTCCAAGCTGAACAAACCCAGCTCCCCCAGCCGTTTTCGTAGGTTGGGTCTATTTTGAAATAAAAGATGATCAGTTTATCATAATCTCAGAGTGTGTTAAGAAATTCTACACAGCTGTAAGGCTAATTTTATCTGTCACCTTCACTTCATTTTTTCAGTATTCATTATCTAAAATTTGATGATACTTTTTCTTGTTCTGTTACTTGATTTTTTTTTTTTTTTTAAGTTTTTTAGGCATGTAAAATAGGATATAATAATGTTCTGTATCTGAGGAGAAATTAAGTATTTATGATGAGAAAAAATATTTTCTGGATGGATTGAAAAAAATAAGTCATAGAAGTTTGAAATAAATGTGGCTTACTGAATTAGTTTTGACTCAGAATAAGGGGATAATATAGATGTGATGGTCAGCATTGTGTGATAAAGGCACTCTCCAATACCACTAGAGAAGTGTTCATACAAGCTACTTTAGTAAGGGCCAGCTAAGCAAAAGAAGTGTTTCTGCATTTATTTCAGCAGAAACAGGTTCACATATTACACATGAAAAAATTTGTACAACTATATTATACATAGACAATATTATTTATTTTAGTCAGTGGAGGTTATAAGAGAGTTGATTCTGTTGTTTGGATGCTATATATATATTTCTTTTTGTTTGTTTTTCTTCATAAAGTCATTCACTACTATATAAATAAGGATGGGATTTGCATGTTGGGACACGTATACACAAAACTTTAAGGCATCCAAACATGAAGATAAATTCTATATCAACCCAAGATCAGTTACAAGAGCCTAGAGTGCTTTAAAAACGAAGTTTATCCCTTCCTTGGTACAGAATGATATCTCAGCTTCCACAGTTATGTCTTGTGTATGCCAACATACATAAGTCTGGGCAGCCTGATCTAGTGGGTGGCAATCCTGCCCATGGCAGGGGGATTGGAATTAAACGATCTTTAAGGCCCCTTTCAACACAAGTCATTCTATGATTCTATGAACATATGAGGGTGATATGCAAGTAGAAAGAGTTCAAGAATTACTTCCCAGTTTTAAAGGTATTCCATCAGACAGAAGACCTAATTACCTTACGGGTTTACAAAGTGTTTTGAAAGAAATCTTTACTTACACTGGAATTACTTATTATCTACATAAAGAATGTGTGTTTTTTAACAGTAAGAATATCATAGTTCCTCTTTGCATTTTACAAGTTCCTGTATGGCCAACTCATTTGATTTAATAAAACAAGCTCAGGAACTACTTTGCATAGGAGTAGTCCAGTTTGTTACAAAGGAGATGAAAAAACAAAAGCCCTTTAAACAGATGCACCTGCAATTGCAGAAAATCATAAATAATTAATAACTGGTTCCTAATGCAAAATTTCTAACTAAATTAAACCTCATATTTAAATATATAATATTGTGCACAGACAATATCAACACATTGTCAGGATAAAAGACTCACGTTGACTGTAGGTTAGTAGGAGATTTTCTTTTTCTGTGAAGGATTGTTTATGAGACTTCATCCAATACCTAAGGAAATAAGTTTGAAGGAAAGACATTTCAGGAGTTACACATCGTATTTCTAATAACACAAGTTGTTTTGCATGTGTATATACACACAGATACATTCATACATTTATGTACATGTATGAAATGACAGAAGATGCCATCTGGCAATATTAAAAGACAAATATTTCAAGCCAAAATCAAACATATTTTGGGAAAAAATGAATAATAAATTTTGGAAACTTCTCTAAAATTACAATTATCAATTTACTTCTTCATCTGATTTTCTTCTCCAAAATAAGAAGAAGCTAAACATCCTTAGAACTAAAATTGCTGAAGCAAGCAATTTAATAAATTTGATTTTTATTTCTATTTTAAACAACATCTGTATTGTGCTTGGAGCACATTAAAATGCTGATAAAATTTTAAGTAAAGATTTATCTTTCTAGATTTTTTTCAAAACTATGTGTCACTTGATAAATGCTAGTCAGAAATGTTCAATATTATTCTAAACTTAACTATCCCAATAGTGTTCATTTTTGAGGAATTTTAGGCCAACATATGATTTGCTAAATTTATTTTCCTTTTTTATTTGTGATCCATTATTGATTCCTACCCTTTTTTTTTTTTTTTTTAAAGAATTCACAGAGTAATTAATAAATCCAGCAAAAATAAGTCAAAACAGCCTGCTTCACCATGAGCCTCTCCTGGGCTGTAGGGAACTTCTGCTCCACACCCGAAGAACCTCCAGCCCCGTTTCTTCACTGACATTCGTGTCTGTGGGATTGTTTCTCTCTACATTGTCTCACTCCTCTCTCAGCTGCTGTTGTGCAGCATTTCTCCCCATCCTTAAATCTGCTCTCACAGAGGTGCAACCAGCTTTGCTCATTGGCTCAGCTTTGGTCAGAGGCGAGGTCCTTTTCAAGCTGGC
>VXAV01011504.1:70559-87646 GCA_013399715.1 Alectura lathami
ATATAGGCAAAATTATGATCTTCGTTATTTTAGGAAAGATTCTCTTTATTCGCTGGCTCAATCTGCAGTAATAGAAAGTGTCTTTCGGTAGGTGTCAGAAACACTTGGGCATTATTTAAAAGTCTACAAGTGTAGCATACCAATGTAGTCAAACTTATTGTTAAATTTAAGCAGCCACAGAGACAGCTTTCTCAAAAACGTGAGTAACAAATAAGATCACAAAATATGAAATTAGTGATAACAAGGTAATCCAAGTATTATATATGAAATATTAAACTTGTTAGGATAAACATACTTGTGCTGTTTATATGGAAAAGGAAAAGCATTTTTCTTCCTGGGTGGTAGTACAGAAGAACAAGTGAAGCATAAAGTATTCATGCTGTAGGAACCACATACTGTGTCAAGGCACAGAGAATTCTTAATTGCTTGAAGTAAGAAGCATGCTAAAACAGTTAAAAAGCATGGCCCTACCTATTTAGCTTATGTTTTTCTGCCTTTTTCGAGGTATCTGAATTTTCCTTATATAAAAATCTGCCAACACCCCATTTCACGTTGCATTTGTAAAAGACTACTTTAAGGCCAGAAGTAGTAGTTGTGAGTAGAAATCTCATGTCAGTAGAAAGGTATCCTAAGAGTATTTAATAAAATAATAATATTAGATAGAACGGTTACAACTTCTGCATGTAAAATCAGATTGAATCAGGCACTCAGTAGCACTCACTAACTTTTTAAAAGTTTACAAATGGATTTAGAGGAAAAAAATCTAAGTACTGTAAAAAACAAAGATAAAATAGGTAGGCTATACTGAAATGGTGGAGATTAAGTATTTTCTCATAAGCTGTTAGCATTTTGGCAATTAAAGAGATGATAATTAAGACTGAATTTGTCTGTAACAATTACTGTATATGACGTTATTCAAAAACCTGATCTATCCGCGTTATCTTAGGTATCCTGTTTGTATTATCAGTTATTTATATTAGTTATTATTTAGATACGAAAATATCTTTTTTTTTCTAACACATAAAATGTATTATTGACTTTTTTGTCGTTGCCAGATAGGATTCCCCTTAGCATTAGGTACCTTTTGTACCTATAATATAAGATAGCTTCTGTCAATAAAGGGAATCATTCAACATTTTCTGAACAGCTATTTAGAGGAAAGAAGTATCATGTTTTCATACTTCCTTATTCTCTCCATTGACCATACATAGACCTCAGAATCACTACCTCATCATATTAAATTTCTATATATTTGATGTTTCTGTTTACATCTAATAGTTTGAGGTCTCTTTCTACTACTTTCTTCTTGGTACATTGTTTTAAGTTAATGCTTGCTGGGGAAACCTTTCCTTGTGTCTTGGGATAAGATGATATATATCCCTGTGTTGATCCTTGCAGCAGAGTGGAAATTCACTCCAATCCCCAATATTTCCAAATCTAATCAAGGTTGGAGGTTGACTGAGGTTTTCCTAGAATTATTTTTTCTATTTCTTACGTGTGGTAGACTGAGTACCTCATGCTTGTTGGATTTACCTCAAATCATTTTAGTGGTGAGGTGCTGCAACAGGCTGCCCAGAGAAGTTGTGGCTGCCCCATCCCTGGCTGTGTTCAAGGCCAGGCTGGATGGGTTCCTGGGCAGTTTGATCTAGTGATCTAATGGTTGGCAGCCCTGTCATGGCAGGGGGGTTGGAACTAGATGATCTCTGATGTCCCTTCCAACCCAAGCCATTCTATGATTCTATGATTTTGTGCAGGTGATTACCCTGAAAATGAAAGCAAACAGTGTACATATATATATATATATTTATAAATAAAAGTACATACATTATTTATTACAATATTGGAAACCGTTGCATTTTAACACCAGCAGGTAGGCAAGTACCACAACTGATTTCTCACTCCTCCTCAGAAGAAGAACAGGGGGAGAAGATACGATGAAAAAAGCCTCAGGGGTTAAGATAAGGACAGGGAGATCACTCACCAATTAATGCCATGGGTAAAACAGACTCAGCTTAGAGAAGATGAATTAATTTATTGCCCACTGGAAACAGACTTGAGCAGTGAGAACTAAAAGCAAAGTAAAAAGCACGTTTCTACCACCCATTTCTACTTCCTCCCCTGAGCAGTACGGATGGATGGGGAATGGGTCAGTCCATAACATTTTGTCATCTGCCACTACTTCATGGCCATTCTCTTCCCCTGCTCCAGCACAGTATGCCATCCTTCCCAAACTGATCCTGTGTGGGCTTCCCACAGGCTGCAACTCTCCAAACACTGCTCCAAAACAGCTTTGTTCCATGGGGCCTACCCTTCAGTAATGGCTCCAGCCCAGGGCACCACGGGTGGCAGCTCCTCCAGGCCTCCTGCCCCACTCTGTTTCTTGTCTCCATTTTTCTCCTCCTCCACTACCCTGCTAAAATGTTAGCACTTAAATAATTACATACAAAATGTTATATGTATTGTAAGTCTGAATATTACGTTTCTTCTAGAAAATATGTCAGCAACTCATTTTATGTAATTAAAAAAAAAAAAAAAAACACCTTTAATGTACTGTAGGCAAAACTCCACTTATGAGTTGCATTACCATGAGATCCCCTCAGCTGAAAGCTGAGCTGAGGCATTAAATATGTAAATAAACTTCTTAAATAAATACGGATATGACTGCTTCGCAATATTTTGAGGCCTTTATTTTTCACATTCACAGGAGAATCTGTGAATTTCTATATGATTCCACCATCCTTTTTCCTGCTCTTGTCTCGAAGGTGAAAGCCTCCAAACCAAATTTTAATTCAATTTACATAAAACGTATCTATTTGTACATATATACCCTTTTATAAATAAGGAGAGTGAAGAGCTATGAGATTGTACTAAATACAATCTGGAAATTTGAAAGTATTGTGATTGAAGATATAAATAAATTTCAGACACACATTTTTTAAAAAGAAAGAGAAAATGACATTAACATTAGAACAAATAAAGCTCTTGAGTTCATTAAGGCAATTTGGATGGCTTGTTGAATGCATCACCTTTGCAAACCTATTTTAAGTGTCTAAATATTGATTGTCTTGTCTAAACTAACTGCTTCAAATATTCTTCCAGTAGATGGAGTGAGACGAGTGTTTTAAAACATGTTTTGTGACACCTGTCTTAGAAACAGAAATGAATGTCGCCATCAATTAAAAACTTTGTCTGAAGATCAGGGTGATTTTAAAAGTGGCACTTCAAATCCAAGCTACCTATAATCTAAATGATATACTAGAACATGTGAAATCTGTTCAGTGAAGATCACAATTCAGAACCAAATTTAGTACTATGAACTAGTACTGCTAAATTACAGGATATTGCGCTTTACAATTAGATTGTTAGGAGTTGAAGTCGTGATCAACACTAAGTCTACACTCAGACAAGTAAAAAATGCTAACAATAAAAACTGAGCAATGTGTAAGTTCTGAAGAAGTTAACAAAATAAAAATTTGAGCAGTTGTTCTGAAGTATTTTTAAAATGTTACAAAAGATTGAAATGTTGTGGACACAATGCCATCATTTAGAGCATCATTGAGAGCAGCCCTGCGGAGAAGAACTTGGGCATTGTGATTGACGAAAAGCTGGACATGAGTCAGCAGTGCGCTCTCGCAGTCAGGAAGGCCAATGGCATCCTGGGCTGCATCAAGAGAGGGGTGGCCAGCAGGGAGAGGGAGGTGATCGTCCCCCTCTACTCTGCCCTTGGAAGGCCTCACCTGGAGTGCTGTGTCCAGGCCTGGGGCCCCCAGTACAGAAGGGATGTGGAGTTGTTGGAGCGGGTCCAGAGGAGGGCCACCAAAATGATCAGAGGGCTGGAGCACCTCTCCTATGAGGAAGGGTTGAGGCAGTTGAGATTGTTCAGCTTGGAAAAGAGCAGGCTCCAGGGAGACCTCATTGCAGCCTTCCAATACTTGAAAGGAGCTTACAGGCAGGAGGGGGACCAACTTTTTAGACAGGTGGATAATTGTAGGACAAGGGGGAATGGGCTAAAACTGAAAGGGAGGAGATTTGGGTTAGACATCAGGAAGAAATTCTTCAATGAGAGAGTGGTGAGGCGCTGGCACAGGCTGCCCAGAGAAGTTGTGGATGCCCCATCCTTGGATGCATTCAAGGCCAGGCTGGATGGGTTCCTGGGCAGTTTGATCTAGTGAGCTAGTGGCTGGCAGCCCTGTCCACGGCAGGGGGGTTGGAACAAGATGATCTTTGAGGTCCCTTCCAACCCAAGCCATTCTATGATTCTATGTTTCTGTGATTTAGGCATAACTGTGAAGTGTGTTTGCAAAGAGCGGTGTTCTTTCACAGAGTTACTCCTACCTATGAAGTATTTATGATTTTGAACAGATGCAGAAAGGAAGGGACATATATAGCTTCCTCCCAAAAAAGATAAAGATAGATGACATAGGTAATTGTATTCAAAAAACTTAAACAGAGCTGGTAATGAAAGTTCCAAAGGACTTCATGAAAAGACTAATCCCTAGATATTACAAAGATCTGCAATAAATAATAATAATAATAATAAAGAAACATAGTTGTAATTCTTCTACTTTTGTGGTAAGAATGCTTTACTGGGGTTGTCTCCA
The DNA here is from genome assembly GCA_013399715.1 of Alectura lathami. Classification (NCBI taxonomy): domain Eukaryota; kingdom Metazoa; phylum Chordata; class Aves; order Galliformes; family Megapodiidae; genus Alectura; species Alectura lathami. The sequence continues at coordinate 75,161 of VXAV01011504.1, forward strand.
GTTCTGCTCTCATGATTATCTAGACCACAGGATGCTATCATCCACTCAGTTTTCTGTCTGTCTTTTTTTCTTGTGCATTTCAGTTTCTTTCCTACTAGAGTACTGAGGTAAGGACAAACAGTAGGCCACAATTTTTCCCCTTGATCTGTAAAAAGTAAATAACAAACGTAGTGTACCTGGAACCTGGGAAGTATTCGTGTGTCACCATTTAGATGTAATCTTTGGTTTCCCAGGATCTTTTTGACTTCTGTGGGCAACAATAATGATTAGTGTTAATTATATCTGTTCTTTTCTTAGGATTTTTCTTTCCCAGACAATTAATTTAGGGAATCTTGGACAGTTTTTCTAACTTTCAACTAACATTTAAGAAATTCTGCTAAATTTCCTACTCAAAATTGAACTACTGAAATACTCTAAAGATACACAAACCTGTTTTTAATCATCGCTTCCTAACTTGAGATAGCTAACTCCTCTCTGGTAACAAGCTGTAGATGCTACAATCATCGACACTTTCAGTGATTCAGTTGTATAAAATCTCAACAAATCGATAAAAGTCTATTCCAAATTTGTTACAGTGATATTGTACTTTGATTTCTGTGAGCGTTTCTTAAAAAAAGAGAAGTTATTTCTGTTAAAATGTACAAGACTATACCATAAGAACATACTTATATGGATTGCATGTTTACTTCTATATTAACATTATCTATTAAAAAAAGAAAAAAAAGAAAAAAAAAAAAAGAATAAGAAATGAAGCCATAAAGCACATCCTGGTGAGTACAGTAACAAAAATGTCCTGCAGATAAATTGGGGCACAGCAGGAAGGGCTCTGTGTGTAAGCAGCAGGCTCTTAAAATTGATCATCTGTCTTACTGAAAGTTAATGGAGCTCTCTCAATATAGAAACAATATAGTCAATCATGTTTCATAGTATAATTAACAACTGACTAAAGTTGTAATGAGTTGAAAATATTTTACGGGTGTGGCAGAAAGACTAGCAAAATTGATGATTTTCCTGATTTTGTAATACCTATGAGAGATGTTGAATGTCTGTATTGAGATACTGTGTACCTAAGCAACAAAATGCAGGATACGGTGTTAAATTATTTTTATGCTGGTATGAAATTTGAAAAAGTAACTCTGCCTTCTACATATGTTGATACTGCTGGAATTTCAAATCACATGTTGTAACTCCAAGGTTTGTAAAATCCAGGTCTGAATTTTAGTTGTGTTACTTACTCATGATGAGTAAATCTAATCCTTCAGAACTGTCCTTCAGGTTATCGTCTACCTCCTGATAATTTAGAAACACTGGTGTCAGCATGTCAGCAGAAAATCAAACATCAGGAAATAATCATGAGCTGTATTTGAAAGAATATATTTAGAGGGAAATGTCAAAATAATCTAAGACAGTGAATGATAAACCATTTTCATGACATATGCAAATAAATGAATCATCATTCTGGATGCGTGAAGTACTGCAGGCAAGTCCAGCAGGAGAAAATTGTAGTCACCTTTACCAGCACATATCACAATGTCATTCCAAATGTAGAAAAGATGTTTCAGCGCTGTGAACTGGATGGTTGCCAGGCTGAAATTGATTATATAAATCATCTCTATATGTTTCTAAGTAAACTGTAGCTGAATGATAGACAGTTTTGGATCACCTTTGGTAATAACAGTGGTTTTTGAAATTGCATAGCAATTTTCAGGGTCATCTCCTGTCAGAACTATTTTCTCAAAAGGTAAAGCAGTCAAGCATTTTTGTTGGTAGTGGTGTCTTTTTATTTTTGCTATTGTTCATTTATTTGATTGTTTAAGTAACATGGGACGATTTGTGAGGATTCAGAGTCTAGAAACAGTGGTAACTAATATAAAAGTACTCAAGCTGAGGAAAAACAATAGACTAGAAAGAAAGAGCCTGCAACAATTTTCTCAGTTTCGATGATTAACAGTAAAACTAACACATGTATCAGTTAAAAATATTGTGCATTAATTACCGTTATAAAGGCCAACTGAATTTCTTTAATACAATGAATTTGGACACAGAAGATTTCACTGTCAAAGTAAGAATTGAATTTAAAGTGGACAAACAGCTTCTGGACTGATGTTCTTTAGAGTTAGGGCAGACAAAACCAAACCACCTGGATGCGGGGTAAAGTGCTGTAGAGTGCTCTATGTTGAAGGTATGTTAAAGGTTTGAGTGCACCTTTGTCTCAACAGGAAATTCTTTCTCATTTAGCTTGGACATACGCATCCCTGGAAACATGAGTCATATTACTCTCCTTCAGAGTGTACTGGTATTAGAACACAAATGCAAAGGTTTGGTTCAGAGTCATTGCTTGTAATGCAGTGGAAGAATATATTAAGTTCTAATCAGAAGCCAGTAATATAAGGACAAAAGTGGTTTTGGTTTTAATTTCATTAAGGCTTGTCTTGTATTTACTGGCAAGAAAGAAAACTGAAAGATGGGGTTAGAAAGTTCCACTGTAATATGATGTACGTGGATCCTTCTTTGTAGTGATACATAGACCGAAGCTAGGTGTGAATCATCTGCACTGCATAGTATATGTGTTGGATAGCCATGAAAGTATGTATAAGGTTCCTGAAGAAATGTATTTTCTAAGATATTGTTTCTTGTTATAGAAATATTGGCTGATCTGATATTCTCACTTTGCATGACTAAAATATGTGTAGATATTTAATCTGTAACTTCAGCTACTTACATACTTGCATCACAACTTTATGGTAATAAGCAAACGATGGAGAAGAAACCTTATCAGCTTTACATACCTCATGGTATGAGGTTTTTCTGTAGAGTTCAGGGGAAGTGGATATATTTGAGCTTTTGACAGTTTCCTTGTTCATTCTTTCCTCCTAATGATCTTGATACACACACTCTTGCAAGGACTTACTGGATTTGTAATTCCTGTATTGACATGCAATCATAAGTCAGAGCAATTAGAAGATTCCAGAGGATATGAGGAAATTATAGGTCTCTGAGAGAAGACATTGGAGAGACTTCCTAGCTTTTAAGTTCCTTTACCTTGACTTCAGAAAGAAAGGGATAAAATAAGATTAACTTCTATTATGATTGCCTTTAAAAAATAACATATTATAAAATTCTTAAAACAAAATCTGGAAGGGGCTTTGGTTTTTTAAGACCACCACAACCAACTTTAAAGTTTCCAATAAAGAAAAATTAGTTTCTGAAATTCAAGAAAATACTTTTTTTTTTTTTTTTTTTTCCCACACACTTTTCTCTATTTTTTTCATTCTTAATTTAAAAAATTTAGGTTAAGAGCAAGCAAGGTCAAAGCATGCAAAGTTAATAGTTTTCCTTTACAGACTTGTTTTTTATGAGTAAACATTCTTACGTAATACTTGCTGAAAGTACAGAGGGTCTTTTCATTGGCTTCCCTGAGCAATATTTGGAACTTGAATTAGAGTAAAATGCGAAAGTGGAAAGATATTATAGGAATTACCATTGTGTCAGAAAAGAAATAAATAAAATTCTGTTAAGGTAGAGCAGAGAAATTTAGAGAAGCTTTTTCAGAAAAGAAAACAGTACTCTGCTCCCCTTTCTCCTTATTTCACTCTGTTTGCACAAACAAATTGTATGTGTTAATTCTGCACAGATGTACTCTGAGACTGATTATGCAGTCTCAGATTATCCCTGCATGAAATAACCTAAAATCATTACGATGACCGTAAACATACAAATACCAATATATATCTTATTATAAATTCTGCTTGTGTGATAGTTTGCCCTGAAGTGTAGAACTCTAGTTATACAGATTTCTAGGGCATTTAATAAATGCGGTTCTGTCAGCAGTTGCTATAAGTTTTGTTTCACCATCCTTGATGCAGTAATTTCTTTCAATTCATCTTAATTGTTATGTATGTGTGTATGATTTAAGGAATTAAATTTACATTATAATTGTTAAAATGGAGTAGAAAATGATTCAGAAGTATAATTAAGACAATAAAAACTTTTAAAACCTCTTTCATACTGGAGCCTAGTGTAGCATGTAGCTTCAAAATTTGAGTGACAGTACTGTAAAGAATGCAGAAGAAATTATAGGAGAGCTCTTCTGTGAACTGTGAATAGCTAAAGGAATTTCTGGAGGACAATTTTTTTCGCCCTACAGAAGATACCTTGGTGCTAAAAGAGATCCACAAGATGCTATGAATGCTTGAATCCACCTAAATACAAAGCCACTTTTAAGTTCTAACTATGGATTTACTTCACACATCTGAGATGTTTGGTTTTATACATACATATATACATATAAAAATATGAATATAATAGGCGAATTAATTTTACTCGAAATAGCTATAATTACATAGTAAGTCTGGACATAATCAACTTCTTGAAGTCAAATTAGTTGATTAATTACTATTCATTTATAGCTGCATGATTACAACATACAAAGTGTATGGCTATGCTGTGGAAATTCTACCAAATGCCTTTTAGACTATAACTGTCTATCTTTTTAAGAGTAAACAGATAATAATGAAATTATAAACTTCCTGTAAAACGTACACTAACTGTGCAAAGTAATCACACATTTTAGCATGAAGAGTGAATTTGATCTTTGGTCTTCGTATTTATTCTTCAGAGTGCACCTAAAACACCATAATGAATATATCCTTCATCATGCTCTGTCTTTAAATACAAAAATCATTAATTTGGGGGAAAAAAAGTCAATTAACACAAATGAATTTCAGACAAAACAGACTGTCGCCTATAGGTGGCAAATCACTGCAACTGTGAGGGAAATGAGAACAGAAAAGTGATATACAGCTGTTCAAGATAGGTCATTTTGTAAACAGAGAAGGCCAGAACTCAGCGTCTTGTCTCTATTGCAACAGATGTTCAAATGTTAGAAAAAAGCATTTGAGTGCAGGAAGTTATATTATCTCATGGCTGGTTAGAAGAGAGTTCTAAAGGCTTCAGTTAGTTTTCAGTTATAACCCTCTGTTGCCAGCTGAGATATCCTGCAATATGTAAGGCTTCTGCATGACTAACTGTGATGACACAGACTTTGCGGATATACAAGTCTTTCCGAAGTGATACCCCATAGCACCTATAGTTTCATTATATGCCTAGCTTAAGTGATTGAATCACTCTGTAGTATCCAACTATCTCTGTAGCAAGAGATGCTATTTTTTTCTGGCAAAAGATGAGGGGAGAGAAGGTCTCCATGTCATGTGGAACAGCTTTTTCCTTTTACCAGGGAAAAGAAGATGCTGAATACAGAGTATGTGACTGTTCACTCCTTGGAAAAAGCCTCCCTACCTTGGCTGTGCTCAGACAAATTTGGAAAACAATAGATTTGTCTATTCAGCGTGTTACCAAGGCTTCTATTGTGTTGTATACTGTGCTGTGGAGGTGGGGACTGACTTTTTAGACAGGTAGATAATGGTAGGACAAGGGGCAATGGGCTAAAACTGAAAGAGGGGAGGTTTAGGTTGTACATCAGGAAGAAATTCTTGACTGAGAGAGTGGTGAAGCGCTGACACAGGCTGCCCAGAGAAGTTGTGGCTGCCCCATCCCTGGCTGTGTTCAAGGCCAGGCTGGATGGGGTCCTGGGCAGTTTGATCTAGTGATCTAGTGGCTGGCAGCCCTGTCCACGGCAGGGGTGTTGGAACTAGGTGATCTCTGAGGTCCCTTCCAACCCAAGCCATTCTATGATTCTATGAGACAGGACAGGTATATAGGATTTCCACACCAAAGCCTGCGGAGCCTTGGTGGGCTCTGTGACATAGGCAAAATACACTACTCTGCATTGGCAAACTACCCCTAAAGTTAACTGAAAGCTCTCCTATGGGTGGGAATGTTTCTGTGCAACATTTTCACTCCTCTGTAGTAAAAAAAAAAAAGTCATATAAACCAGCCTTAACACCTAGTCATTCCACTTCAGCATAAATTGGGTATACTAACAACGCAGGAGAACAGTATGCTTGTGGTTTATTTCGCACACATATATGTATATATGTGTCTGTGATTCTGACATATATATACATATATATCTGTGAAATAAACCACAAGCATACTGTTCTCCTATGTGTTAGTATACACAATATGATAATATGACAATTTACTGAATTGGAAAGCTCTTTTCTAGTAAATTATACAATGTACAATGTGAATAATTCTAAAATAATATCTAGAGTTGTAAGACTCTGATGTAGAATGTCTGGCCATAAAATACCTATAGAAAAATGAAATACCTACTCTATCTAAGATTATCAATGTATTATATTTCTCTACTTCCTCCTGTCCTAATTCCAAATTATGTTTGTTTAATTTTCTCTTCTGTCTCTACTTGTTCTGTGCATTTACCTCATTCTATTTTTGTCCGTCATATATTACACTTTAATAGAAAAGCAGGACAGGAGCGTTCCAGTACCATGTTGTTACCAACTGGCTGAGAAGGTTCAAAAGAGAGCTTCAAAGGACTTGGGAAGGTTTTTGTTGTTGTTGTTGTTGTTATTTTGAAGTACTCCAGATTGTTTTATTGGAACAGAAACACAGTAGGGTTCCTCTGCTCAGAAACCAGCCAGATACTGAATATATAGAACTGTGTCTGCAGACACAGTGGGCCTTATACTATTTTCTTATATACGTAGCTGCTGGCTTCAGCAAAATTTTTCCTGACTTAGTTAAGTGTAGCTGAAAGCATATTCCAGTCCACTGAGCGTATAAAACACCTGAGGAAAGAAATGAAGTTGTCTAATATTCTCACATTTTATATTTTATATTCTTTTTCATTTTCTCTTTTTGCCTTTTTTTTTTTTTTTTTTTTTTTTTTTTCACTCCTCTCCATGATCACTGTGATTAGGCAAAATTTAAATTAGAACATACATATTTGTAGCTTAAAAGTAGTGTCTCTTTCAGTAAGAAATTTTGCCTGGATCTGGCATTCAGTATCATAACTCTGTGCAAATAAGTTTTATTAATGATATTTCTGCAGCAAGTCTTGATTATTCAAGATTATTCAAGACCACCATCTTGAATAATCAAATATGAAAGAAATGTTAGAGGGAATGAAGCTTTGAATATACATTAATAAACAGAATTTGATGGATAAAGAATTAGTTGGACAGTCGCAGCCAAAGGGTTATGGTCAATATCTCTGAGTCCAGGTGGAGGTTGGTCGTGAGTGGTGTCCACAAAGGGTCGGTCTTGGGATGAGTGCTCTTCAACATCTTTATCAATGACATAGACATGAGATAGAGTGCACCCTCAACAAATTTGCAGACGACACCAAGCTGAGTGGTGCAGCTGATAGAATAGAGGGAAGGGATGCCATCCAGAGAGACCTGGACAGGCTTAAAAAGTTGGCCCATGAGAACCTGATGAGGTTTAACAAGGCTAAATGCAAGGTGTTGCACTTAGGTTGGGGCAATCCCAGGTATGTGTACCGTCTGGGCGAAGAACTCCTTGAGAGCAGCCCTGCAGAGAAGGACTTGGGGGTCCTGGTGGATGAGAAGCTGGACATGAGCCAGCAGTGCGCACTTGCAGCCCGGAAGGCCAACTGTAACCTGGGCTGCATCAAGAGAGGGGTGACCAGCAAGGAGAGGGATGTGATTGTTCCCCTTTCCTCTGTCCTTGTGACACCCCATTTGGAGTACTGCATCAATGCCTGGGGCCCCCAGCACAAGAAAGATGTGGAGCTCTTGGAACAGGTCCAAATGAGAGCCACAAAGATGTTCAGAGGGCTGGAGCACCCCTCCTATGAGTAAAAAATTGAGGGAACTGGGCTTGTTTAACTTGGAGAAGAGAGGGCTCCAGGGAGACCTCATTGTGGCCTTCCGGTACCTAAGGGGGTTTATAAACAGGAGGGAGAGCAAATTTTTATGTGGGTTGATAGTGATAGGACAAGGAGGAATGGTTTTAAACTGAGAGGGGACATTTAGGTTACATATTAGGAGGAAATTTTTCACTCAGAGGGAGAGGCACTGGCACAGGTTGCCCAGAGAAGTTGTGGAGGCCCGCATCCCTGGTGGTTTTCAAAGTTAATTTGGGTGAGGCCCTGGGTAGCCTGATCTAGTAGTTGGTGACCGTGTCCATAACATGGGAGTTGAAACTAGATTATCTTTAATATCCTTTTCAACCCAGGCCATTCTATGATTCTATGTTTCTGCATATATATAGTTCCTTCTCTACAAGTATATATGTACATGACATTCAGACTATGTTGGTATATTCTGTGCATGACCACATTTAAAAAACACCACCACCAACAACAATAACAAAACGGTGTCAGTTAGCTATAGTGGAAATGAATTTAGGCAGACATAAGCTTCAAAACCCATATTTCACAGCTCAGCAGCATTCCAGAGTCAATTGACAGGTACTTTTTTTTATTTGTCTTCACCTAAAACAACCTGTTCTAGTGATTTTATTATAATGTACAAAAAAAAAAAAAAAAAAAANCAGTTTGAAGAAGTGAACTAAAAAAAAAAAAAAAATCAAACAACAACAACAAAAATCCCTTCCCATGCAATGTTCTGCTGGTTCATTTTCATGTGTATTTATGCACAAGACAAAACCTGCTGAGATCCTTACCAAGACTAAAACATGAAGGCACTCTGAATCAAATAGGCACGCTGTTTACTTTCCTTGCTGTATCAGACATAGACAAATACTGGATTCAGTCCAACAGAAAATAGAGTCTGGTGTTCATGAACAAACTAACATTAGCTCAGAATAGAAGAAAATGCTCTACCTGGAGGATTGTATGTCTGTGGAGTTCTGAGAAGGTTCATCAGTTTTGAATTTCACCTGTATGTTAAGTATTATGTTTAATTATTAATCATAATAATTTTAACTCTTAGAAAACCTGTCTTCTGAGCTTTGAAAACAATAAATTTTATGGACTCCTTGAATCTATTTTCATTTTTTAGAATGTTAAGGCCTAGAAGTATTATCTTATTGTTCCATTCTTTTTGTTTCTGTAGCTTCTGATCAGTTATAGACAGGACTAGCTCATTTTGAGAATCTTTAAAATTTAATAAGCAAGCTGAAATCTAGAACAACATAAGAAATTTGTGTTATTGCTGATATAAAGGCAATCCTTTTAAGCTGCAGAAGAAAAAGATACCTCCATTTTGTTCCTTATCTTTTTGCCAGGATTTATATGTGAAAACATTCAATGTTAGCTGAACATATTAGCTTTTCCTTCTCGTATTAGTTTTGCCTTTTTATTTTTGAGTTGAAAGTATTAGAAGTGCAGATAGTCTTCAAGGAGCAGGTACTACTCTGAGCCTATTCATTGCAATGAAGATGTTTCTGCATTGTCCAAAGCATCAGAGAAAAACATACAGGATTTTATTTTTAACGCACTTAGAGAGAATCTCTCTCTGTGGTTAAGCATCACCCAGCCACCTCACCTTCATTTGTTTTCTTCTTATCTACAGGATATAATTTCCTTACCCAAGAATGCCAACTTAGCCATATTCTAACTGCAGCAGAAAGAGCACTGGCCAATTCAGATTTCTTTTTTCACCATGCTTATCAAAGGGATCATCACAGACACCTTTCTTTCCCATGGAACCTCTGTCTATTCAGGGTGGTCATATAAAAGTAAGCCACTCTCTAGAAAGAGATGAACAGTAAGTTATTTTAGTCCTCTTAAAGCTTCAGACCATAGGCTCAGGTTCATTTTGTTATCTGATAACTGCAATATCATCATCACACGTACACATGAAAGGACTACAAACAGAGCTTGCCACTGTGTCTGTTTCACTATTTTTTCCTTCTTTTATTTTCTACTTCTTTTTATAACAATTAAATTGGAAATAATGTTCAATTACATATTTTTCTGTGTGAATAATTAATCTGTTTCCATGCATCCTTTATTTTATAACTACTTAAAATTACTTTAATTTGATGATACAATTGTTTCATTTAATAAAATTTTTCCAATTTTCAAATAGTTTATTTTCCTCTTTTAACAGACAGGAACTTTTAAAATGCATTCTGCAAACTCATGTACAAGAGCACAAGAACTGTCTATCCCCTTGTATATGAAATCAAGTAGGGGAGGCAGGAAACTAAGGCTGAGCAAGGACCTGCTGGTCAAACTGAAGTCTATGATAGAAATGCAAAGGCAGTGGAAGAATGCAAAGGCAATATGGCCTGGGAAGAGTACAGGGATGTTGTCTGGATATGTAGGAATAGGATCAAGGAAGCCAAGTAACAGACAGAACTGAACTTGGCAAGGGATTCAAAGAATAACAAGAGATTCCATAGGTACATTAGAAAAGAAAGGCCAAGGAGTGTGTAAAGATAAGTGAGGAGGGAGAACTGGCTTCCGTGGATATGGAGAAGGCTGAGGTACTCAATAATTTATTTGCTCCAGTCTTCGCTGGCAGTCAGGCTTCCTATGTCCCTCAAGCCACTGAACCTCTAGGTGGGAGTTGGGTGAACAAAATCCCTCCTGCTATGAATGAAGAGCAAGTTCAAAACCATCTGATGAAACCAAACATGCACAAGTCTATGGGACTTGGCTGGCAGCCCTGTCCACGGCAGAGGGGTTGGAACTAGATGATCTTTGAGGTCCCTTCCAACCCAAGCCATTCTATGATTCTATGATTCTATGATTCTATAAAGAAAACAGAACCGACTACCATGTCTGATTTTAGATGTGTACACATTGCAGACATCAAAGTAGAAGTTACTTTAGTAGTCAGGTGATAAAAATGACACTTCATAATGAGATGCATCTGGCTATTCTAGATATTGACTCAGATATCTATATCGACGAGATAGCTGTCTGCATTTGGTTAGATGGACACTTAAAACATTGTAATGGTACTGGATTTTTAGGCTCCAAAACTGCCAACAAGTTTTCTTATTGAATATCTCCATGACACTGTAAACTGTAAACTATTATATCATCTATGTTATGTCAACATATAATGAACTGTGAACTTCTTAAAGTGAATTGTTGTTGTTGTTGTTTTTCTGTTCATTGTACCATAAATTGTTTTATTTAAAATACCTCTCCTCTCCTCTGACTTGTGTGCAGTGTGTTTCAGCTACTAGCACAGAAAAAGATCGCATGGTAGTCTGTGAGCAGGACAAGAGACCTTGACTGAAAATTTTCTGAAGAGTGACTATGATTTCAACATCTATGCAGGAAAGGGTATTAAGTTATACATAGGCTCTTCCTATATCTATAATTTCTATTCTAAGTGTTTACATTTTAATGATTAATGTAATACCTTGGGCAGTGATTCCTATTTCCAGACAAAGTTGTGAAAAGTATCTCATATTCTACCAAATATCAGCTGACTGTGGGTGCAAGATGGAGCCCAGTAATACATAAGAGATTTTGTTTCTGCTTATTTTTCAATTAAAACTGTGCCAAATCTCTGCAGTCCACCTAAGAGTTTGCTGGTTTTGATTGTTTGTTTCTGTATGCTGTGAAAGTAGGACTTGTAAAACATGGTTTAAAGAATAAAGACATGTTTTGCAGGTGGTAATACAACTGACATGATATTACAGGGTGTTAAACAGAAGACAGATGCTTTCTTGTTTTTATTGCTCATCAGAGACTGTCCCTGGAGCATTTTCTTCATTGAACTGATATGTTCCAGGGGGAACTGGCTGGCATCTTCCACACAGAAGTGTGACAGTAAACTATAATTAATACAGTGTACATGATCTTAATACCAGAAGCCAGGACTGTTCTGAAGAGTTAAATTATACAATAGTATAGAGGTATCCAAGTAAAATGAATATATTTATAATTAAAATAACAATGCTGAATGCATTTTAAAAAAATGTTAAAAAAGTCAACAACACTGAAATCTAAAAATACTCAAGAGAGTACTGAGTTATATTTATGAATACTTTTTATTTTCTCTTTATTTTCTCTAGTTTTGGGCATATTTATTTGTTTATTTGTAATGTAATACACTTTCAAGACATGGTTACATGGTCCACAAGATATGCTACCATGCTTTTCAAGTTTTAGAGGTATGTTCACTCAAACTTGATGCTTCTTCAGAGGATGGCTATGTTTTTACTGTAGGCATTTTAGATTTGTTTTCATGACTCTGTTTATAGTAAGCAACCGGTATAAACCAGATTATAGTATTATTAATTAAAGTGTCTGTAACAAATATTACTTATTTAAATGTTCTGTTGTATTTGAAGGGAAATCTTGTATTACACAATCCCTATTTTATTAAGCTTTTAAAAAAGTCTAAATTTAGCAAAAGAAAATGAAAAAAATTAAGGTACTGTTCTATATGGTATTACATTTACCAACAGGAATTTATTTTGAGATAAGATAACAAGAATCTGTGTAATTAAACCCTGAGATTCTAATTAATGATAACAAAATTTGGTAGAATTACATCCTGAAAATATATTTGCTAAAAAAGTAGACCATAGCCATGAACATAATACCTTTCAAACTTTTAGAAGAATATATTCACTGTCTGGTAAACTGAAACAGATATTTTGATA
>VXAV01011506.1:14131-27234 GCA_013399715.1 Alectura lathami
TTTTTCTGATGTTGCTCAGTGAATGAAAAGAAATAAAAGAGCTGTTACTTTGCTTGAAGGGAAATTCACTGCAGTCAGGGTGCCAAATGTCTATGTTTATGTTAATCAATTCCAAATGTATCTGCAGGAAGAAAATTTTTTAAAGGAACTGTATTCTACCCCTTAAGATTTCTTTCTTTCTGCAGTCCTGTATCATAAGAATGCATTATTTTATCCCAAAGTGCTCAGCAATCATAGATACTGCTGAACTCTTTTCAACAAGAAGTCCCTGTGAAGCCTTTGTCAGGTCAGCCTTCCAAATGTCTCCTTTGTAGATGTTCAGATAGGGAGTGGGACATAGGTGACAATGTTTTGCCAGTGCTTTGTGTTAAAAAATAATTTGTGTGGAATCATGTAAGAAAGCTGTGATGCAGAAAACAGCACTCCAGAGCTCTTCTGTACCAGCAGTATCTGGAGGACCCACAAAACTGACCTTCGTCTTGAAGCCTTCTTGTCTTCTGGAAGAAACTTTCCAGAAAAACCTCAGTTGCCAGATATGATCATTGTGCCTCTTGTGGTTTAACCCAGCAGGCAGCTCAGACCACTCAGCCTTTTGCTCACTCCACCCACCTCCCAGTGGGACTGGGGAGAGAATCGAGAAAAAATGTAGAACTCGTAGATCGAGATAAAAACTAAGCCATCACTTGCGCAACAAAAGGACGGACACTGCAGGAAAGCACCACAACATGTCATGAAGGAATGTTTCAGTTACATGGAGAAGGACTGAAGTGTGATGAATTGGAAGGTCTTAATTTTGGCCTTTTGTAATGGATTATTGACTTTGCAACCAGAGTAATAGTTTTATTTTAACGTTGTTAGATACATTGCCTACATTTCTCACCCAAGTTAAAAACTGTTCTGTTGCAAGTATCTCTGGCAACAAAAGGTTATCAGTGTTATCAAGTCCTGCACATCCAAAGTGAGCCTGAACTACCAGTAACTACTGCATCTGGCTGGAGGAAGAGATGAGGAAGGAAATGTATACTAGGGCATTGCATTGGCTTTGTGAAATGGTTGGAGAAGCCTGTTTTGAGTTCCTGCTTATATGGAGAAGGCATAAAAGACTTTATTCTTTTTGTCCCTGTAGAACCAAGGATGACCCCCTGAAGACATGCAACATGTCTGAATGAGAAAGTCTGCCAGGGATGGTAGTTTAGTTCTTTTTCCCTGCTGTCTTGCGGTGGAGGTTATCTGCTCAGAGCTGCTGTTGTAGCAGGGCTGCTGGTCATTTAGTTGTGTCCGAGGGTTCATGTTCAGTTAGTATTTTGGCGTGCTGCCATGGCTACGCCTACAGATGGGAATGACATCACCCATGTACCTGGGACATAGACAAATGGACTTTCTTGGGAGACACTGGAAGTATTTACCTTCTAGAGATTTCTTCTTGCTGAATTTCAAAGACCTGCTATAAACAACGAAAGTATGGGAACATAAAGCTGAAGGTCAAAATCAGACACTTTGTCTAATGAAAAATACATGACAATGCAAAGATTAATTCCTTCACCATTATCCTTAGAGAAGATTATGTGTAGTTTTAGTTGCACAAGTCTTTTTTTTTTTTTTCTAAAAGAAGTCTTTTTTGTTCAGTGAATTAAGATTTTTAGAACAACATTACTTTTTCTTATTTCCCAGAATTATTTACTTTTTTTTTTTTTTCTGGAGAACCAAACTTTGTCCATGACCTGGAGTATAATGGCACTGAAAGAAAGGATCCTCTCCTCATGAAGAAGAACAGTTGCAACTTGGTAAGTGGTAAATATTTAACAGATGGAAGAATTTATGTGTTACAATTAAAATGACTATATCTTTCTCAAAAGTATTTCTGGCTGCATCTGGATCTGAGCATGTCTTCACATGCCAGATACACATGGGGAATTTTATGTTTTTACCAGCTCCCAGTGGGATTTTGGCTGTTCACAGATAATCAAATTATTCATATTTGTTGGACTAGGGGTAGAACTGCAACCCTCCATGGATTAAATGCAGGGCGTTTAGAATATAGCTTTTCTGCACATGCTCTTCCAGTGTTGCAGTGCCCTGTGGAAGACATGAAATTCATGTAAGCACACTTTCTTGGACTCTCAGATCTGGAGAATGTATTTAAATCAGAAATTTTTCATGGACATATCCTTCTAAAGCCAGAAGCGTACAGACAAGCTTTCAGAAATAAATAATTTGTAAAAGACAATATTAAAGTCATTTTTCTGGTGATGTAAGTAGTAGATTTCTGTTCAGTCACAACTGAAGTATAGAAGGAACCATAAGGCTAGTTGAAAAAAGGAAGGACACACTGCAAAATGATCAAACATTCTCAAAAAGAGCTGTCTGTTTAATATTAGTCCATTCTACCAAGTTTGTGATCTCCCCCAGATCACAGAATCATAGAATTGCTTGAGTTGGAAGGGACCTCTAGCCCCAGAGGCCATCTAGTCCAACTCCTCTGCAATGAGCAGGGACACCTACAGCTAGATCAGCTAGATCAGGTTGCTCAGAGCCCTGTCCAGCCTGATCTTGTAGGGCTCCAGGGACAGGGCATCCACCACCTCTCTGGACAACCTGTTCCAGTGTTTCACCACCCTTATTGTAAAGAACTTTTTCCTTATATCCAGTCTAAATCTTCCCTCTTTTAGTCTGAAACCGTTTCCCCTAGTCCTATCACAACCGACGCTGCTAAAGAGTCTGTCCCTTCTTTCTTATAGCTCCCCTTTAGATACCTAAACACTTCTATCAGGTCTCTGCAGAGCCTTTTCTTCTCCAGGCTGAACAGCCCCAACTCTCTCAGCCTGTTCTCACAGGGGAGGTGTTCCATCCTTTGCATCATTTCTGTGGCCCTCCTCTGGACACACTCCAACAGGTCCATGTCTCTCCTGTACTGAGGATTCCACATCTGGACGCAGCACTCCAGGTGGGGTCTCACCAGCGCAGA
This sequence comes from Alectura lathami, assembly GCA_013399715.1. Taxonomy (NCBI): domain Eukaryota; kingdom Metazoa; phylum Chordata; class Aves; order Galliformes; family Megapodiidae; genus Alectura; species Alectura lathami. The sequence goes on from VXAV01011506.1 coordinate 17,097, forward strand.
GTAGAGGGGCAGGATCACCTCCCTTGCTCTGATGGCCGCGCTTCTTTTGATGCAGCCCAGGATATGGTTGGCTTTCTGGGTTGTGAAAGCACATTGCTGGCTGAAATTCAGCTTTGGTAACAAATACCTGCTCAAAAGACAACTAAACATGTAAGTTGTTTCCCCTGGAGTCATTGGGTCTCTTTCCACTGACTCATTGCTTCATAGAAATGTACCTATTCCATTCCCTTAGCTGTCTTTAAACCTATTTTGAACAGCCTGTCAGATTAAAATGGTTCAAGTAGGCAAATTACACTGAGATAAACCACTTCTGTTACACAGTTTATTAGGAAATTATGAGACTTTTTACCTGGTTCTTTTTCAGATTAAAAAAAAAAATAAAAAGGAATAAAGAGAAGGAAATAATAAAAAAAAAAAAAAAGAAAGAAAAGAACTCTGAAAGTGGACTAATATGTATATTAGGTTTCAAGAATATGTTTTAAAAATTATGATCTAAAATTTATCAATAAAAAAGAGCACAGACAATTTCTTTAATTCCTGTATCAGTCCTATTTTCAATACATATTTATGATCGACTGTAAAACTCTTACCTTCCCCTCAAGACTTTTTCTGCAGCAAAACTTTGCATGATAATTTCTTAATTACTCTATATTGTGTGATTGCACTTGCAACCATAGTGAGACACAGTAGTAACAGGGAAAAAAATGACAAACAAACTCTCCCCCCATTTGCTTACTAAAACATACTGGATCCCATTAATTAGTCAATGTAAATGAAATGCAATTTAGTTGCTATGTAAGTGCAGCAGGCAGAGCTGATGTCACTTTTCCTGTTTGGTTGTGATCTGTAGACCTGAGAGCCCCGAGACCACTGGCCGGTGCTTGCCTATGTAGCAGAGCTAGAGTCATGGAATCATAGAATCATAGAATCATAGAATCATAGATGTTGGAAAAGACCTTTAAGATCATCTAGTCCAACTGTCAGCCTAACACCACCATTCTCATTAAATCATGTCCCTAAGAGTGCCTCATCTACAGGTTTCTTGAACACCTCCAGGGAAGGAGACTCCACCACCTCCCTGCGCAGCCTGTTCCAATGCCTGACCACTCTCCCAGAGAAGTTTTTCCCAACATCCAACCTGAACATCCCCTGGCACAGCTTGAGGCTGTTACCTCTCATCCTTTCACTAGTTACCTGGGAGAAGAGGCCGACCCCCACCTCACTACAACCTCCTTTCAGGTAGCTGCAGAGAGCAATGAGGTCTCCCCTGAGCCTCCTCTTCTCCAGACTAAACAGTCCCAGTTCCCTCAGACACTCCTTATTAGTCTTGTGCTCCAGGCCCTTCACCAACTTTTTTGTCCTTCTTTGGTCACACTGCAGGGCTTCAATGTCCTTCTTGTAGTGAGGGGCCCACAACTGAACACAGCACTCGAGGAGTGGCCTCACCAGTGCCGAGTACAGGGGGACGATCACCTCTGTAGTCCCGCTGGTGACGCTATTCCTAATGCAAGCCAGGATGCCGTTGGCCTTCTCAGCCACCTGGGCACACTGCTGGCTCATCTTCAGCTGGCTGTCAGCTAGCACCCCCAGGTCCTTTTCCTCTGCACATCTTTCCAGCCACTCTGCCCCAAGCCTGTAGCGCTGCATGGGGTTATCATGACTGAAGTACACTGCTGCTGTCCATTATTTCTCATTTGGCTGGGTATCCCAGAGTTCTCAATGACTTTGTGCTGGCTTGAAGTCTCACTGCACTGCTGGTTAGAGCAAGACCTGCTGGGTGCTGCACCCAACAGGGGCTGAACAATGGCTGGAAATGGGATGACAACTATGAAATGACAGCTTGCAGCAAGGGCAGTGAACTACTGTGTGCGTGTGAGACATTATTTGAGGCAAGACCAACATAGTGAAAGAGGTAAACAGACAGCTCTTCCATATATGAAAAAGTAGAGTTGGGCTGTTTGGAGTAATGGAAAAAATTTGTTCATGCAGGGAGGACTCAGAGGAAGGAATAGCACAGAGACAGCCTGTGTAGGACCAGTTTGGCCCACTAGCAGAATGCCTGTGGTGCTCAGGGTGCACCAGCTCTCACAGGTTCATTTTGGGAGTGTTAATACCAAACTCTCCTTTGCTTACTGGAAAGGCTTACTGGAGCATCTCCTTCCACCTTGTTGCTGCTGAGGCTGGCATGTAAACTAAAGACAGGCTCAGGGACCCAGGATCATACTTTCCCACCCTTCCCTCTTGTCCATGGCACTAAACATATCTTTTCAATAACTAGTAGCAACTTGCATGCTCTGAGCTGCTCTGTGGATAGGTGAGAGTAACTTAACGTGGGAGGAATTTTCTTCCATTACTTTTCATTCAGAATCAAACTCTATCAGCAAAGATACCAACTCCTATAACTAAAAAATACGTGCGGTGGCATGTCCAACCCCAGAGTTCACCAGAGTCCTTGGGAGCCCTGGGCTCTCATGTCCGTTGTTCCTCTGTTTCTTCCAGTGGTGATGCAGCTCCCCTGATCACTGGCACAAATGGAAGGTAAAACCTGTCCATTGTGGACTTTTTCTCTACAAAAAAAAAAANGGGTTGGGGGGTATATAAGATATAAGGAATCAAGTTCTGGATTTTCCAGATCATGTTAGTAACGAGGGAAATGTGAAGTTAACACTGGTTGTGGAAAATCCTTGGCTCAGGTTTCACATCCACCAACATGTCTGTACAGGGTCTACCAAAACCAAGACTAGCTGGAGTCACTGGGTGATACCATAGTAAAGAACTCAGTCACAAACCTGTTGAAAATCTGATTTTGAAAAGATTGCTTTAGGAAGCAACGTTGACAACAGGAAAACAATATAGCAGCCTGGAACCCACTGACTGTAGGAAGAAGCAGATGGTTAACTCTAAATTTCTAAAGGACTTTCTCAATAACAGGCAGGAGTTGGTTTAACAGAATGAAGGACAGCAGAAGCATGACTGAGTAAGGGCTAATGTTACATATCTGGATAACTTCTGTGACAGCAAAGTCTACAAGTCTGCAGAGAATTTTCCTAAAGGATGTGGTGAAAGCCTCTCTGATTGACACGTGTAGACTAGATTCACCAAAATGTTTAACATAAAATCGTTGAATTCATGCATTTAGGCAGAGGGATAATATTTGAAAACCAATATTTGAATGGTTTTCTTCAACTGTGATTTAGACTACAGAAAATGTATCTAAACGCCAATCATTTTTTTCTTGTCATCATGACTTACTATTTTCTGTTTGGGCTTTTTTTTTTTTTTTTTTTTTTTTTTCTTCCCTCTACTTGGAAAGTCAGCCAGGTAATTAGGTTAAGAAAATCAAATATATAAGCTACATTTTTCATTGAAGCTGCACTAGAAATAATATAAAATTGTCTGGTTGTTGCACTTTGTCATGAACCTCTGAAAGAACCGTGTACTTCCTCCTGTCCCACTTATGCTGAATTCTGAATAATAATATTCAGCGAACATTAACTATGACTTTTTTTTTTTTTTTTTTTTAACTGGTGATACGGCAAGGTTAAGACCTTCAACAATTTAATGATCAAATTCAGTCATTTGAGAATCATAATTTGGGTTTTATCAGGGAATATTTTTGTTACCTCAAACTTCAAGTTATTTTCCATGAAAATGCTGTGTGCAAGTTATTCCTTGCCAGCAAAACACTTCACAATGTTATGTAGTGATTCAGTATTTCTTCACAGAAGGTGACCTCCATAATGTGAAATTATAGGTTGTAGGTTTAATATTTTGCTTCTTTTTAGACAGATGACTAAGATCTCAGATGGGATATTTTCAGAAGCCAGGGCAGGAGAGAAGTTAATTAAAATGAAAAATATTTTGTCAGTTGTAAAAGTCTGTAATTATGTAGAACTTTTTTCTATTTTTAAGCTGCTCCCAGACATACTGATCTTTGTTTATAGTCTTAATAACAAGATGATCTGACACTTCCTGTACTTGCAGACATTCTGGAGCTCATAGGCTGGTGTCATTCATCTGTAAAAGTCGGAGAATCTGATTGAGGCATACTTTCTACAGTGATATTCTAGAAATGGAGAACTGCAGAGACGGAATCCAAACACCTTCTTCTTTGTGATGGGGTTGTTCACTGTTGTCCAAGTCACATTAACGCTGGTTTCACCTCCAGTAAAGGCAAAAAATGCACTTGTCTCCTTACTGGCCTTATATCACTATAAGAGAAGGAAAAAAAAAATAATAATAATTTTTCCCTACCCTATGCACTGTTCTTAATATGACTCTTTCCCTTCTTTAGTTCCACTCCAATGCCCAGATCTTTTGGTTATTCAGGCATATGCTTAAGGGAAGTTGTGAGTCCACTTTCAACAATGGCAAGAGTTCTATAAAAATCACCAGGGCAACTGTACGAAGTTCAAGCTGACGCTTTCTCATAGTAATGGTCTGGAAGTAAAATAAAACCAAACAAACCTGGATACAGCCATTTCTTATGGTACAATCTACTTGTAGTTTTCTACTCCAGACNCACCATATTATTCATAATATAATTTATTAACAAGTAGATTTCTACCTGCAATAGAAACCCCTGCTAGGAGGGATTATTAAAACTCTACCTTGGAAAGCTCTCTTTATGCTGATGTTTTCAGTGAAGTCAGTAGCACTGAACAGTAGTGTGCATCTCCCCATGCAACAATATTTAAATAAATTTTAAATCCTTTTCAAAGGCAAGGAATTTTTCAATCTCATATCATACCTAATAATCTATGCCTCAGAGGCCTAGAATCTGACACTAATACACATGTTTTGCTGGAAAGCTAAGCTGTTGAATTAGTTTGAGTTCAGAAGAATCATGAGTTTCCTTGTGGTATACATATCCTACTACCTGGCATGTGACTATTCCATGGAATGTAAATAATGTTCATATCTGAATTTATTTATTTATAGGTTCAACTTGAAATGACTCAATTTGCAATTAGTGCCATGTTTACATATTTTGGCTTTTCTCAAAAAAAAAAAGGTTTTCAAAAAATCCTGTTTCCACATTCTCTAAGGAATTTGTTGTTTGATGTTTGTCTTAATTCCCAAAGAGGAAAATGCTAATTCTTTCACTTTAGGCTAGTAGTCATGTATGGTCCTACTTAGAAGGCTCCATGGAAGGTGTTCTCCTTGTTTTTCTTTTTCTTTTTTTCTTTTTTAAATGATTCCCATAAGCAATTTATTTATTTGTTTTAATTTTATCATAGAATCATAGAATAATAAAGGTTGGAGAAGACCTCTAAGATCATCTAGTCCAACCATCAACCTAACACCCACTATGCCCACTAAATCATGTCACTAAGTACCATATCTGCAAGTTTCTTGAACATTTTGAGGAAGGAGACTCCAGAAGTAATTTGGAAGAGCCAGGAAGTATCACACTAATGAAGCTAAGGGTTAATAAGAAATTGGTAAGACAAGATTCAAATTCTCAGAAGGAAAGAAGCATGATGCAGAAGAACAAGGCAAATGAACTGGTACTGTAAAAGTCAGTGTAGATGATGGCAAGCTGCGATAAATGAGAGAACAGCAATTGTATAAAATGTTAGAACAAATATTTCATGTTTATTCTGCATTTTAATTTTATTCCATAAAAATGCCGTTTTCTGATTTTGAGAGACACAAAAGCTGCATGCAGTCATTCTACACGAAAACTCATTTTGTGCAATGTGGTGAAGATCATGAGAAAGCTAACCTCAGTACACTCCTAGGCATGGTTATGAACAACAGTGAACTGAACGTTTTTAGCAAAAATCACAAGCAGAAAATTTAGGACAAAAACTACCATGCGATAATGCATAATTACTCACAAATTAAGCAATAACATTTGTTTTGCAGTCCTTTTCTTTGTACAAGTCAGATGAACTTTGAGCTTTATACTCTTTCTTGTTTTGAAATTAAATACGAATTCAACAGAGCAATGTACACAAAAACCTCAGAAGAAGATATTAACTAGAACCAGATGTTGAGCAAGATGCCACACATGGAGAAACCCACTTTAAACAACCACCTTACTGTAGTTACTTGAGCCAGCTCAGTTTATGACAAACAGAAAGGAGCTTGTCTTAGTTGCTATAAACTGGTGCACAGACTTCAGCATGTGAAACCAACACCCCCTTAAAAGATGCAATGATTGGTTGCAGGATTTAGAGTTTTATAATTTTGTATCCCTGGTGACCAACTCCGGATGATGCAAAAGCAAAAGCCTGGACAATTTACTGGCTTCGCACAATAATAACTGTGTTTTTGTCTTTCTTTAATCTGAATCTGAATGATTATACCTTGCTTGTGTACATTCCAAATCAAAGTCTCTGATACTGCTAGGGAAAAAATATTGAAATGGAAGAGATGCTGCAAACTTCAAAGCTACACTTCAGCCTGAATATTTTATCTATTATTACTACACACAAATAAATTAGTTGAAAGATTTTAGGAGGAAAATATTTTTTCAGTTGCTTTTACTATGTTTCCACTCTTCCACTCTTCTTCTTCTTCTTTTTTTTTTTTTTTTTTAAAGTACACATTTCGGAAAACAGTCTGAATCGAATCCTTTATCTGCCTAATTTTGGTAGGATATTCTTTGAACAATCAATCAGCTACGGTCGTCAGTAGGTAAAGGAGGAAAGGTCTAAAGGTAAGTCTGAAACCCCAAATGGGTAAGGCAGAGGCTGGAAGAGTTCAGCAGACTTTGAGGCCAGACAGGATAGTTACAACTGTCAGAGGGCCTCTGTACACCCACCTGGGGAATGCCCTCTTAAGCATGATAGCTTCCTCAGATCCAAGTTCTTCAGGCCTCAGACTGCTGGGCCAAGATGCAAGCACTGGTCTAGGCTCCTGCTAGAATCTGTGTCAGATGCATCTTGGTGATATCCATTGTATCTTACACGGAAATGTGTTTCTTCAGCTCCCATGTGTCTTTGCATCTAGTCTTGCAAATCTAAAATATGGAAATGGATTCCTGACCTCAAGTTTGGTGATTAGTTGGTTCTGTGACACTGTTGACCCAGACATTTGAGGGTGAAGTTATTCCTTCTAGTTCACAGTCTCCGTTGCATGTTCTTTCTCCAGCTTCCTTTCTGCAGTCTGTCAGGCCAACTGTTGATCATTCATGTGACCGCAAAATCACAATATATCATGATCTTTTAGGGTCAGATGAGATACAGCCATTTTCATAACACAGGACTTCAGGAATTATAATAACATGAAAGGCAGTGCAGAAGTTTTTACCATGTTTTAAACGACAAAAGTAATTTATGTTTACTTTTTCCATTTTTCCATTCCTTATATATATATATTTTCTGATATTTTAACATTACTTCCATGTATCTGTGTAAGATGCTTGTTACATTTGTTCCTACTTGTAGAGTTAAGCATTTTGAATGGCTAATGGCCTCTGAACAACTCACAGACTTTTTAAGGGCCATAGTGGTGCTAGGTTGATGGTTGGTCTAGATGATCTTAGAGGTCTTTTCCAACCCTAATGATTCTATGATTCCATGATAACACAAACTGGTTTAAGTTTGTCATTCTTTTGTTAATTCCAACAATATTTTAAGATTTGGAAATCAATACTGCTAAAGTCCTTGTGCATAACACTGTCTATTGTTATATTCTGTTTGGCACAGAAATGATATCAGTAAATCGTAACTACTTGCGCTTGAACATTCACTGATTATTAGGTTAATGACTGACTCTTTATCCATTAAAATGAAATCCAACTTTTTATTGGGTGCTGCTGCAGAATTTCAGACCCTTTGAGAATTTATTCTCTCTTGTTTTTGGAACAAGTAAAGAAGTTTTTTTACTGGCTATATGAATTTGTAAGAGGTATCCATCACATTACATTTATTCACAGTAACTTTCTTTTTTTCCTGTGTGTTTTTGACAGATACTTGATGAGACATTCATACTGCTCTTGCCTGAGATTTAGGTGATCTGTTCAACACCACAGTGCAACAGTGTGAAGTTTCAGACAAGCAGAAATTATTTACAGAATATATTTCTTGCTTTCAATTAATTTACTCTGCATTTTATTTGAATAATATACTTGCCATCCCAGATTTTGGTAATTACTGGCAGCATTACACTAAGAATGACATGAAAAAGCTACCTCTCTTCTTGTAGATTCCAGTCTGACATACTCGTGCATGTGTACAATTCTCATTGTCATATAGATTTAAAATTCTCATTTTAAATCTATAATCGATGTGCTTCTGAGTGGCTGGTTTAGAAACTGTTTAACCTATCACTTTCAAGGGACATATCAAATAGCAAAAATTGTTTATGTATCAAACAGTGGCAGTCAGAATAAAACCAGTTTACCTAGTAGGACAAAACTGTCTTTTATATGACTTTCTCTGCTTGCTTTCTGAATGCATCTTCTTATTTTAATTGATGTTCTTGCCATTGGCTTAAGTTTCAGTACATGTTAACTTATACAAGCATATGATTTTAAGCACATCTTGTGTATAAATTAGGTAGAGAGACCTGGAGATATACTGCTTATCTGGTGGCATAATTGAGCCCAAAGCTGTATGATTGATCCTGCACAACCTGACTGCCAAAGTAAAAATAAAAATAAAAAATAAAAAAAGTAAGGTTAAGAAAGGGAAATCTCCATTGGAATTAAAACTTCCTCAGATTCTCATAGAATTACATTTATTTTGCATAGGAATGTGGAGAAGTTAAAACGATACAGTAAAGCTCATGACATATTTCTGACAGAAAAGATGTGCCAGTGCAGTAAATGATAGGAAACTCTGTGTTTGTAAAGGGTGGTGTGCTACTCATACTTATCAAATTTCATTAATTATTTTNGCCCTCCATATGTTTCCATAATTTAAAATTGATACAGTTGTCAGGATTCCTGACAATAATTTTTTTTTTCTTTTTTACTCTTCCAAATGCACTGAATCAGAGGGTAATCTCTCAGTTTTGACACAAGATTTGAAATACAGCCTCGACCGTGTTATAAGAAGATGAGAATGACAATATACCTGAAGCAAAATAAATTGCTGATCATACTCTTTCCTCCACGTCCTGTCACATAATTCAATATTTCTGAACACTAGGCTGTGTCCATGGAAAATGGTTTGCCCTCCATATGTTTCCATANTGTGACCCTTTTCTAGCAAATTAAAAAGTAAGTGATGAGACACACCGATGCTGCTATTCTGTGTATGTGGCCTGCCCTGTGTGGTGGTAACTGAGACCCTGCATTTTCTGGAGAGTTTGCACCATTGTGATGCTCCCAGCTGTGTGGCTGCTCTGCTCTGCCTACAAATTGATCTCAGTTAACAATAAAAAGTACACACATGCACACGGAAAAAGAGGACATTATAATTTAATGAATAATAAATGAATAATATGAAAAATGAATAATAATATTTTGTCACCGCAAAATATAGCAGAAAATGAGATGTTAAAAAATTTCATATAAAATTTGTGATATAGTGTTATTGTTTGCTAACTGTGTTTATATCAGAATGACATTTACTAGCAAATTTTCATCATTTATTTCTCCTCTTCCTACTCACCTAAATCTCTAGCTCTGAATTTTCCAAATAATAGAAAATGTTGGGACTTAGTCACTGACTAAGGGGTTACACATAATACATACAACGTATCTTGAGGGAATAACCTTTACAGCTCACTGTAGAATTTATATTTAATGAGTTATGGTGTCATTGCCCTTATGTATGTCATATATTAAATAAATCTAATATCTTATCTTCTTTCAATGTATCTTTTTCTTTCTAGCACAGTGGAAAAAAAATCAAGAGCTATGTATTTTATCTGTGTCTGGGATAAATGGGCAAAGATAGCTCTGAACTGTCCTGGTTAGGCGCACCTCCCATTCTCTGCTATTGTAACAGAGAATTCAATGCTGTAGATGAACTCTGGTGCTATCATGCAGTGGGATAAAGGAAAGGGCCCATCTGCTGTCAGCAGCTCTGTGAATGTTCCCCACATTACTCCAGAAAAATTCTACTTAAATTGTTTTATTTGGTGGTGAATGTATTATTTACTGATTTTTTTTTTATTTTTTTTTATTTTTTGTACAATTTCCCTGTGTCAATGGAAGAATGCATTTTAATCTTTTTTT
>VXAV01011506.1:31769-46263 GCA_013399715.1 Alectura lathami
GGTGAACTCCTTTGGTTTGTTGGGTTTTTTTTTTTTTTGTTTCTATTTTCTCACTGTGTATTTGTCTTTTTTTTTTGTTTGTTCGTTTCATTTGTTTGTTAAAGCTGTTGATTGATGGTTCTCCATTTCTACCTGGTAGTTTGTCCCTTTCTTCTGTTTGCTTTGATTTGACATAATTTTCATGTTTTCAGTTTTCACCTGTCTCATCTCCTTCAAGTCTCACCTCTCATCTGAGTTGTCCTTCTGAGTTGTCCTTTCTCATTAAAACACAGTATAAGCAAAGCATCTTGAACTTTAAAAAGGCTCCCTCGCCTAAATATTTGTCTACTTCTGAATCCTCCCTTTTCTTCCATGTATGTCACTGGTTAACAGTGAGGGTTGCTGATGTCAGTGTCACACAGTCATACTAGCAGAAGATGGGAGAAGTGAAGGTCTGCTCATGTTATGTGAAGTCAGCACTGTTATTCTTGCTCTTGAAGTTCCCTGCCCATGCTATTATATGTTCCCATTCTGTTGTGCCGTTCAAAAGCTGCAGCTGGCAGAGTGTAGATGCTGTCCCATCCAAACACATGAGTTCACTTGGAATGCTATATAGCATGGATAGATATTGTTAGAGGGGAAAGTTGTGTGTGCTTTCCCAAGGTTACATACAACATGGGAACAAAGTTTGTGGGTTCCTGTTCTTTAAACTTTCTGCTTCAGCTAAGCCTCTTGGGATAGATAGTTTCGCTCTTGTCATTCTTGGATTGCAGCTCCTGTGGAACAAGACTATCTTCTTGTTTGTGTAGGGCATAATGTGAGGGGATCCTCTAGCTCTGGCTAGAATCCTAGAGATGCTCCTATTACTCAAATCCTCAAAAGATTACAAGTTTGGGGGGAATACGCAGGAAGCTGCTAAAATAGGTACTTCAAGGCATCTGGGAGACACTGATGTGGGAGAAGAATGTGTATTGACTTGATAAGGTTTTCTAAGCAGATTTTCTTGCCTCTTGATTCAGAGGCTGGAACAATGCCCACTCCGGAAAGTAAGGATAAAACTGAAGCTTTTCCAAATGTTTTTTGGTAGCTGGCATTGGCTTTAGATAGAGCTTTTAACTTAATTAAATGAACTATTTAACCCTCTTCCTTAATTACGTGCTTTGAGAATCTAGAGGTAAAATTACCCTAAGCAGAATGTTAAAATGAACATCAGACAAATACCACCCCAAACAGGAAATCATATGAACACCCCAGTGCACACCTACTCTTTCACATTTCAGAATAACATACCGAGATTATGCGCTCCCTGCAGTGAAAACACCAAGGACATTTTGTTCAGCTGCCTGGGATTTGAGCACAATGTCACTTTCTAAAGTAGAACTATTCATCTGGGACATCTTTGCACATAAGAGCGTGCGTTCATTTGGGCCACTGTAGTTACAGTTGCAAAACAGTTTCCACTATAACCTCCTGCTTTCTCTTGCTCAGAGCTTTCCAAAGTAAGGAAAACTTGGACTGATTTTTGCTATTACGAATCCTTTCTGTACCAGAGTTTTTCTTAGGAAAGGCATCCACTTTAGACAATTTAGTTTCACAAAGCCAAAAAAAAAAAAATTGTTTTCCAACATGAAACAGTCTATTTCTTGCTTCTATTGTCAATTTATTATTAAATCTATGTATTTAAAATCACAGGTGTCAGAAAACACCATAATAATCACTTTGTTCACGCACTTTTTTTCTATTCTGATTATGAGTATCATTTTTCTATTTATCTGGAGACCAATTTCCTTTTTCTGTATGTATCCAAAATGTTCTATTTATTGTATATAGGATGAATTTCTTTATCTCTGAAGATCAACCTCAGAAGAAATTATCTGATCATGTTGCAGTAGCTTTCCAGTCCCAATTAGATCAGTATATTTTCTTGCTTGTTTTCTTATGTGACATCACTGTCCTCTGTGATTGTGGTGGGTTGACCTTGACCAGCTGCCAGATACCCACCTAGCCGCTCTCTCACCCTCAATGCCACAGGGAGAGAAAATAAGATGAAAAAGATTGTGGGTTGAGAGAAAGACGGGGAGATCAGTTATCATGATGAGAAACACAGGCTGAACTTGGGGAATATTCATTCAATTTAATTAATTCCTATTCCATATTTCCTATATATCAGTCAAAATTTTTTGTGTTAACCAAAAAACTGATTTTAATTTCAATGTCCTGAGCATCTGCTTTTTATCACAATCTACTTTCAGGAATAATTTTTTTTTTTAGAAATAAGCGTAATCTGTTGTATGGGTAAATAAATGGAACAGTGATTGAGAATTTTCTCAGCTCCAGTTAAATACTACAGCAATAAACATGGTGAAAAAATCAAGTCATTATTAAGTAGAATAAAGAGAAACACCTGTTCTTAAAATCAAAGGAAATTGAGCTATTTTTAGCAGTCATTTATTTTTCTTCTACTGAACTGTGCCAATTACTAGAATTCAAGGCTCATAGTCATATTGCATGCTTGCCTTTTTAAGGGTCAGATCTTACATGAAGCCATGCCAGAAATGCTTGTTTTTTTGAAGCTTCAGGTGTTCTTTCCATAGATATAATAGTCACATAAGAGAAACAAACCAAAACAAAAAATGAGCAATCTTAAAAACCCCACCTAACCCAAACCAAACCAACTTGCCAGCCAAACAAACAAACAAAAATAAAACAAAAAAACAAATGAAAATTAACCAACAAAACAAATGATTTGGGAGAATATTTATTTCTCAGTTACATTGTTTTCATAAGTGAACCTACAATGGTACCTTGCCAAATTTCATCATCTTATTTACTCAGAGTTAAGTGGTGCCTTTATGATGGAAGCTAAACTTGTAATGTGTAGCTGTTTCTGTGTGTCCTAGCTCCCTATATCTCAATCAGTAATAAATTCTTAAAAGTGTATCTTTTGAAGAAGATTTTTTTTTCTGCAGGCTTTTTGTGTGACTGCAAACCAAGCTGCATAATAATATCTCATTCTAGTCTAGCAAACCTTACACCCTTCAAACTTCGTACTTTTTAAAGCAATCTGACAACACAAGGGAGCAAGGAGTCCTCTCTCTTATGACCAACACTCCTTATTCACGGTGGATCTATTTTGGAAGGCTGGGATTTGTTCTTCAGGAATTCTGCCCTTTGGTGTTCACAGGATAAAAGGATCCCCTAGGGGTTTTAAAGCCTTCCTCTTTCTTCAATAGTGTGTGGTAACATCCCCAAAGTATGTCTTATAGAAGAATGAAAGTTTGCAAGAACCTCTGGAGGTCATCTAGTCCAACCTCAAAACTAGACCAGATTTCTCAGGGCTTTGTGCCACCAAATCTGAAAATATTCAGTAAACAAAATTTCACGTTTTTTTCAGGGTGGTCTGCTCTAACACTTAACTGCTCTCATGTTGAAGAGGTTTTCTTTATAAACCAATGCTAATTTCCTTTGCTGTATCTTGTGTTTGTTCCCTCCTGCTCTTTCATTGTGCACCCATATGAACAATCTGGCTATACCTAAGCTGTGGGCCTCCAATAGACAACTGAAAACTGAAGTTAGAAACAAGCCTTGTCTTCTCTATGCTAAATAAATCCAGTTTATCCATCTTCTCTTTTTGTACCACTCTCTGTCCCCTTAACTGTCTTTGCTTTGCTCTTTTCAGCTTTGTCAACATCTATCTTCAACTGATAAGATGCTCTTTAAAAAAATATCAAGTAATATGCCATACACAGCTGCAATGACAAAGCCACACATACTGGAAGGGAACTGAAATGCCTCATAAAAAGAATGCATCATCCCTCCTGCAGCAAAACCGTATGCATAGCTTTTTGCTTACCAGTTATTCTTAAAGCACCAGTTATTCTTAACGCAGTTCTGGATGAAGGTATTTATTACATAAAATTACTTTTGCATTTTCTATGACAGATACAAGTGTTTACTTAGAATCCTGAACTTTCTTGCCTTTCAGTGTTGTACGTCTGACATTTGCTCAGCCAGAAATGTTGTTAGACTTTCATAGGCAAGCTTTTGATAGGAAAGTAGGTCAAGAAGACAGAATATATCCTTCAATATTTGAGAAAGAGCAAGTTTCAACATGGTGCAGCAGTAGCTGCTGTTCTTACGTGAGGATTAGTATTCACAGCATCTGTGTACAGTGTACTTGGGTGTTTTGGCCTTACAGTTTTTCCATTCCTGCCTCCATGAATGTTCAATAAATTCTTTCTGCTCTTATTCAGTACAGACAATGGTGCAGTTTCCTTAGCATACACAAGATAACATCATTTCTCATACTTAATTTTTCTGAGGTCTTGGAGACTGATTTGTGTTTTTGCGCTGAGCTGAGCTCTCTCTCTGCTATACATCCCCAAATCAGCCTTTAAACAAATCTTTACAACAACAGATGAGAAATTTACAGGAGATACACCTGAAAGATATTCAATTCAAACCAAATAATGGCAGTAGCAATATATTTCTACTGTGGTGTATTCAGGCTTGTGCTTCATAAAGAAGCGCCTCTGAAACTTCAGCTGCACATCGAATGACAGTGTTTAAATCCAGTGGGCTGTCAGAGGGTGGCAATGTAAGAACACGGAATAAGCAGACGGCCAGCTAGTGGGTGTTTCCACAGGCTGAGAGCAGCTGATTTCCCTAACACAGCCACAGCCTTCTCTCTGTCCATCACACTCAGGTTTCTGTGAACATCTTGGAAAACAAGACAGGGTGGTCCTGAAGAAACATCATGCTTCATGCGGGACTGTGTCATGTACACAAAATCTTCCAGACAGAGACCAATACACTCTGCTTATTTAAAGTCCAGTAGTCCTCATCTCAGGCTGAATTTCTTCCAAGTCTGCCAGAGGTAAAAGGACAGGCAGCCTCATGATGTGCTGCTGGGAGCTGGTCCTCTGAAACACCTCTCAGGAGCTTCTGCATCCTGCACAGCCTGCCTTGTCTGCACTGGTTGCAGCTTGAGGCATCTATACTGTCTTGCAGGATTTGCAAGGTAGCTGTCTGTTAAAATGAGACAAGACAGATACTGTCCAAGAGTGCTGGTGATTCCTTAATTCCACCTTCTGTTCCTCTGCTCATATCCAAAATCCCCTCTCTCTACTTTCAAAAAATCACAGGGTGACTGAGGCCGGCAGGGACCTCTGGGTCCATCTGGTCTAACCCCTGTTCAAATAGGAGCACCCAGAACAGGTTGCCCAAGCCCATGTCCAGGCCGGCTTTTGAAGGTTTCCAAGGAGGGAGATTCCTTTAATTAAGTGTGCGGTCATGTGTTATCATGGTACTCCCAGCATCCAGGTATTCCCAGGCAGTGGCTTTCTCCAGACACTCACGGTGACAATTGTACTTCTTTACAATAAAACATTCCTCTGGTGAGCTGTGTGACTGCTTGGGTGGAAACATGGAAATCGTTTGCTTTGTGCTAATTTGCTTTGAAGGATTTAAGTGAATCTATCTTTAACATGAATAAGGAACATCTAGGATGATAAGTGCTTTCTGTAATTCGTGTGTACAGAGGTACAAGACGTTTGTAGTGTATGGGAAGGACAACCAAAACTGCGATTTTTTTCTCCTTAAATAATAATAATACTTGCCTTCCAAAATAAAAATTCTGCTCTTGACCCGATTCCTGTCAGTAGGGACTTGTACCACTAGATGGTGCAGAGGTACTCGGGTGGCTGAAGGGAGGCTATTCAGGGATCATCCTCAGTACTGGAATAAGTTTTCTGTCAGATTTGTGTGCCCTGGCACAGTGAGGAGGAAGGCTGCTCTTTCACAGACTGAAAGAGGAAAAATGTCTTGTGTGTATCTGTAATTTTATAAAAATGTATGCTTCATACACTGGAGCATTATGACTGTTAGCCTTCTTCCACTAGGACTGAGATTAAAGCTGCAGTTGAATGCCTGCTGAGATGAGTCACTATTCACTTTTGTATCTCTTTTTGTGACTAAGAATAAAGTTTTTGCCAAAGTGCAATAGTACCTTCTTTGTAACAAGAGTTGTCCTTTATACACTTACAGAAGAGCTGAATTTGCAGCAGGAATGGGTCTGGCCCCATTTTGAACATAGTTTTTTGCCTTTTGGGTTTCAGCTGTATATCTTAGACAAACAAGATAATAGCTTAATGTGAATTTGTCACAAAATCATTCAATAAGTTTATATATTAAAATGTATTCCTTCTCCAATCATTTCACTGTCGTCATTCCATGTGCCACATCTAATTTATAGTATCTCTTGGAACAGTGACTCATCTTTTCTTTATAAAGAACCATGCATGCTAAACTGTATTAACAGAGTAATAATAAAGGGATCTGCTTGTCTCTTAGAGACTGGGGCAGAGGTAACTGATTCAGCTGCAGATGCTAGTAAGGATGTAGTACTATCGTTTGTGTCTACCTTGGATCACACAGTTTAAAGGCTCAAGGATGAAAGCTCAGAGCAATCTGATTTTAAAATAGAAAGCAAGGGCCAGGGCCCCAGAGAAAATGCACCATCAATGCAAACAGTTTGCATTATCTCCAGCTGAGAATCTCAAGGCCTCTGGCAAGCAACCATGATCCAAACCACAATATACCTCAAGGGACAATGCAATCATGCTATTCCACAGAAAAAAGAGAACACTGAGGCACAAAGAAAGTTATTTTCCAAAGACATCCATTTCACCTCTGAATGTGTTAATAAAATTATTTATTGCCTACAGAATGACCATTCTACAAGAAGAGCTGACCCTAGATAAAATGTAGGAAGTTCATGATTCCCATTCCTGGTCCTTCTGCTGACCATTCTCATTCTCAAATAATATAATCCTTAGCAGATGCCCATAATTAAGGATATAGATGGAAAAAATACCGTAAAAGAACATGCACGGAGTTTGCTTATATTCACTCTCAGACATAAGTTTTTGATGTAATGATATGGTCTAGGTTAGGATGAACTTGGCAGTCTTCACCTTTTCTTCATTTAATATCAGATATTTATAGCTTAAGCAAAATAGAAAATGGCATGAGTGGACAAGCTGTTTATATGAGCTAAAGAAATAATTATCAGATTATTCATGGCACTGTAAAGAGCAGGAATGATAAGCAGCCCAGCTTTTGTAATGTGATTAGCTAATGTTAGTTAAGCATTGTGAAGATAGAAAGAACTCTACAAAGGTTAAGCATTATTATTATCGCTGTTAATTCAGAGTGATGGAAGGCACAGTGAAACCTCTTGCCATGTGCTGTGCAAAGCTTGCAGAAACTGAAATTTAGAGCTGAAAGGTTTACAGATGGAATAAAGAGCATTACCAACTGGTGAGCTTATTTTTTTTGTTCCTTGCTGAAATATGAGTAGCTGGTCATTTGAAAAGAGACTTGATAGATAGTGGCAGAGGTCTTACATGTATCACAGAAGGAGGGACTGACCTGGATCCAGCTGCGTGACAGGCTGGCTCCCTCCGGCATCCAAATCTTCTGTCCAGAGGGTCTCACACAAGGAGCAGTAACCCTGAGAGCTGCAAGTTGCCACTCACTGTGCTCTGTGGGCCTGGCAAGCCTTTGAACCTGATCTGTGTGGGCACCAGCCTTCTGGAGACATTAACTTTCCTTGGCTGCAGTCTTGCATTTCTGGGCCTCTTGGTATTTTTGCTGTGGATTGTTGCCCTAGGCAAAATCTCTTGTATGTATGGCATAAAATAAAAGGTGCTTCCTTCAGATGGTTTGTTTCCCCAATGTATTGTTATGTGGAAATATTTGAAAATAAGCATTTTTATCATAAACGAAATTCTCATGGTTTAGAAGAATTAACGTTCCAGTCTGGAAAATGAAAGGACTATAACTTCTTGCTAAACTTAAGTAATAACAAAAAGAATAGCAATAAATCATGGCAGAATATTGTGGGTGTAATTTATTTACTTTCTGATGTGGTTGAAAATTTTATTTGAGATCAACATATTTCTTTGAAATATATAGGCATTGGGAAAATGTATATTTTTAAAACATATATATTCAATCAAATATTTTAACCAGCTCTTCTGTGCTAAGTGTTATCTCTAAACAGTATTGGACAAACATACATTATTCAAGAAAAAAATAATGTAAGAAATCAAAACTAGTGAATGAAGATACAGTAAAGGATCAGATCTGTTGTGAAATTATAGGTTGAAATTCAGGTGACAAGCTGCACTACCAGGACCTTAGTTTCTTTTCATCTGGTGAACTTTTGTATTTTAAGTTTTCATTGAAAGGAAGGAAACAATCCTAATTTTGAAAGATGATTTCACATTTGTTTGCAAGGAGAAGGAAGGAATTAGTTACAGAGATTGCAAAGACACCTTCTCCAGAGGAATGGAATGCTACCTTCACCTTTCAGACTTATTGTCAGTATCTGTGCTAGGCTGGACAGTATATTGCAATATATTGATTATATATTGCAAATTCAATAACAAGAGAAATTCCCCATTCTGATGTTTTATGAATCTGGCATACTGGTCAGGACAAGCAAACAGATGAAGTGATGGAGGAGAAAGCAGTAAAAAAGTAGCACTGGAAAGCTGATTTACCATGTGACATTTGGAGCCCGTTCCAGTCACTGATGAATCTTACCACTGACTTCAGACCTTTCAGTTCATTGAGAGCTGACATTCAGAATAACAATATTATAATGGTTCTTAAAAGACCTCTGAGAGAAAATCTGAATGATTCAGAGGATGATTCACTTATATTGATAGCAAAATACCAGCAGGAGATAAACATGACAGATACAGTGTGTGCAGAGACAGCCAAGCCAATTCCAAATTAGAATTTTGGGTTCATGCATTTGTGATTTAGTCGTCTTGGTAAAAGACTATGGGCTGTGAGGAACCAACATTAACTTAAAAGCATTGCATTACCTCCAGTGTGAGTATTCACAAAGGTAGAAAACATTTGTCCCCTTAAAAGTGAGTGTTGTCAATTTTGGGGTATGATTCAGACTAATCATTTAAAACATGATTTCTGACATTATTTTCTGTCTGATTTGTATTAAGGGAATTGAATTTAACTCAACTTGTGCTTCCTCTGTGTTACAGAATTTAGCACCCATACCTCTGTTGACTCATCATCTGTGATGACAAAACTGAGTTGCAAGAGCACCACAGGTCAGAGTCTCCGTAGCTGCAATGCATATCTTCACTACTTGCACTTGTGTTCATAAAACACCTTATAGGTCTTTTTGGCACCTTTTTATGTAATTCTGTATGGGATGCAGAAGTCATATATCACAAGAAAAAGAGTTCACACTGTAGACACATTGGGTGGAGTTTTCAATTTGTCTAGGTAAAACAAATGAAGAGTTCAGAACATTAAAAAAAAAAAAAAAAGTGAATGATGGTATATCTCCTTTCCACTGTGTCATTCTGACTACTCTTTTATCTCTGCCATTTACTCTCTCTCCTGGAATTTGTGTGCCTCTGTTCTCCGATGGTACCTGTGTCAATGTGTATGCCACTAGCTTGGATTTCAAAGGACTATCCAGTAAAAGAACATCCTTCCTGCAAGAGAATCATGTCATGAAATTCAGTCACACCCCTGGGCCTGTAGGAACTAGAAACTATGATGAAAACTATGGATGAGGAATCATCTGGTAAAAAAAACCTGAAAGGTTGTTGCAACAAAGGTCTAGCACTTGAAAGCATTTATGAAGCTGTTCATTTACCACCAGAACATTATCAAATGGTCTGAGGAAAATTATGTATGTTTTTGGGTGTAAGGGAAAAAATGGAGGTTACGAAACCTTCGTGAGTTAAAGGTAACTTTTCTAAGTACAGACAAAAGGATGAGAAGAGCACTGCCAGTGAGCCACCAGGTATGTTGCTGTTACAGAGCCTGTGACTATGGACAGTAGTTGGAAAAGTGGTGGCAGTGGAAGGGAAGGAGCAGAGGACTGGCAGGTCTCTAAGTGCAGTGAGAGTGTGGCAAATGGCATAATTGTCCACCAGCTTTGGGATGCTAAACACAGGGCCATGAATGGAGTTTGCCATGATGTTGGGAGGTGACGGCGTGAATTCCAGTAACATATCGAGAACATATTCTTGAAGTTGGATACAGGGACCTTGATGTGCTGGTTGAAGGTCAAGCTACTTGCTTATTTAGACACGTAGTTTTGGTACGTGTTCCGTAATGCATTTATTTCTGTATTGGAATTTACATGGAAGTGTAGAAGTGTACATAGATGTTGACAATCTGGATAAAAAATACAGTTATTTGAGTGAACCAGAGCAAACTGGGATGTTAAGACAGTCTCTAGCCTGTTAATATCACAGGCTGGCCACTCATCAACTGTAGGTTGCTTTTGCTTTTCAACAGCATCAATCTTTGCCAATATGGAAAGAAATTTTTAGATCTCCTTTTTCACTGAAAAATTTACAAGACTACTGTCACAGAAAACAAAAGAGACAATCAGTGAAACCACCTCTTTCTGATTTACTTTGCATTATTATTATTATATTATTGTTATTGTTGTTGCTGTTGTCATTGTTTTTACTGTTTTTATTATTACATTGCCATGTAAAACCAGGCCAAGGTCAGCCTACTTGTGAGAGGAACTTTCTTCTGGACATCTCCTGTACCATTGCCATTGTGCGTTCACCAAACACACTTCCTCACCAGAACACAGAAGGGAGCCTGGGAGGAACCAAGGATCCACGGAAGATCTGTGGTGGCAAAAACTATGTCTACCAGTAAAATAATAATTTCTGGTGTTGTACCTAGGCTCTACAGACAGCATGACTCACAGATATAACAATAAAAGGAATAAGATTATCCCATCCAGACTGACTATTTGGCATGGCCCCGTCGTGCTGTGGGAGCCTCCAGTTCAGCACATCCTGGCAGTTTACAACAGCAGAAGAGTGAGTTTTGGAGTCTGGGGATATTCTTTGATACTGTTAACTCTATTAAGGCGATACGGCCAAAGAGTACAGAAAACTTTGTAGATTGTTTCTACTGATAGTGGCAGAATCAGCACAGCTATGAGTTCAGGACCAAACACTTGTTCTGCCTCTTTGTTATTCTGTAAGACTAGGCCAAGTTCCCCTTCACACATAAAGCCTGTGTCCTGAATCCTTTTCTTTCCTATGGGTTTTTCCCTCTCTTTATTATACTGTACTCTCAATAAGAAGAACCCCTCTGCTACAAAATAAAACTTCTTTGTTCTTTGGTTTGGGGATTTTCCTTTTTTTTTTTTTTTTGTGTAGTTCCCCAGAGATGAGCTTAAACAGGTTTTCCAGCCCATATTCTCTGTAGTTCATCCTCTTTGTTTGTGCTGTAACTTTTTCCAAAAGGGTGGGGAGAAATGTTAGAAAACTATTCTTCTGAAGGCTAGCTGTGCAATGAAGCATTTAACAACAGCAATTTCATAAGTAGAACCAGGATTATTTAAACTACCTCATACTCATAGTCAAATTCCCCCAAACATCAGATTATGCTCACATGGCCTAATCCTGGCATAGAGAGCAGCTCTTCATTCTTTGTTCCTCAAAATGATCTTTCATTAATTTGACAAAGCTTTGTTATGCTTAAGGCTTTTGAAATCTTCTATGATTTTAGCAATCTTGTTTTAAAGAAACACATTCAGGTGTCATTTCATCTGGCAAATATTGAGCCAATAACACAAAGAACTTCAGCAGAATTGCTTTTGCCAATTAAAAGAGAGTTTCTAGATGCTCTAAACATTTGTACTCTTTGATATGAAACAAGATATTTCTTGTGTAGATTGTTTTCCCACAAATGAAGATCTTAATGCTGATAAACGACTTTGACAGGTAATCAGGTAAATAAACATTTTCACTGAGTACAGACATGGTGCTATATCACTTGAATAATAGTCTTAATGAGCAAATGTGTAGTTTTGCCAGAAAAAAAAAAAGTGATGAAAATCTCATGTAACTCTAAGCTACCATAAATATAAACAATAGTGTTAAGTCCTCAGTCTTCATCTTCTGTTACAACCATCATTGGTTCGTGTTAGAAATACAAGCAAAAATATGCAATTTGGAGTCTTGGACGTATTTAAAATAAATGAAGAGGCATATATTATTTCTATTTTCATGCCTCTAACATTCAGACATAATGCAAATTCTATGAGACATGATGTTCCCTTAAAAAGTCCAGTCTGTGTACTTAGGTTTGTTTAAGGCCTCATGCCTATGATTACCCTGAGAACAGGAGAGAAGCTTATTTATTTAGTTCCAAATTCATAAAACAAACTGAAAAAAACATGTAAAAAGCAATTTTTTTTTACACTAATATTAAATGTATTCAACACTGCTTCTCAGTTCTCTGCATTTCCTTTCAATCAAGAGTGCTTTTTGTAACTGCAGAATACAGCTCTGATTCCGTGTGAGCAACAGCCACTGTTGTGCAATATTAGAAGTATATTGGAAGCACAGTGAGCTATCAGTGTGGGGTATGTGGACAGGGAAGCACAAGTGTGTGGAACTTCTTGTATTGCCACATGTGTTACATGTTAGAGTTATCCATAATGTTGGGTAAGTTCTCTTTAACCACAGTAGTAGTTTGTTGAATGCCATGTTCTGAATTTTTTTATTTTGTTGTTGTTGTTTTTCCTCCTTGAATGCTTAATTTGGGAAATTCTTACTTTACATACAGTTTTTCAAAAAAGGCTATGGAAAGCAAAAGTCTCAATCTCTTTTTCCATATAACATCTTAATAGACTTCTTCATTCTGTGGAAAAGAATTGTCTGACTGACTTTCTGTCTTCCAGCAAGAAGGTGGATAATCTATTGTCCCTTTACTTCCAGCCCAATCTCTATTTGTTCTGGTACAAAGCTAAGCCTTGTATATGATAAATAACAAAGGGTAGCGGGCTGAGATGTGGTTTTGTGTATCTTCAAGCAGAAGGGTCAGTGACTACTCCAAAATACTTTTAAATGGTGCTGAATGTTATGAAACAGCAAACATAGTTACCTCACAATTTTTCACCCATTTATCAAAAAAAGCTTAAAAAACCTCAGAAGGCCAAATCCTTAGTATGCAGTTGGTGGATCTGTGCTCATGCAAGTTATCAAGGAATCTAGTTCAATTGTAAATATGATTGAAATCACAAGGCATGGTGTGATATATCTTTTCAGCCTAGACAGTTAAGGGACAGGTAAAATAATTATGCATTACACAAGAATTTTGAGGATTTAATATTAAATCAATAGAAGGCAAGAAAACTGACTCGCCATTCAAGGAAGGCAATGGAGTATGATGTTTAACATCTACAAATTTTCATTCTTAAGAAATGTTACAGGGTCTTGTGCATTTCTGCATTTCTCAATTACAAAATATCTCCCAAAGGATCCATATTTAATACTTCCCATGAGCAATAATAACACTAAAATTGTCTGAGACAGCACAGGAAAACTGTTGCACAAATGACAGTTATTAAGATGCTTCACAGATTCAAGGCATCTTCAGATCATTTTCTATAGCACTTCAGAGAAATAAAACAGAGACCAGAATGTTGTAACAAATAACAGTATGATGACCTTTTTGTGTTTGCAGATCTGCTCTGCCATAGATCATCTCCAGGTTTAACTTAACCTCATAAAATGGGAAATAAGAAAAATAAATAGCATGCAACTTTAAGGGCAAAATTACAGCATCTAGCCACTGGCCTGCATGGGTTTACAGCTGCCCTTGTAAGCCAGTGCTGTCTGCCTCCTGCAGCCTTCTCCCGTGCTCAGGCCTTCTTTATTTATTTAAGTGTGATTTGATGTGGGGAAGCGAAGGATTTGTCACCTGCCTCCTCTCTGCCCCCTCCCACCCTAGCAATGTGCAAGGGCAGTTCTGGTGCTCCTGCAGGGGGGAGGAACGGCTGCTCTGACCCGGCTCTGACCCAGCAGAGCAGGAAACATTCTTCCTCTCTTCCTTGTGCACTGTAACCTGCAGTTATTCTGAGTAGCGACCAGGCAGCAGGTTGTGCATGGTGCTCATTCTCTAGAGGATGTAAATAGTCTTTAAAAAAGACTGCTATTTCTTTGCAGAGACTCAAACATCCTCTGATGTTCTCAGGGACCAGATCTCAGTCTGTTTGTTATACAGCTTTTCAAGAAAACAGAGGAAGTCTTGAAAAGCTTAGCAAGGCTCTAGTGGCACAAATTCAAAAAGTTTTACTGGAATTCAAGCAGCAAAACTCTGTGCTTTGTTTTGAAATTGTGCTGGAAGTACAGACAAATTCCCATCTACAGTGTATATAACTCTATGTTGAATATGACTCCATGGTATTCTCCTAATAAACATAATGTCAGCTTAAGCAAGGGGTTTCTATAATCTGTGTAGCAGTTAGTTCTGTCACTACTGCATAATTTGCACTGAGGAGCTGAAATGAACCTGCACACCATGAGGAGCAGTATAGTCAGCGTTTGTGGCTCTCATGTACCCATGTTTGTTGTGACTGACTCCTGGCGTTCTGTTCTGAGATATAGTCACTGCATTGAGAAAAATGGCCAACAGCTGTAAGAAC
>VXAV01011506.1:62312-69812 GCA_013399715.1 Alectura lathami
TTTTTTTTTTTTTTTTACATGTAGATGTCAGCAATGTCAAAGGAAAAGGGATGGGGATGCCAAGGAGAGTACCAAGTAGTTCTAAACAACAAATCAATTTCAACAGGTTGGTTGCAGCTTTTGCTCATACAAAACCATTTTTAATACCAGAGTTTACTGTATGAGCTCAAAACAACTCAGTATCACAAGCACGCTGAGAGGAAACTCTCAGTATAGGTGATATGCATTTTCCACACGTGTATCGGATGCTTCTGACTGGCTTATCAGCAATGCAGAAGATATGTTAGGCTTAATTTGCCAGATGAAGAGCATTTCCTATGAGCATCTTACATAAGGCTGGGAGCAAGCTCTGTCTTTTGTGCCCATCTCCTGTGATAGCTTTACCATGAAACCAGCTGAGGAGTATTGAATCGGTTAGGACTGATTGTTTTAATAGCAAAACTGCTCTGCTAACACAAAGCAGGAAAGAAATTTGAGCTCTGCTACTTCATAATTTGGACTGGTCATTGCACTACACACTTCCAACAAGTAAAAGTCTGAAAATCTTGAGGGAAATCTGCCCTTGGTCACGTCTACAGTGGGAATATGAAGAATTCCTCAAAGCACTGCAATGATGCTGTAGCAGCATGCAGTGCTACAAGGATGCAGCTGATGTGACAGACAAGCTGGTGTTGCTGCGATAGTTGCACTTTGTACCTTTCCTGACTGCAAGGATCTGGGCTATCCAGATCCTTCTTGCAATGCCAGTACCTCATCATGTTTGCAACATGCAATTACTGCTACTTGTTCTACTACTGCTTGATGAGATCTTGCAGCCTTGCAATAGCCAAAACTCCTCAAAACTGACAGAAATAAGCCCACTTGGAGGCCTCAAATGAAACTTCTCATACTACAGCAGAATGAAATACAATTGCTTGCACATTGCTGGCTTCTCCATACATATGCATACATATACACTTTTTTTGACTTGGCAACAACACTGAAAAAGATCCATTATTTGTGGAGCTCTAGAATTCAGACCCATAAAGGACTCAGGGCACATCCATGCGTGGGCTGTGGGCAGACACAAGCAACCTCTGTCCACACTCTAAACTCACAAAAAGCCCACGTGATTGCAGTTTAGTGAGTCACTGAACCTCAGCTAACATGCTCTGCTGCAACAAGAAAACACCTAACTTCAGGGCAAAATGTTTGAAAATATGTTTACCTCTGTCACAGTATCTAAGCATGTATTTATCAGTACCATTTTTTGGTATCATCCAGAAGACCCAGGCTCCTGCTGTGTTAAGCAGAATCTTAAGTAGAAGGCAAAAATATGAAAAAAAAAAAAAAAAAAAAGATAGTCCTTATCTTTCATGCTCTTCTGCCTTTCTCAGGAAAGGTAGAAATGCAACTAGGACAAAATGATCTGTTGTGTTACTCCAAGGTCACCCTTGGTTTGAGAAAAGAGTGGCCACCTATAGTATCACCTTCCTGTATTTTATTTGGGATGATACAAAAGAAGTCTTTTCAGGGATTAAAGCCATATATAAAACACTCATGTGCCTAGGCGAAGCATTAAGAACAACACTTCCTTTTTGGTCTTGGTAATTAAAATTTATTTATGCCTACTTTAATATAGCCTTACTGGAATTGGTAAATAAAATTTAATGTGTATGTACACTTTAAAGCAGTAGAGCAGATTGTAGAAACTGCATCACCAAAGCTTTCCTGAAGCAGAGTTAGCCTTTCCCCTTTATGCCATAGTCTGCTGTCACACATATGTTATATTACATATTAACTGGAGCTGCAGGTGGTTATGGAAAGTTGCTGTCCTCTGGGTCAAAAGAGAGGCTGTTTGTGGAAGATGATACTTAAAGACTACACACAGAGAGTATTATTGTCCAGTGAAACTCTCTTTCTTTCTTTTTCTCTCTTTCTCTCTTTCTCTCTCTTTCTTTCTTTCTTTCTTTCTTTCTTTCTTTCTTTCTTTCTCGCTTTCTCGCTTTCTCGCTTTCTTGCTTTCTTTCTCGCTTTCTTGCTTTCTTTCTCTCTTTCTCTCCTTCTCTCTCTTTCTCTTTCTCTCTTTCTTTCTCTCTTTCTCTTTCTTTCTCTCTCTTTCTCTTTCTCTCTTTCTCTCTCTCTTTCTCTCTTTCTCTTTCTTTCTCTCTTTCTCTTTCTTTCTCTCTCTTTCTTTCTTTCTCTCTCTTTCTTTCTTTCTCTTTCTTTCTTTCTTTCTTTCTTTCTTTCTTTCTTTCTTAAGCAATGGGTATTCTTATGCTTACAAGCTAAATTCTTTCTATATAAAGTGAACATTTTTTTTAGGTGCATAACTCTCCATAACTAGAATGGGCTGGGTAATTCCAAAAGGTGATTCTTATTACTTTCTTGAAATTGACAAGTCAATGAGATCTCTGAAAAGACACGGAAAATTAAATCACAAGTTAATTAAAAAAAAAAAAATCTCCACTTAATTGAACATTTATTTTATTATTTCCTTTA
Organism: Alectura lathami; assembly: GCA_013399715.1. Lineage (NCBI taxonomy): Eukaryota > Metazoa > Chordata > Aves > Galliformes > Megapodiidae > Alectura > Alectura lathami. The sequence continues at coordinate 64,794 of VXAV01011506.1, forward strand.
AAATCAAGACAGCAGTGAATGATCATACGCTCCAGAGTATTTGGACATTATGGGGATAACCTCCTGCATACCTATCACCAACATTTACTTCTCCAGTGCCCTCTAATCCTGAGCAGACATCTGCTTTATTACTTCCTTTTAGAGCTCGTGGCAGCATGGTACAACTGCTCCATTTGCTTTCCAGGCAGTGATTCTAGCTGTTTTGAGACATTGTCACTGGGGGAAGTATTCTTGAGTAATATCTTCAGGACTGAGTCTGAGATAAATCCTAGAAATCTCAGAAATTAGTCTGAGATAGTTTTCAATTCTGTATCTAATTGTATCTACAAATCTTGTTATTTATGCCTCGATATCAAGTATTGCTTTTAGCTGCTTCAGGATTAAGCTGTGTAGATTTTCAGAAGGAGGCAACAGAGCTTGTTTGAAATGAAAGTTTTGTTTTTCTTTTTATCTGTGGAGGTGGTCAGTGAAGGAGGCTTTTTTTCCTTTTTTTTTAATTTGATTCCTTTTTCCAGGTGGCTGCTGTTGGAAAAAATAGGGAAAATTACCNACATGTCATCCAGAGAGGATGACAATAACCTGATTAAGCTTTGAAATTAGCTTTACTTTAAGCAGGATTGGGACTAGATGACTTTCAAAGGTCTCTTCTAAAAAAGACTGTTCTCTGATCCTGTGGTACTCTCATTTAGCCCATGGATTTTATGCAAACCTTCAGGCATATTTGAACATTGTTAGGGGTATGGAGCATAGTTCTAAAACTAAAATTAAAGCTGACGTTTGCCAGTAAATCTGCATGACATAAAGCATCACCTCACAGACATACTGGCTTCAGTCCCAAAGCATTAGAGGAACTACTGATGATCCAAACTGCCCACTCAAGGCTCCCTGAAAGCCTTCTTTACAGCTGCATTTAAGGTATGATTCTCTAGGACAACACTAGGTCTCCAAGAACCAGGTGGAGAAGCTGCTTCTCCTGGCTAAATATAGTCCAGATTATCCTTTGCTAAATGCCCAGTGGTGCAAATACTAGTCTTTCCTCTGTTCAGACAAGTATGCATTGTGAGGTTTCACTTTAGCATCACTCATTTGGCTCTCAGAAGAAGGAAAGTCTCAAGCTTGAAAAACGAACCTCTAAAACTAGCCAAGGAGCTCAAGGATAGTAACCTGGTATCTGTAGTTAACAGAGTATACTCACTAAGAGGCTTACAAATGGCAACCAAAAGTGCAGCTTTTGGTTTTAACTTCCTGTGGATGGCACTTCATTTAATCAAAATATTTTGTGCTGATAGTATTTTAGGAGGAATGTAGGGCGTTGTAAATCTACGGGCAAAAGTATTATGTAGGATTTAGAGAGGTAAGAGTTTTGTCCTAACAGTTATCTACCTGTTAAGAAGCAAACACCCTCCCAGAATTTCTAGTCAATCCTCATTTAGGTGCAGCCTAAGTGAGGAAGATGGATAGGCCCTCTCAGGGCCGAGTATGGAGGACTCCAAGTCCCATTCAGCAGTGCTCTGATTAAATCAACAGGAGCTGAATGAACTCAGCACTTCATTTCTTGATACCTCATGGTATCAGGGCCTATGTTACACCATGTATTGCATTACTTTTCTGTCAGGAAACAATTAAATTCCTGTTGGTATTCATAACCTGTAAGAAAAGATACACAAAGGATTTGAATAAACTGTTTAATCTTCCAAACACCAAGAAAAGATCTCATAATACAGATTTGTAAAGAATTCTATCTTCTCACCAAATGTATTTGAGAACTATTTTACACATATCATTTACAAAGAGCTTTTTCCTACTGGATTTTTATAGGAGACATGCAATGCCAGCTAGACACCTTGTTAGTTTCAGCAAGGATGATGGTATTTGTGACTCTAGCCATTGACTAGCACAAGAAACAGAATTCATCTCACCTAATTTTGGTCATCCTGAAGGTAGGCATCTTGTTTATATTACTCATCAAGGCCTCCTTGGTGAGTGTGCACAGAAGATATCTGAACCAGATAGAATAAATATTTGTCTGCAACCATCTAGTTATTTCCACTGACTACAAAGAAAGGGTTGATTGAGACCAATATCTGGTGTTTAATTCCTGCTAGTGGAAAAGCATCTAAGTTTTTATACATATTGCATGAATGTGCTCAGATGAAAGAACATGCAAAATAAGTTAAAGAAAACTTGGATATAGCTGGATATGTAAATGGGTTTATTTTTTTAATTTGTTAAAATATTGAATTCTTTACACTAATCTGAGTCAAATGGTGATACTTCTGTCAATATAGAGTACAAAATAGCACTGCAGTTTCTAGAGTTATTGCTATTTTAGGATACAGTGAGAGCTGAGTGTCCTCAATAACTCTCAAGATAAGCCCTTTAAAGCAGTTGTTTAAGACATAAGGTTCAGGAGGTTTCTATGGAGATGGTTCTTTTTCTGTAGGTGTATTAAAATAACCATTTGCATCAAAGGAGAGTTCTGGAAAATGGTTGTTCCAAATTGTGTTTGTCAATCCATAACTTGTCATATCGTATAATATGCCTGATATAAATACTGAAGCCAAAACAATTTCACCACCTATGCAAATCAGATCATTCAGATTAAATCCAATCCTATGAAATCCTTCCTTACAACAGAAATACCTTCACTCTACTTATGTCCCAGACAACAGTCCACAGCATGCCTGCTGCTGACTTCTTTCTACACTGATTCGTGCTAGATACTTCCTGCCAGGTTTCTGCAATTTCCCTTAGTGGGTACAGTTCCTGTGCAAATTCTGTTACAGTAAGCTGCCTAGATTCTGCCTAACCTGGAAAACCTCCTGGTGTATTTGTACACAGATCGACTGTCAGCATGGTGATGCCACCTCCGTGGTGGGGTGGAATGGTGGACAGCCTGCAACGTTTCAGACCTGCAGCATCCATACATGCCTCAGTTATGAAACTACAGTGTGGCCTGATGGAGCAGATGTCCCGTCTTGCACATGAGCTGTCAGCAAGTGGGGACAGCCATCAAAGGGAACTACCTGGCAGAGGTGCAGTGCCCACCATGTGTGGCTGCCGCCAAGTGCACTCCAGCGCCAGGAACAGGTGGGGATGAAGATCTGAGAGACAGCTCCTTCTTCTCCAGCCATTAGTTCAGGTATTTCTTCCTCCGTGTCACAGAATCACAGAATGGTTGAAGTTGGCAGCGATTTCTGAGTCCATCTGGTCCAACTCCTGTTCCAGCAGGGACACCCAGAGCGGGGTGCCCAGGAACATCTCCAGGTGGTTCCTGAAGATCTCCAGGGAGGGGATTCCAGAACCTCTCTGTGGCAGTGCTCCACCTTCCACAAAGTGAAGAGTTTCCTGATGTTTAGACTGAACTTCCTGTGCTTCAGTTTGTGCACAATGACTCTTGTCCTTTCACTGGGCACCCCTGAAAAGAGCCTGGCTCTGTGTTCATTGCATGCTCCCTTTAGGTATTTATATCTCTCCCTCACAAAGATCCTTTTTTTTTTTTTTTTTTTTTCCTCAGGCTATGGCTTTTTGCCTTGCTTCTCAAGGATCCTCTGTTCCTTTTCATTATTTGCAACTCATATCTTTGCAGAAATGTGACTTGAAAATTTCCTCTGCTTCTGAGGTTCAGCAAATACCTTTGTTTTGAATGCTGTGACGTGGATGGGGGCTCACTTGGGATAGAGGCATCTGCTGTTTAAGCTCTCTAAGTCCATTCTGAAACTTAAATATTTGAACAACTGTCTTAACCAAGGGCAAGGGGTAACACCCTTCTGTTTTTCAGAAAAGAAAATGTTTTCAGGCTGCAATGTTTTTCTAAACCCTATTGACCATACTTCCTAGTGAAGTTAGATAGCCTGTAGGGTAAAGTTCAAGACAGTGTATTTGCTGAGCCCATGAATATATGAACATACCACAAGATATTGATTTGCTGTCATCAGCTACTGAAAATCCAGAACCACTTTACTTTAAAAAACAAGGGGTTTAATAACTTGCTATACCTTTAGCCTTCCTCCTTCTCAAGTTAAAAATTAACAACTGTAGCTGACAAATGTTTATTGTCTAGCAGCAAGTTCACTTTGCTGATTCTCCAAATATTCAGATAGAATCGGCTTCTGATCCACAGCAATTTCAGCTCACATGATTACAAACACCTACCAGATCAGATAAGTTCAGCTTTCACTGTTCACTGCCACTAGGCTGAGATTTACCCTTGACCCACATTTTTCAGCTGCTTACATAGAAAAGAAGTGGGTAGATTATAACCGAAATTCAAAACAGGGCTATGTTACTATAGTATAATGCATACATTAGCCTTTGTGGTGGCCAAAAAAAAAAAAAAAAAAAGGATGGAAAATCCATATATCAACGCCAACAAATGAAGAATTTAAAGCAAATACCTAAATAGTTTATGTATGCACAGATGCCATAATAAACATACTCCGAAGAGCACTAAGGGAACTAGTTAATGAAATGTTCAATAAGAACATCTTGTACATTTTACTGGAAGAACATTACATTGTCTGGAAGAACAATTTGAAAGAATGATTAATACTATCACTGGCTTCTGTGAAGAATAATTGCAGGAGTCTAATTATATTAACCTATAATGGCATACACTGTATCTAGACTGTATTAAAATAATATAAAGAAAAAATGTTATATATATATGCAGAAAAAAGAGAGTATTAATTACCAGTCAAAATACATATTATAAAGGATAAGAAGCACTTGAATTCATCAAAATTTCTTATAACAAGGTTTTCGTGGGTTTTAGAGTAATCATTAAAAGAAGTTACACAGCAATATTTAGAATACCTGTTTCTCTCATATACCAAATCTGAGCTATAGTGATTACTGTATTAACTATAATATGTTTTCCAGCATGAAATAAATAAGCCTTAAGAGTCCCATTATTTCTTCTCCCTATGAAGAGATTTATGCACATCCTTCTGAGCACCATTAACAGAGATAAGACTTATGTATGCAAATCCTTAGACAGCACATGGAGAATAGAATGGT
>VXAV01011506.1:72312-78178 GCA_013399715.1 Alectura lathami
ATCCATTTGGATAGGCTTTTGACTACAGCAAAAAATACTGTGACAAAATCTTTACAAGAAACCATTCAGAAATTATCTACTGCTTCAAATGCATTGAATTTTGGGTGGTGGCCAGATTTGCAGTACTTATTCCCCTTCATGCTCCTTGAAAGGCTCCCAAAGTTGATGGGTCCCACTGGTCTGGTTGATGTTCACTAAAAACTTCAGAAAAGTCCATCAAATCCCAAAATGAAATAGCTGTGAGCAGAGAACAGTACACCATAGTAGCAAATGGAGGTTTTAACCATTTGACTGTTAAGTGAATCCACCAAAAAAATTGTACTATATTTTATGATCTGGGGTAGAAGTAGTTTGTGCTAAACATCAGGAGCTATGACATGCCTTATTGTATTTCATGGGCCAAAGAACTGATATCTTCTGCCCTGGAGGAGCAGACATATGAAAGCAAAGCAGTTATTTGATATCAAAGACCACAGTCTAGATTACAGAAGTAAGATATAGCTGCTGATGTGCTGAAGTTCTCTGATTTTTTTTTTTTTTTTTTAAAGGCATTTGGCCTACTCTGTGGAGGCATGCCTTTTCCACTATACAGGTCACAGAATACTAGTTTAGCTACCTAGGCATGTCCTCTTTCAAGTGATAGAGTCACAGACTTTGCCTAACCTCGGTCAAATAAATGCTGTCAGGGGATCCATTAAGTGCATAATGTAATTCCCAACATTCCCATAGAAAAACAGACCTTTTCCTTAGCTGAATGCTTGCCATAGATGAACTCCAGCATTGAGGGACTTCCAGGATAACCGCTCTAAAATTAACTCGCAAGTTAGACAGAGAGTTGAGTAAAGCTTTCTTGCTTAATAGAAGTTCTGAAAATAGAAGATGTTTTAAACAACAGGCTGTTTTCACTGATCAGCAGCTGCAGGAGTTTTCCTGTATCCTTCCATTTTGAAAAACCTTGATAGAAGAGAAATCATCCTGATGAACCTGTGAAACAAGCAAGCAAGCAAGCAAACAAACAAAAACTCAACAATAAGAATTTACAAAAGCCATTGGTATTTGAGTAACTCACTTCCTGACTCTTGGGATCAGCGTGTCATCTGTTTTTAGGATGTGGAAAGTAGGAACAAGAGATGAGGTGAAGAGGGGCAGAAAGTACATTTATACGTCATTGTCACTTCTGAGATGCTCTCTGGGGACTGACCTTGCAGAACAAGCAGCATATTCCCTGAAACAGTGTGGAAGCATTACCAGATTAATATGGAAAGGCAAGTAAAAAATGTTCTTCAAAATTGGGAATGTACAGGAATTACTTATCTGCTACAAAGGGACTTGCAAATGAGTTTCAGGGCAACTGAACACTGAATTTCTTAGTGTATCACAATTACAGAAAAAAATGTACTGTGAGTGGGAGAGATTTTTAAATGTTATTAATTATTTCATCAAAGGTTTAATGTTATTTTTGTGAAGATCATGCCTTTCTTCCCTTTTTTCCAGCAACCTTCATTACAGTGCCTTTATCCTTTCAGCATGTATTTAGGTTATTATACTTATTTTCCAGTCTTGACATTATAAAATGCATTCTGGGGAAAGGAAGGAAATAAGTGGAGGGAAGTAAATATAGAATGATAAAGATGGTCTTTACAACATAAAATAAATTTTACTGAATTGGAAATCAAATATTTTAGTTCCCAGATCTTCCGTTACCACCTACAAATACATTTGGGTCCCTTACAACTACTTCTGTTTAACTGAGATCTCTTATCATACATGAAGGAATATATTATTATAGACCCATGTGATAATTAAGATAACTGAGAATTTGCTAAAAGCATGCTATCAAAACTGGGAAGAGATCTATCAGTGCCAGTTTTGTTGTGGTCAGTCAAATATTCCTTTAGAGAGTTCCTATACTTTACTGGGTTTGTTAGATTTGAGTGTTGTTTAAAGGAATTGGCCTAGAGTAAAATAACTTGTGCCATTGAGTTATCTCAAGGAATACAGAAAGCGTTCAAAACAACATCTGATGTCTGTGTTCCTCTAAGCAACTAGGATCTCGAGTGTTTTTACTTACACTGGGAGCAAACACATTTCCACTATAATTTGGCAGACTCTCAGAACATCTTATATCATTCTGTAGACAGCCCTAAAAAGCTCTTTTCCTTAATTAGAAAAGGAAACAGCATTTCAGGTCTACTGAACAAGCTTAGCTTATACCAACTTGTGGCAAAGAAGGTATTACTGAATGCATTTTATTGTTTAAATTTGGAACAATTTTTATGCAATTCTTCTATGATGATCTTAAATGTCCTTTTCAACCGTGGCCATTCTATGATTCTATGATTCTATGATTCTAGGATTCTAGGATTCTAGGATTCCATGATATAAAGATTCACTGACTTTGCCAACATGAAATTCGGACATTGTTCCAGGTCATACTTAGTAAATTGCTCCTAACAACAGAAGGGGCCAAACTAACCTCCCTTTTTGCAGCAAATGATCCAGGGAAAAGGGAATCTCCTTTTTTTTTGCACGTTCTGGAACCAGCTGTCCCATTTGTCTCCAGCAGCAGAGGCAGATAGCTCTTAAAGTACTCATATTTTATATCACGGTATTTCCTACATTGTTACAAATGCCAACCCCCTTTATTTTATTCATCTTCTGCATGATAGTTGCGGGAGTGAGGGAAAACGCAACACAAGGTGCACATGAATATTATGGATCTGTGGGCAGCAGTGCTCAGGCTGAGAGGGGAGCTCAGTTGCCATGACCCTTTAAATTGCTGGTATCTTCTACTGTGCATGTTTCAAAGGGACTCAGTTTGTGCCAGGGGCAGTAACCACCTTGCAGGATTTCCACCTTCTTGCAGGCAGCTTGTTTTGCACTGGTTGTCTTGCAGCCATCAGATGGCAGCAGCTTTCAGTTGTCACTCCTGGACTGATTTGTATTCCAAACACTGGACAAAAAGAGAGGTTAAAGACTGCGTAGCCCTTCAGCTCCTAACATAAATCCCGTTTTGCAATAAAACAAAGAATATAGCATAAAAGATAAGTTGGAGTTATTTAAGTTGTAGGATGTAAGTTTGAGGTCTTCTCTGGGGCCTCATTCCAAGGTCAAAATTTTAAGCAGCCTGTTTTGTTGTATAACTATGTCATCGTCAGCTGAGTTTTGGTATTTTGTTTTCCAGAACTACTAGTGCAATAATAATCAGCCCAGTAGTAATCTTTGCAAAATCCTTTCTCATTGCTTACTATATTGAAGTAGAATGAAAACAAATTGGCAGCAGGCATCTAGAAAATTAGATATTAACTTTCAAAAGTGCATGCTAGTTTGCCCTGTAATAGCTGGGAAACAAGAACATTATGTTTCAGCACTGAACCTTTTTGTGGAATCAAAATATTCTCTACTATAGCCTGGTTCACATCTGCTGTGGGCTTTAATGTTGTTAACAATACTTGTGATTGCAGTAATAGAAATGTAGTCAGGGAAGAAAAAGGGAAAACCCTCTTATTTGTATTCAGAACTCTAACTCTAACAATGCAGTTAATCCTACTGCAATTACTGGAAAAAAAATAAAGGAACAAATCTGAGAAAAGAAAATTAAAGTGAAAAAAAAATAACAAACCCGCCTCTGCATTTAATTAATGTTAGAAACAAGCCCATATAAGCAAAGTGGTTCATGCTTGTGACAGAAAATTTGGATCAAAATCAGTATTTTGATAAAGACTGTTATTATAGAAATAACGTAGTTGACCACAGAGAAAGCCAAAGGGAAAAATGTAGTCCCTTTGGCTATAGGAAGATTTAGGGCAAAGCAGATAGCTGAAGCTATTATTAAGATGACCATGGGTTGCACAGCAGGGCAGCAGCATTACTGATAGGAAAGTTGCACAATGTCAGAGTTGCTGCTCTGCCCTGAATCTGGGAGTTCATATGTTTTACCAGGCACAGCTGATGGAGCAGAAGTGCTTGGGTCCCTCTGCTTTCTCCTTACCAATACTCCTGACAGAACAACACGAGTTGTTTCCTTGCGAGAAATGAAAGGGAAGATATGCCCACTATCTGTGATTTGAGCAAGGGGGCCCCTTTCCATTTTATCCTATGCCTTCCATTTTCCTATGCCTTCCACTTCCCTGTGCATTTTTCGTTGAGGATTTTGATACTCATTTCTTTCACCACTGCCTGATGTTAAGCGTTGTTGGCCACCTTCTGCTTTTGGCTTAGTTGCCCTGACTTTCTGTTTGCCAGCTTCTCAGAAACTTTATCATTAGCTCTATTTCCTGGATTTGCTCCATCCTGAACTCTTCTCATCGCATGAAGATCTGTCCATCCTACTTTCTGTAGCCTCTTGTTGCTCATGATATCCATTTTCTTTTCATGCTACTAATGTCATCAGCCTCCCTGAATGGGTTTCAACTTCTCTAAGCTATTTATACGATGGATGCCTGCATCTAAACTGGTCACCCGGGCTCCCTTTGGCCGCTACTTTCAGGAATAGGCGTTTCTACTGTGACCCATCCGGCTGAAAATAGCAGGCGGTTAAGCAAATAGGCTGTGTGAAATTGTTGATGTTGTAGCTGTGTAAAATAAGGTGAGATAAATGCCACTTGTATTTTCATTCACAAGGTAGGATAGATAAGAATTACAGTAAGAATTTATTAAGAATTCTCATAACTAAATCTTAATTCAGTTTCTGAGAATGGTTAAAGAACTGGAGTAAACCCAACACAATAACTTATTTTTATTGCAGATATAAGTGCACTGTCTTTAGACTATTAAATTTTGCTAAGAATGGTTGATAAACATCTATTTTACTGATATGATAGTATGCTTCCTGATGTCTATAAAATATATACCTTTAACCTTACTTTCTGGAAAAAAAAAAAAAAAGGTTATTTAACAGGAACTTTATTATATGTTGTTAAAATAAGACAAAATAATTTGTAGATGTAGAAACTTAATCTGCATATAGTATGAAACTGTCTCCAGTCCTGTACATATATACCTATATGAGTATTTCACAACATACCTTACAAGAGATCTGATTGTTAAATTATTTTCTTTCACAATAACAGAGTTTTAAGTTAGTCTCCTAAATCAGTTATGCCAAGTTATTGGGTAATGCCATTGCTCAGTACATATCAGGACAAAAGACAATGGATTTTGTGTGACATATATTACAATTTGTCAAGTTAGCTGGAGCATAACACTTTCTTTCGTACTTATGTTGGTCATCTGAACATTAGATAGTTCTGTGAGCAATAAGCTGTGCCGTTAATACATTGTAAATGCATCTTCCTTCCTTTTGCAGTAAAGAACCATGATGTCACTGTTGGCCCTACAGCCCTATTCACAAGTGAGGCTGGTGCTGACATCTTTCAGCTTTTCCCTAATTCACCCCACTGAAAAGATCATTATGGTCTGTCTAGTTCACCCGTTTAACTCTGCTCCTTTTATTTCTCTCATCTTATCCTTCACTGGTGGATTTAATCAGTGCTTTGCCTTCAGGTCTCCACATAGCTCATCCCATTCCTCTGTGAAAATTTTGCCAATATGGCTACAAAATTCAGCCAATTGATAGATTTACAACATGGTACAAAACAAAACTAACACAGTATGGAATATTTTGAATATTTCTTGTGTATATTTTTGCCTTTGTCCCCATTCTTAGTATTTTTATCTTTGTCTAGGGTTAAGTATTGATATAATGTATTTATAAATTTAACACAGCTTGCATGTTACAGACATACTGGAGATTAGTAAAGATGTAGAGGTACAGTCTACAAGCATTAATGTTGATGTATAGTATTCAGTACAACACCATATGTATGAACATGATGCTTTTCAATTGTTTCTTTTTTTTTTTTTT
>VXAV01011506.1:78202-92481 GCA_013399715.1 Alectura lathami
CTTATATGAACTCTGTTATTGCTGCATCTGTCAATTGTACCTCATAATTTATAGCATATTTATCTTCATAACACTAATGCAACGTAAATAAATGCTGTTGTTCCCATTTAACAGATGGAGAACTAAAGAACAGAGAAACAAAGGTTTAAGAAAGAACATTTGACATCCAAAGCACAATTGAAGTGTCTAGATTATTAAAAACAAAGTCCTCAAATCCACATTTGACAAACCTTAACTAACTATATAGATAATTGTAACTGACTGCACACCGCAATTATCAGTGGGAAAACCTCAAAATAAAGGACATTGCTAGATGTAGACCTCAGGATTTAATGCACAGTATCTAATTTAAGACAACAGGTACCCAAGAGCCACTGTGTAATAGTAGACATAGAATACTCAAATTTCATAGTCTTGTAAAATCCCAGAATAGCAGAAATAAACATACAAAAATCTCACCACACCCATGTGATGTTTATCATTAAAGAATGAAGTTACTGAAAAGTTAGGAATCTAGTCAAAAAGAATAGCTAGCTAAAAGGGTAAAATTCTTATGTTTTCACACCACCTTAGGAGCTCAGGTCATGTGTACTACTCATCAGAAATAACCTTCACTGTACTTGTGAATGGACAATGCTCTTTAATTTTTCTTCTCTAAACTCATGATCAAAAAGCAGAGGACAACAGATGAATGAAAGAAAAAAAAAATCATCCTCAGAAATGGAATAGAGCTTTTACCTAAATGAAGTAAAACAGAAATACACCCCTCCTCCTCCAAAAAAAAAAAAAAGTCTTCAAATACCTTTAAATACTTGGGGAACAAAGAAGTCTGCTAAAGGCCTGACACATTAGTGAATAGGACCATTAGTATACAAAGGATCTAGCATAAGCTTATAGATGAAATATTAAATGATTTTTTTTTGCACTTCTATTCATTATAGGGAAGATTAAAGAGGTACCTTTATTACTGAATTTCTTTATAGTTAAAATCCTGAAGACACAATTACCAGTGTGAAGAGGTAATTGGAGAGACTGATGCCTAACAGTTTGGTACTAAAGTAATGGAAAGTGACAAATGGGCAATCAGCTTTTAAAAAAGGGTTCTTCCTTGCTCTACCAGACCAGTAAGTCTAACTTTCTTATCACGAAAATTGCTAGGAATTAAAATAAAAATACTTAGCAGACAAAACAAAAAAGATTATATATTTTGCAAGAATCAGAACAGCTTTTGTAGAAGAAAGTCATATTTTGCAAAACTATGGCAATTCTCTGAAGTCAAAGGTTCATTTGAATAATATTGACTCAAACTTATGAACCTGAATTTTCAAAGACAGAAAAACAGTATTAATGACACAGAATTGTCATGGGTTAAAGGGGTAAAGCTTCTCCAAGATTACTTGGTGAAAGATAGGAAACAAAGAGTAGAGTGAATAATCATGTTTTCAGAGCAAGGAACTAGCACTGCAGGAATCTGTTCTGGAGGGGAGGCAGGGATTTACAAATGCTTTGGACAAGGCAGTGAGCTGTGAGGTGATATTTTTGTGTAATGATACAGAGTTAATCAGGATAGTAAAAGCATAAGCTGGATGTGGGGAGTGACAGAACAGCCTCATGATATTGAGCAATGAAGTGACAGATGAAATCATTGTCAATAAGTGGAAAGTCATGCACTGAGAAAAAAAATAACCTTCACTGTTCATACACAGTGATGGACTCTAAATTAACTACTACTGCTCTTGAAAGCAATCTTAAAGACCCTGAGAATATCAGTGAAATGTTAAGTGCTATGTCTTCTACAAGAAAAAGATGTCAAATAGGAATTACTGGGAAAAGTACGAGGAATTAAAAAATTCAGATAGATGCGTAAATATATGGTACACTAAAGACTAATAAAAAGACTAATAAAAAACAAATTATTCAGCATTTCTTATAGCATAAGAATTAAGAAAGCATTTATTAGGTTCCAGGCTTGGAACAAATAAAAGGAAGCACATTTTCACACAATAAAACTGAAAAAGACAGGGGACAGTTCATCTGCATTTTTTAAATTGTGGCTGGACCTTCTGGCTCAGGAAGTCCCAAAAGTGCTGAACTGCAAAAGCTGGGACTCTTTATCAGAAGAAAGGATCGTTTTACTTGATCTATTTCCTATATTCTTTTCATAATGATCTATTAGGCTATATTTATTCCAGGCAACTAAATAGAGCCACGGCAGAGACCCAAGTCCAGAGAATTTAGCTTGACTGACAGAAGTAAGGCCACACTTTTTGTCTAAAAGGCAAAAAAATAAGTGTACCCTGGCTTCTTTTCTTCACTAACAGAGGCAAAGCCTCAGTGTCCACTGTCAGTGTGGTGGGTGAGGTAGGACTTTGGCTCCATTGGGACAATTATTACATTCTAACATTGAACGTTTTTTCATATTACAATATTTTTTAAAAAATCTTGGAGTGAGTTAAACCCTTTACTTCTTTTCAACTGCATCATGACATCTTTGTTCAAAGCATGAGATTATTTTTCCTTCTACAGACTTTTATTTTTTTTAGCTGTAAAAATGTACCTAGTAAATTCTTTGACTTCTTATTTTTTCTGAAGTATGGTTAGACATCTCAATCGTGCATATGGGGAATGAGTTTGTGTGTAAAGGAAGTGAGATTTGTTCAGATATAGGTGATGATTTGTTTGGTTCAAATCCAAATTACAATAATTTGGTCAGCCCAGAAACAAAACTAACTGCAGGTCTCTCACAAGGATTTTGTTCCATTCCCACCCATGAATTAGGTCTAGAAATAGAAAGAAAACAAATGTTTGTTCCCACGCTATTGTTACAATAAAACAAAAGCTTCTAAACTTTGGAGGAATTCTGAAAAGCTATTAGATTTCATGTTTCACATGCTTGCTACAGGTGAAAATGTGTTATGCTGGAGAACTTTTTCTTATTTTTAAGGCAGTAATTTCCACTTTGGGACAACTCTTGTAATTCTCACAGGCTACTCTCCACATCTATTATCACACTTCTAATTGACCCATTTGTATATTTTGCTGCTTGACAGTGCTCCATGTGCTCTCCCATGGTTTCGTCATGGTTTCAGACCACCGCTTGAGAACTAATGACATATTGGACAAATTAGTTTTATTTTTCTTGCTGATCCCTATACTAATCCCAGGAGCAGTGTGCTGAGCAAACTACCATTCAGAAATCGCAATATTTGAGCTGATCATAGACTGTGTTTATTGTATGCAGACCACTTGGAGAGGATCTCTAGACAGCAGATCACTTCTTATAGCTTGGTTTGTCTGCAAAGCCAGTGTGGACTGAAGAGCTGTGTGCTTGCAGATATACGTCTCACGCGGACTCGTGTATGGCTGTCTCTGGACCGAGGCTCACTAGCGGCTGTTGTCTCTCCAGCCTTCCTTGTCATTGCACAAGTCCTATACTATACTATACTGTACTGTACTATACTGTACTATACTGTACTATACTACTACACCTACTTATACTTGCCATTTTCCCAATAAGAATTATTTTTTATCATGGAAGCATTTCTTTGATACTGGTGTTGATTATGACATTATCCCAAGGCATGGTAAAAATGTTTTTTTTTTTTTGTTTTGTTTTTGCTTCCATCTGTGTGTCTATGATTAAACATCTGACCTGACAAACATATATATTTTTAAACACACCTTACTGATATCTCTAACTGAAATCAGATTATTTTACTTAATAGTTCTGTAAAACAGGACAAGAAATAAAGCAATAAACCTTTAACTGTATGCTTATTTGAAGTGCATTTTTTTTCCAGAGAAAATGACCACTATAAAGATGCTGTTGATGCAAGTGATTTTGTCAGGAACTGTTTGTATGCTTTCAGAGAACAGTGGGGAAGATACAGCAGTGATAAGGGATGAAAAAGTATCAGAAGTGAGAATATACTCACAATGTTTAGATGATTGTATAGCAATATATGACTGAATTCATTCTGAGAGTAGTCATCTGAGTATATACTGAACCGTACAAGAACATTCCCTTTAAGAAATTATTAAGAGGTTTAACTACAACATAAATAAGAATGTGGCACAAAGTGTTTGGATATTCCTCTAATGGGGAGGAGATAAGCTGAGATAAGAAAGGAATTGGAAGAATTTTGTCTAAGGACAAGATGTATTATTCTCAGACCCTAAAGTTATACATGTGATTAGGGCTACATTGCTAGAATAACATAAAGTTTTTTGGTAAGTCTACGTAGTGTTATTGCTGTTATATAAATTATAGCCATTGCTCCAGGTAAATCTAGGAATTTGACCTTGACATGTAACACAATTCTGATTCATTGATCTAATTAATCTTCCTCATAAAGCAAATTCATTTGCAGCTAAATATAGCATTCACTTCCACACTTACAAAATGTTACCTTTTAGACAGTATATTTGGTTTGATTCTCAAATGCATGAGCATGGCTCTGAGATTTGCTCCAGCCCCAAGGATATGGGGCTCAGCCCAGGCTGCATGCCTTCTTGAAGCAGGATAGAAGTGATATTTCCTGAATGTTTTCATTGGTAATATAAGAAAGGTAAGAAATACTTATAAAAAAAAATAAAAAGCAAAAAAAAAGACGTTCATTTCAAATGCGGGCTTACTGTGAATAATCTGTATCTGAATTTTCTTGTTTGGCCAGCTCAGGCTTATAAATCACATAATAGCAGTCCTGATGTGACATTGTGTGAGGTGTTTCAAAACAAGGACTTGTAGTCACTTAACTGTTCCCTTTCCACAAATATACAGAAACTAGATCATTTCCAGTGGTAGCCACAGAATATCCTGGGACACAACAGTTGAAAATTATATATTACAGCAGAGAAAATGTATACATAAGATACTTCATAAGAGAACCCTTAAGGCATGTCTACACCGAGCTCTCTCTGAAACCAGAAACAGCACGAGAGCAATCAAAAAGAGTCCAGAAGAATCTAGCAATAATGATGAGTTACTGACTAAAAGACTAGCATAGAAGGAAAAGCTGAGGCACACGGTAATGCGTGATCAGGGAAAACTGGTGGAGATAGTCACCTCCAAAATATAAAAAAACTGCCATAGAAAATCAAGGAACAAATGAAAAACTGTTATTGCTAAGTCTGCCATGTCTAGGACTATAAATAATAGGCTTTAAATGAAACAAAGTTTAGCACATTAGGAACAGTTAAATACTGGAGTAGATTGCATAGAGAAATTATGGAATGTCTATCACTGGATACTTTTAAGAATAGGTTAGAAAAATATCTGTCAGGAATTATTTTGATAGAGCTGATCCTTTCTTTGGGCAGAGAGATGAGCTGGATGACCTCTTGAGGTCCCTTCTGGTCTTATTTTCCATGATTTTGTGACCATGGCACTCTGCCCAGACTGATGCTTTTGGGTGCAAGACCTTCTTAACATGACCATGCAGCATTTCAGGGCTAAAATGTCCCCTTTGCTGAATTAATGAACCCAGTCAGAGGTACCTTGGGGGTGCCTGATCAGACTCCAGCTTGGCCTACAGGTCTGCAGTTTAAATAATCACCTTACACATTCGAAAAATACACTCTGAAATGCAGGCTTGAGACAACATCTACCGAGAGCACCTCTGTGCTTAGGGGTCAGCTGGGGACATGGGCCTGTTAACCACTGTCAAACACCATCTGCAAGGGAGTCACACAAAGTGACACTTCTCCGTCCCAGGCACCACACATTCTTTCCATGGCCCAGTGCATGTGACTGCTTGGCATGGTCTGTGACAGCCAGCATTACTGGGAGGTGCAAGCAGCTGCAGTGGGCCGTCCTCAGGCTCCCTTTTAAGCTCCTTCTGTTAGGGCTTGTGTGTTAGGGGTTACACACCCATGTGTTGAGTGCTGGTGATATGGCTCTGTGCTTGCAGGCCACAGTCTGACGTTGTCTGTAAGAGAGGTCAGCTTTCCAGCCCCGTCACTTTGATAAGTAACTAGCGTTGCTGTGCTATTTCTGGTCTACAGGGAACTCCTAGGGAACACTACAAATGTCATGGCAGTATTACCTTGTGTTAGATGAAGTGTCTGAGAGGGTGCAATGCACTGATTTGCCAGGGAGAGGGAATTGGATCAGAAGCACATTAAATCTAGTAGGCATGTCAGCCATCCTTCCTCTGGCCTAGCCGCAGAAAGCTGTCGATCTCTGCTATGGAAGAAACAGCTGAAACACAGGACAAGGCACAGCCAGTGTGAGGAAAGCAGCAGGCCGAAGGGGCTGCTTCAGGTCTTCAGACCTTAAGGATGAGGAATAGACAGGGTTACGGAGCATACCCTCTCAAATTCCAGCTACAGAAGCATCCTTTGGCTTCCTACTGCACACCAGTTCCAGCAGTGACAGTGATCTGTGAGATGTAACAGCTGAAAGCTGCTGGATCATAAATGTCCCACTGGCACTCAGTCTACATACTTGAGAGCAATTCATCTGTGGTTTCTGTGCCCAGAGTAGGCGGAGCAGCCAGCAGGGCAGATGTCCTTGTCCAAGGACAGTTAGATCATCCAAATCCCCACTTGTTATAAGGCAGAAGTTGTGAAGTCCTCTGCAGTGGCAAAGATCACTGGTTTTCTTGAGGTATTGCTGCAGAGCTAGCAACATCCAACCTTGCTCTCAAGTGCACTGGTTTTGACAAGAATATAGGAGAAATATGCTTGAGTTACATTATTATGGTATCTTGTTTAACTTATCCCAAGAGAAATTGTGGGCAGTAGAGAAATTCAGAATGGAGATTTCAAAGCACAGTGTGATGCAGAACCTGTTGCCCTGTAGGACTGGTCCTATTTTCATGCTGTAGCATAAGATCCTATTTTCTCCAATTAACAGTTACCAGAATTCCTTACAGATCCCGACACACGTGCATGTACATGCACACACAATCCTACACATGTGCCTATGCAAAAGAGTTGAGAGAAACTGAAAGAAAAATGCAAACTGCAATGAAATCTGAAAAGAAAAAAAAATGATTATGGTTCTCCTAAAATGTGACTTTGCTTCAAAATGTGTTTAAAGAAATTTTCAATTTGTGAGAACACTATGCTTAAATGGAAATATTTTTTCATATAATAAAAATCAAGAGTATTAGAACTTTAGCCTCAGAACAATGTTCAAAAATATATAAGATGCTTATCATAATGCAAATGGCTGTCAGTTCACAGCACTGAGGATGGACAGTTACCCATGTTGCATTCTCCTCAGAGCAGGAGTGGACGGTACTTTTTCTCTGCTGCCTTCCTTGATTACCGTGGTTTACAACAGAATTTGTTTTTCACCCTGTTTCCCTGGGATAAAAGACACTTTTTCCTAGTGTCTGCTCACTGTTGCTGCATGGTCAAGATCAGCAGCTCTGCTAAGGGGTACAGGGGAGGGGCCTCAAACTGCTGCTACTCCTTGGCCAGGGCCCAGTCAGACTCTTGTAATGGCCTTTTCAAAGTTGGCAGAGGAACTAAATGTCATTTAAACTCATTTTCAGTCTCTGACCTCAATTACTAAACCACTTTGTTCAGAAATATGTCACTACACTCCTGGTTGCTGTTTTTCTAGCTGCTCAGTTGACCTGTCTTAATGATGATGAGATGGATTGACAGTAATCTGCTGGTATCAACAAGATAGCAAGTCTGCATATCAGTGTGCTTTAGTAAATGGCTGCACTGATGTCTAGAGAGACTTTGTATATTTGATTCTGGCCTTTACTGAGTAACGTGTTGGTCACAATGAAATGTGCTCCCTCCCAAAGTACTTTTTTTTTTTTTCTTTGAGATTCTAACAGGACTTTTATACTTTCTTCAATAAACAATTTTTATCTTCAGAGAATAACTTCTTTTATTACTATTTGAAAACTTTATAATCTTTTGATCTCTAATGAAATCAAGCATTAAATAAAGGCATGATTTCTTTTTCCTTAATCTTTAAAAGCTCAGCTACTGCGTCAGAGAATCACATGACATGTTCACTTCCCTTTTACTTCCCTATGTGAGCTTGACTGCAAGACTTGCACTGTTTTGCTTACAGACAAAGGTGGACTGGTCTTGTGCCTGTACAACAGCGTTGCTGGCAGGTACAGTCAATAAACACAGACGCACTCTTGCTCTGTCTCATATTTAGACAATATAAGGGTCACAACAGACAGCACTTACACAGAATGTCAACAAGCTCTGAGTCCATGTGACCAGGTTTTGGGTTTATCTCTGGTGAAACTTTGATTTAAATGAAAACAAAAGCTCAGGCTAAATCCCCACCTGGTATACATTGATGTAGGTCCAATTGAAGTCAGTTTACACCAGCTGAGATTGTAGTGTCATGTTTGTTGACTGGAAGTAGCTCAGATATCTTATCCAGGCTAAATGTATGTAAAATGATTGCTTCTATTTTGACCCGAACAGCTGAAGGCATTGCTGTTTTAGCTACAGAAGGTACTTCTAAACGGTGTATAAGGCAATTTCTCTGCCAGAGGTTCCAGCTCACACATGAGGGTGCTACTGCAAGGCTAAAGATTATTCACTGCTGTTTCAGCAACTGGTCTAAATCTTGTTATGACTGCAATATAATTTAGGAAGCCCAATTACTATTGTTTGAATGTAAGTTGGATAACTTGGTGTAACTTTTCCTTTTGCAGAATTAGAGAGTATGATGTGGAAATAAAATGAGAAGGAAAGAATCAGTCTGAAACATATTTAAAAATAAGAAAAAAAATATTTATTCTCTTTATACTTTTGATTTATCAATCAATGCTTAATATCTTTACTGTAATTTACACGCACTGACTGTTACAGACTTGGAAGTGAGCTTGAATGTAGTTGTAATCAGAGGAATCCCTAAATATCACCTGGAGCATTCATGCTTATGCTATTTACTAGTGTTATTAAATCTGTTTTGTGATTGAGATCAGCATTTTTCCTGCACTTGTGTTCACTGTAATTTCCTTACACATAGCCAGAACAGAGTTAGCTACAAGTAAGGTTTTCTGCTGCTTTACAGCCAGATGTTATTGACCTTTCTGGCCAGACACAGTATTCATTCAAAGTGACTTTTTTTTCTGTTGGTGCTCTTGGGTGGAGAGCAAGGTGAAGGAAGGTTAATGGGTGGCCTTCCTAGTTTCATAGAGGGTCTCATTAGGCTCTAGCCTTTGTAGAAAGACTGGGGATATGTGTCCACACATCAAAAGCTAGAATAACTTTTAATCATGTTAATTGGATATTGTTACATTTAGATAATCAACCCACAATCAGTTCTAGACAATCAAGAAATAAATGTCTTTCTACATATATTACCAGTACCTGCCATATTACAAATTACTTCAAATAGAAGTTCTCACTAATTAAAAAAGATTTCATCATCAGAAGAGCTAGCATTGGATCTTGCTTCCTAATCTATTATTTTGCTACCAACAGATAATAATGATGTCCTGTCATGTAACATACAGGCATCATCTCCCAGAAAGAAATTAAATTAAATAAAAAATTATAGTTCTCTAACACATCTACACTGAGAAGGAGCTCTAGTAACTAACTTTACATTTTCAGAGTATTTTCCATAGGTTTCATACACATCCTTGTCAAAGTGAAAGCATCCTTTAAAAGATGCTTGGTGACCCATGGGAACTTCACGCAAAATGAAAATCAGACTCATGAAAATTTTTCCACTGGAGTCTATGAATGACTTGGGTAAGGGGTATTGCTTGGTTATGCATTTATAGCTGGTCTTTAATATGGAGGGAAAAAAAATGAAGACTGCAAATAAGAGACAAAACATTGTGCTATTTTGGTCAAGGGAGGTGATCCTGCCCCTCTACTCTGTGCTGATGAGACACCACCTGGAGTGCTGCATCCAGATGGGGAGTTCAGGAGGGACATGGACCTGTTGGAGCATGTCTAGAGGAGGGCCACAAAAATTATCCAAGGGATGGAACACCTGCCCTGTGAGGACAGACTGAGAGAGTTGGGGTTGTTCAGCCTGGAGAAGGCTCCGTGGAGACCTGATAGTGGCTTTTCAATATCTGAAAGAGGGCTACAGGAAAGAAGGGGACAGACTCTTTAGCAGGGCCTGTTGTGATAGTACTAGGGGAAATGGTTTTAAATTGAGAGAGGGGAGATTCAGACCTGATATAAGGAAAAAGTTTTTTACAATAAAGATGGTGAAGCACTGGAACAGGTTGCCCAGAGAGGTGGTGGATGCCCCGTCCCTGGAGACCTTCAAGATCAGGCTGGACAGGGCTCTGAGCAACCTGATCCAGCTGTAGATGTTCACTGCAGGGCAGCTGGACTAGATGGCCTTTGAATGTCCCTTCCAGCTCGAACTATTCCATTATTCTGTAAGATTGATTATATTTGACCAGATAAAGAGCTCCTTTGAATCTGACATGGTAAGAGACCAAAATGAATTATTTTTTTGTTGTTGAAATTGTAGGAAAATAAACATTGCTCCTCTGATCACCCCAGATTGCGCAGAACTCCTAATGTGTGTTTTTTGTATATCATTATTACTTTTTATTTTTATGAGGGCACTACGTTTAGCATAGGACAGTAAACCGTGGTTTACTAACAGTTTTCCAATTTACTTTCGTAGTGTAACATTTTTCCAATTTACTTTCATAATGTAACATATTTCCAAGCAGCTCTACTCCGCTGGGCACCCCTGCTTTGGATTATTTGTTGGTTAGGTAACTCATGGATTCCTGCCAGTCCACTGGCCTCCCTGGAACCAGTCATGTTTGCTAACCCTGCGCCTTTGGCTGTTTACAATTCTTTTAGCGTTGTGTTGTTTGGAAATTCAGCATGATCTGACCTCCTATTCTAAACCAGCTGAATAAACAGGGACAAATTTGACACTTCCCTTGAGAAAACAAAACAAAACAAAAGTCACAACTAGATAACATATCATTATGTAAAATATAATAGTTACATATATAGGAAACTCAAATTATGATATTAATATTAGTTATTATTTTATAGTGCATTTAGTTCCATTTGTCACATTAGGTCCACACTAAGGCACAGCGCATTCAGTGTAAAGCATGGTATAAAAGCTCAGGCATATTACTAGATGCCAAAAATTGCAAAAGCAATTTTTTTTGGAGGGATAGGGAACAGGAACACAAACATTAGAAATCCAATTTAAATTCTCAGTTGGATATGGTTTTATTCTGCAACAAAGCAAGATGCAGAGAAACCTGGGCTGACAGAGACATGCCAGCTCAAAACATGGATCTACTAGGGAAACCTCAACTTGCCACTGAACTTGGACTGGAAAATCACCCTTAGAAAAAGCTTTTTATCAAAGTTGTATTGATTCATCAGTGCAAGTTGCATGTTTCCAAGCTTCTGTGTTTCCAAGCTGCATGTTTCGAAGCATCAGCAAAAAGTTGTATTAAATTTTGTCTAAACATTAAAGACTGCAAACCTTCCCCAGATAATTTGAAATCCATAATAATAAAAAGTACAGTAGAAAGCACTTTAATTTTCCTTCTTATTAATACCTAATTCCTCTGAGAGGTTTGAAGACTCCAGAATATCTGTTCCATCCAAATTTTCACTTTGCTCGTCTCTTTTTTCTTCTGCAAATCACCGTCCTTGTCTTTCCTCATACCATGCATCAGCCACTACATCCATCTCGCTTCTGTCTATCACAGTTCTGGCTGCCTGCATGGCCCACTCCTAATTGTTCTTAGTATCAACAATCTCATTTCTTGCCTTGCTTCTGCCTGGCAACTGACCTCACCGTTACCACTGTTGATCTAATTACTTCTTCTAGATTGGCATTTAGAGGAAATATTCATGTCTTTAGCAGGATCGATTAACAGCACACCTCAGAGAGCAGTGCTGCTGCTTAAAGTGAGAACAATTAGTAGCTTATATAAATGGACAACTTCTAAGGTGATTCAAGTGGTCTGTAAAACTGTCACACTAAGTGAATACTCTAAGAGGCCTTTGTTCCTTTCCAAAAAGGCAAAGCCACAAAAGAAAGTACTGTAATTAGCAAAACTGGTATTGAAATTCAAGAACTGGGCAGATTTTCTATTGCTGTAGTAGTTATCCATTGTTTAATTCTTCTCTTTTGGCTTGATTTTTATTTATAATATTGAAGGAGTAGAATTTCCTTCACATGATAACTTGGAATGGGTAAATTCAGAGGA
Source organism: Alectura lathami (assembly GCA_013399715.1). NCBI lineage: Eukaryota > Metazoa > Chordata > Aves > Galliformes > Megapodiidae > Alectura > Alectura lathami. The sequence goes on from VXAV01011506.1 coordinate 90,364, forward strand.
AATCTCAAAGTAGATCTATGATTCATTGGTGATGACTCAGTTAGGATTGGTCCCCTGCAGTCAGCATTAGGCCAGTGTGAGGCAAATGGCAGGGCTGCTCGTTTGTGTGGTGAAGATCCATGCTACAGTCTCAAACATTTCAAGCAATTAAAGATGTCAAAGCAATTTTTATAAGAACAGAGTTGTTGATATGCACCAGCCATGCTTTGATGTCATGCATTTGCCCCAGTATTTTCTATTTTATTTAATTTTTTTGTAAAGGACAAAACTATGTAGAGGTTTTCAAATGATGTTTTGGTGTATGCTGGAAGTAAGCCGCCAGAAAGCATTGTGAAAGTTGATGGCTGAGCCAAGTACCTAAGGTTCTCATTTGATCTCTATTTCCACTGACTACAGGAGAGATCCAAGGATGAAACAGCAGCAATCCAGTATGTTAGAGAGGATCTGTATATAGAGACTGTAACAGCAAAATATGTCTGCATCTGACAGGAGCTGTTTCGAGGAAATGGAGCCTATGGAGAAGATAGGTAGTTGAAGTGTATTTTGATCAAAATCTCTGTTATTTATAGAACAAACTGCATATAGATTCCAGTGAGCTCAATAGAAATGGAAGACCTTCACCAATTAACCTAGAAAACCCAATTTAGTATTCATATCATGAATCCATCTCCAGAAATAAATTCATTGTTCAGAGGCAAAATATCTGTGAGTTATATGTTTTTTTCTAGTGTTCCAGTTTGTGGCAGAACATTTTAGCACTGCTTCAGCTAAAACAGCTGAAGCTTGAGCTGAACAGCATTAGCACTGTTCAGAGACAAAAATTTGTATTATCTTATGTCTAAAAGGTGAATAAAATTTTTCAGATCTTGTAGCTCTGTGGTAGGAAAGCCATCATTGATATAAAATGTGAAGAAATCATATTTGGACTATTGGGCATAGAATTAAATAACATCAATAATCTCTGTCTCCTCTTCTTCATTAAGTTTAAACTGCCTTTCCTTCTTCTGACTCTGAAAGTATTTTGTATGCGCATGTGTACAGCTGTGGAGAAATTAAAGCCAGAAACTTGTAAGTGAATTTTTCAGCCATGCTCTACCATAGTTAAAATAGCAAAAGTTGTGTATGAAGCCTTGGCCAATTCCTGCAAAACCTTTACCCTGCTACTAAGCCACAGCACTTTCACACATCAAGTTACATTTTCTGCAGTTGCTACTAGCTCGGACAAAAGTAGCTGGAATGAGAAAGTGTGAATTATGAGATAGCAGTAAATGTCAGTGTTACCCAGTGTGCCAGCTAATTCTAGCTGGAATCAGTGTTCGTTCAAGCACAGTCAGCTGCCACGTACTAGTGGTAGGAACAGTGAGATCTTTTGAGACAGAGATAGCTGGAACAGACATTCCTTGTATGCAGATGGCTGAGTAAACATTTAAATTGGGAACAGTGAGCCATATTTATAAATCCCTTTGTAGGATCTGTGCTTTCATCTGACAATTTCAAAGAAAGCAAACTTTTAACAATATGAATCATAGAATCATAGATATGAAGAAGAGAGTCCCTCATAAGAACAAGTAATTCCTACTACTCTTGACAAATTTCACCAAGAATCAAAATTATTCCATAAAATTTATTCCTTAAAACTGATCATTATTTCTTTTTCCATGGACACAAGGGTCCAGATTCTGGATCCAAGTGTCCTACTGAATGTTGATGAGGAGAATGCCTCCAAAAATAATATAAAGTTCCTTTACTATTCGTCATTTCTCACGCTGCTCCCAATTACTCCCACTGGGCTGCACAGCCTGCTGCTTCTCTGGTTTCTTCTGGAGTATTTGAAGCAGGGGCCAAGGTGAGGCCAAGCAGTGAAGTCATTTGTAATGGCTCATCAGCACTTGCCTGTCTCCATAGATGCCCTAGTATGGTTTCAGTTATCCTTAGGCTAATTGCAGTTCTCTTGGGACAATGATCATAGAATCACAGAATCATAGAATGGTTTGGGTTGAAAGGAACCTTAAAGATCATCTAGTTTCATCCCCACTCCCTTGCCATGGGGAGATACGATGTTCTGGCTTAACTTCACTTATATACACCAGTTTAAGGTGATGTTGGACTGAGATCCTC
>VXAV01011506.1:95044-105396 GCA_013399715.1 Alectura lathami
AGTTCACATAGTCATACTTAAGTCAATTTTAAATGCTTTATGTCAAGCTTAGAGAATAACACAAATGACCTAATAGAGACCTTGGGTGAATTGCTTGGTTAGATGCCACGTCTGGAGCTGCTGTTGGGAAGCTACTGTCAGTGTCTGATCTGTATATTTTAATGCAGAGGGAGGGAAATTTTCCTTGCAAAAGTCTGAAATGTCTTTCCAAACATCTTTTATGCATTATAATAAAGTATGCAACTTAAAGTCATGAGGCCAAACATTATGTGAGGTGAAGTCACAGTCATTCTTCAGTTCCCATCATGAAAATCCCCTTCAGCTTGAAAATTTCCTTCTTAAAAGTTCACTTCTTGCTAGAAGATAGATCCAATGCGTTTATACATGATATAAACCAATATCAAGAAATCCTCATATGACGAAGGCTAGAAGGAACAGAAAGAACACGGAAGTGGTGTATACAACAGTGATTACAACTCGTTAACAAAGTCAAGCACTAAATCTAGGTATCTTCTGAATCTTAGACCTGCGGTCTGTGTAGTCAGGAAGGGAGTTTAATCATGCATAGGAGCGATTTCACAACAATATTTTACGAACGGAATTTGAGATAAGTATCCTATGGGATATCTTTAGTCCATGTACACTGAAAAGAAACAGAAGTTATCCATCTACTGAACAGGCGCGGCATGACTGGGGAATGTCCATAGTTAAAGATCAGAAGACAAAGTTGTATCTTGGCCTCTGAGAGAGGCTGGTACAGATGCATAACTGTATTAGAGCACATACCCAGAGCATTTCCAAAGTGCAGCACGGTGTCTGTGGAATGTACCTTTTATCCTGGGAGTCTCAGCATACTTTAAGCAGCAAATGTATATCTGCACCTGTTTGCCTTCCATGTCTGTTCCCATCATGGCTTCAAAGGATCTTATGCTTCACAAGATCCTCTTGCTTGCTTGCTGTGCAGTGTGTCTCCTTGAGAATTTCCCAGTGACTGCCATGGCAGAGGGCTACCGTCTGCTGACACACATGCAACGACACAGATTTGTGATGTTATTGCCTTCTCTTTTTATTTTGCTCACTTTCACAGGCGAGATACTTTCTTATGTATTTTAACTTGTTCTCCCAAACAGGAGTTATTCAGAATAATATTGATGAAATTTTCTTTTGAAAACACAGAAAAAAGCATTTTAAAACATATGTGTCCCTTTTAACCTGTTTTCACTTAAAGATGTATCACTATTTTAAACTTACAAGCTTAAATTGCAAAAAAATTTGAAGTTAAGCACAATGCTTTTGATTACTTATGTCAAATGATCTATAACAGAGCATTTTTAAAATTTCTTTTTGTGAAATAGTTCTAAACGATGTCTTTTCAGTACCAGTTTTGATTTTTTTTGTTGTTAATATTTCTTTTAAAGGAAATCTATTTTTTTATGATGAACTTTACTATTAACTAATTCCTATTACTTGATTTTTGTTCCCAGGAATAAATATATGTATCAGAGGAAACACCTGCAGAATCTGCATCATTACCTGGGTTTTCAGTACAAATAAGTTTTTCTCCTACTCTTACACTGCATGACAAAGTAAAACAAACCAAAGCAAAGACAGTTCACCTGCTTCAACTTGTCATCAGTATACCTTGCATTAAAGCTTTGTGTCATTTGTTGCTGTTTTAGTAGAGCAAAGCAGGCAGAGAACTGGGGACAGCCAGCTAATTACCTCCTTTGCTCATGGCCTGTTCCAAGCCAACAACTCTCAAACTTTTCCCCTTGTTCTCCTTCCCTCAAATATATTTCCCTCAAACTCCCATAAAGTGTCATGAGGAGGGACTAACAAGCTGAACGAGGAGAGGCAGATAGGAGGAGGATGGCACCTGAAGGCCAAAGTGTTCCCCTCCTTGAATTTATGATGGCGAGCAAAGGACCCTATGTCTCCTAGGGTCTCCTCGTCACCGCCTGCCAGCCATACCACTACACCACTCACGGTAGTTTTGTACCCATGCATGTCCACTCAAAAATCCCTGAATTTCCACTGGGCCTTGTTCCAAAGTTCATGAAATGCTGCCCTGAGCTGAGGCAATGAGAAAAGGGGTTTTCACAAGTGGTTAACATGTTGTAGACTGTATGTAATGTTGGAGGTATCTAAACAGTGGGAGAATGGAAATTTTTGCTGAAACTGAAAACACCTGTTCATCAAGCTCTATCTAAAAATATTTATATCATGAAAGAAGACGTAAGAATAAATGCTGTATCATAGCCCGTATCCAAGATAAACTAACAAGCATACACACACATCACAGGGTGTGCATATATGCATATGCGCATATCATCAGAAGCTACTTCTCAGTTGTGCCTATCAAAATGGTGTCTCTGGTGGATGCGAACCATCTGCTTCACTGCACTTCTATTTTTAAGATCTGCAGTATGGTAGTTTAACACATGTAATGTCACTCCAAGCCTCCTCCCCCAGATGAACTCCAATATGTCACTGGGTTGTCCTACCAGCTTTACGTTGTCTTTGTAAACAGAAACCCTATCTTCCTGCAGCCTGAGTCAGCAGCTGTACTGGAGCAAGATCTATCTTTAAGACTTACAGAATGTGTAATATGATGTCAAAAAACCCACAGGAGGGTATTTGCCACCTGACTCTGGAATGGACCGCAGTCCTTAAATGGGGCTTTCTACAAGTCTATTTTCACAAACATAAGTTAAACACTTCTGTAGCAATTGCTTTTCCAAGGCTGGAAGAAAACCCTTCATTTTACACTATTTTTTTTTTCTGGTAGTTCTGACTATAAACTTCTCAGCTGCCTGCATGCCATACAATGCATACAATGTGCATATCAGGTTTTCATATCAGATGTGCAATGTGCACATGATTTTTATTACTAGTTTGGGGATTTAGATTTAAATACCATTCAAATATCAAGGAAAAAACAGCCCACAGACAATGATACTTGTTGACACCATGGGAGGGCAAAGACTCTTGTGCTGGAAACTGCTACAAGTATTTTCCATAATGAGAACACCTGAGTGGACCCTACTGCATTTTGATCGAGAAGATGTGTTGCCTGTTGACATTCACTGCAAATGCTAAGGGAACAGAAATACAGTTAACAAGATGACATGAATTTCCTGTGACTGGTGATATGGCATTATTGACATTGCTCTCTCCATTCATAAGAAAAAGGCACTGGTTTATCAGTATTTGCTTGCGTGTCTTGTTGCTTGAAGGGTTAATGTCACTTATACCAACAAGTGTCTTCTCCAGAAAAAAAACAACACAATACTGTGTCACAGGTTATGATGTGTAGGAGACTAGACAAAATGGAATTAGCAATGTTCTCCACATCAGCAGTGCACAGTATGATCTTGTTAAATAATTATACTGACTCATAATCCTCAAACAAATAACATTATGCTATAATAGATTGTTTTTTACTTCCTAAGCTGAAGATGGTAGGTTTATTTTTCCTAGTAAACCTAATTTTCATTTCAGGCACAAGATAAATGATACATTGATGTATTTACTTATCCTTTTCTTTAAGTCTACAGCTGGAAAGAGGAAACTTATTTTGTGAAAGAGGAAACTTATTTTACTGTTGGTGTAAACAAAGCTGACTTTCCTCATTCATAACTAATCTTTTTTTTTTTTTTTTTTCTGCTCTGAATCTAAGTATTGATGAGAGGAACTGTTGATTAATCAAATGCATTTGCTGTTCTTGATAGCAAACAAGAATGAATTGTTAGACCATTTGTTTCGTCTTCCTTTCACAAATAGGAAAAAAATCGTTCCTAAAAAAATCATAACTAAGAACTCTCCGCTTCTTGCATTTCTCTGCTGCAGCCTGCTGGCAACAAAATTGGCTGGGAGAGGGCATCCTGACCAAAACATAGTCACCTACACTACAGAACTTCTCCTTAATTTATATAGATATTCAATAATGGTGAGGTGGGCACAGCCTCAAGTCAATTAAAAATTCTGTACCATTTTATTGTGTTTTTTTTTTTTTTCTACTCTTCTTATTCAACACTTGAATCTCTAAATGAAAGATTTCCTAATGAAAACCATAAATATAAAAAAAAAAAAATTGAAACAAAGCATTCTAGCTTTAAAAGGAAGTGAATATTTTTTAAAACCAATCTTATTTTACTGATGTTAACACTCTAAATAATGTTGATCTCCTTGAGAATATATTTCTTAGATGTAAAACTAAAAGTCTGAAAAACATTATGCCAAGTACTTGCAAATCTTTAGACACCTTTGGCCCCTGGCTATTAATCATTAATAACTGCTTTGCTGTATTGGATTGCGAAGGAAGTAATCTCTCTGCAAAATAAAAAGCCTTAAAGGCAAAAACAAATACATAAATACTCATTTTATTCCTGAATTTCCTAGGCTTATTCTGTCTTATTACCACACTCCTCAGTTTCTTTTCACCATGACACTGCTTTCTGCCAAATTGAAAAGAAATTAATATTTTTTTAGTAGCAAGGATCTTGTCATGTCCATTTTTCTTTTTGTGGTCATGTTTTCTTTATGGTAGCTCAGTAAAATATGACCTCCACAAACACTGCCATCAGCAGCTACTTTGGAACAAAGCTCAGTCTGAGAAAAAAAAAAAAATAAACATAATGAGAAAATTGATATGTCGACAAAATTTGAATGATGGCTACGGCTTTCATGATGGATCCCACTTTAATGTTTTTAGTGAATTAATATATGAGTATCAAGGGTGTGTCACACTGTTTCTTGTTTTTATCTTTCCACCTAGTGTCAAGGAAATACAGTTCATTACAACACACCATACCATTATTCTTTCCTGAGAAATGATGAAGGAAATGTCCCACAATGATCAACAAAGGTCATTGTACCTCAAAGAGCACTGAGGTGATGGTGAATTTAGTTCTTCCTCTTAATCTTCTACTGAAGACTATAAATTTTGTAGGACAATAAATCATAGAAATGTGTATGTTTTCCAGAAGGTGCAGATGACCACGAAGATGATTCACAGCTTGTGTTTACTTTTGCTTATCAACGCAGATTCTGGCAAAAATGCCAGATTCTATATCTGACTGCATTTATCTGGTGGCCTTCTATGATAGATTGACAGCATCAGCAGACAAAGGAAGAGCAATTGGTGTCATCTACTTGGACTTCTGCAAGGACTTTGATATGGTCCAACACAATATTGTTAACTCTAAATTTGAAAGATATGGATTTCAGGAATGGACTATTATGTGAGTAAGGAATTGGTTGGACGGTTGCAGCCAAAGTGTTGTGGTCAATGGCTCTACGTCCAGGTGGAGGCTGGTCACGAGCGGTGTCCCCCAGGGGTCCGTCTTGGGACCGGTGCTCTTCAACATCTTTATTGATGACTTAGACTGTGGGATCGAGTGCACCCTCAGCAAGTTTGCTGATGACACCAAGCTGAGAGGTGCAGTTGATACCCCTGAAGGAAGGGATGCCATCCAGAGGGACCTGGACAGGCTGGAAAAGTGGGCCCACGAGAACCTGATGAGGTTCAACAAGGTCAAGTGCAAGGTGTTGCACTTGGGTCGGGGCAATCCCAGGTGTGTGTACAGAGTGGGAGAAGAACTCCTTGAGAGCAGCTCTGCAGAGAAGGACTTGGGGATTCTGGTGGATGAAAAGCTTGATGCAGCCAACAGTGTGTGCTTGCAGCCAGGAAGGCCAACTGTATCTGGGGCTGCAACAAAAGGGGTGTCCAGCATGGTGAGGGAGGGTATTGTCTCCATGTACTCAGCCCTTGTGAGGCTGCATCTGGAGTACTGCGTCCAGGCCTGGGGACCCCAGTACATGAAATACGTGGAGCTGTTGGAGTGTGTCCAACGGAGGCCATAAAGATGCTCAGAGGGCTGAAATATCTCTCCTATGAAGAGAAGCTGTGGGAGATGAACTTATTCTGTATGGAGAAGAGAAGGCTGTGGGGAGCCTTCCATTGCGGCATTCCAGTAGCTGAAGGGAGCTTATAAACAGAGGGAGAGCAACTTTTTACGTGGGCAGATGGTGATAAGACAAGGGGGAATGGTTTTAAACTAAAAGAAGGGAGATTTAGATTAAATGTTAGGAGGCCTTTTTCCACTCAGAGGGGGTGAGGTGCTGGAACAGGCTGCCCAGAGAAGCTGTGGATGCCCCATCCCTGGAGGTGTTCAAGGCCAGGCTGGATGGGCCCCTCGGCAGCCTGATCTAGGGGGTGGCAATCTTGCCCATGTCAGAGGGTTGGAACTGGTTGATCTTTAAGATCTGTTCAAACTCAAGCCCCTCTATGATGCTATGACTCATTCTATGAATTCCCCTTTTCCTCAAAATAAGGATCACCTTCAAGCTCTCACATGGATCAAGAAGATGATGACCCTGAGTACTCTAGATTAATCCTTTAATTTGCAGCCTCTACTCTGTCCTTGAGTAAGCAGTGTGTAGAGTCACACCCTCATCTCCATACCTCCAGCATATATGTTTTATGGCTGAACAGGCCCGGCAACATGGTGAAAAGTGACGTGGCTCCATGTGACACTGCCATGAGCCAGTCCTAAGATTCCAAGAGGCAATAGGATGATATACAGATAACTGACACATGTTTTATGGGAATTCTGCAATATATTTACCTAAACACACTAAACATTTACCTAAACACTGAGATGGTATAAACAGATTAATAACAAGATGTCTGGAGGAACAATACTTATGCATCAAAAATAGGGGAGATAAAGGAGTAAAGGGCAAGACAGCTGAAAAAAGAACGCAACAAAAGCCCCAAATAAAAAGGAGGGGTATTTGCAGAGTATAATAATTAACTATCACTATAAAAACTACCACGGGAAAAAAAAAATTGACTTTGGCTGCTCACAGGAGCTGAAAAAATATATTTGTTGTGAAGCTAAGGATCTCCATACTGAGAGGGAAACTCCAGTTAAAAGAGATACAGCTTACTGATCGACATGCCCCCTCTCCTACCCCCTGAATTTTTGGCTTGCAGGATGGGGAACCTGTCCGCTATCTTCTGTCAGGCTGCCACTTCACTTCAAAATGGCTGCCATATATCAGCAATGCTTACAGATGCCTGAAGGCTGGAGAAACTAAAATCCATGTAGAGCTGCAGTACTGTCCTGGTGTTTCTTCCTACTGCTCCTATTGGCCATTTCGTAATGTTCACTGTAAAGTTAGACCCAATAAAAACCAAACTGTTTGCATCGACCTTAGACAATAAAGCAACTACTGTTTTGACAAGCAGAGATGGTTAAGGGCACTGAGGCTTTGGACTGAACACAGATGGCAAGTTAGGCAGAATAAAGTTCACTGTAATGTGGAATTTGCTTACAACTAGCACACTGAGAAAGCTGATCCTTCCTCAGCAAATGAGAACCTCATTTGGAGATGCAGGAAGTCATGACTGCCTGTTCCTATCACATGCTTTCTAGAGAGCAGGCAGGAAGACAGCTGTTCTTTCAAAGAACCAGACAGCAATTGCTCGTATAAAGATTTAGTTGATGGACACAGTGCTGTCCTTCTAGTAACAGATTCAGGGTGAGAGTACTCATTCATGGCTGGGAGACTTCAAGCAGGTCTAGACTGCAAAGCAAAGCAGGACATAGGACTGTTGTCTGCTTCTAAGGTCAACAGACACAGACTGATCATGTCCATGTAACATATAAATTAGCTCTGCGTCTCTCTTCAGCCCACAAAGACCCCCTAGATGGACTTTTTCCTTTCCTTTCCTTTCCTTTCCTTTCCTTTCCTTTCCTTTCCTTTCCTTTCCTTCCCTCCCTCCCCCCCATTGGAAGTGCCTGGGTGGTGGTGTTGCAACTCACCAGAGCAGTCTTCATAGACTGAAGATGTGGGCAAATGTGCTCTTGTCAAAACTGCCTAGTCCTGAGCCATACTTGTGCATTTCTGAGGAGCGCTGCTTGGCAGGGGTAAGCTGAGCTTCGCTAACAGGCAGTGATCAACAGTGCAGTGCTTGAGTTTGATTTGTGTAAGAGCATGTGCCCAGCTGTGTCTTCCTATGTTTTCCTTCTCCATGACAAACTCAATCAGGAACAAAAGCAAAGAGAGGATATTCTCCACTTTTCCTGCACACCCACCTGAGAAGTGGTAATTTTTTCTGTTCAAAAATATGGAGTTAAGAGTGCAAGGCTGGCTCTAAGTGTCTACCCTCCATGAAGGGCGTTGAGGTTCGCGTTCCTCCCCTTGAGCTCACTTTAGCACGTCTTTAGCAAACAGATGAGGTTAAAATACCAAACTGCATGACTAGGTCCCTGACTGAGGAAAGCACTCTGTTTACTTTTATTCTTGAATACTCATTTGGCAGTCTTTTAGAAAAGAGAATCAGAAAGACTGTGTGTTTACATGTGTGAATAGTGTTTATCAGCATTGAGTGTGTGTGTCCCAACACCTTCTCCTTTGAAGAGGTGCTGATTTTAGATGCATTTTCCAGGAAGCTTAGCACTGTCAGTATGGGCATGTTTGAAGCCCATTTGCTGGACTGACTACCCCTGAAAATTCAGACAATGTAGTGCCTAGCAGTGATATTCCAGCAGTGTTTCAGGGAGCATTGGCTGAACTACACTGGCTGTGAGCACACAGATGAAGAGTCCTTGGAGGAGAGAGCAGGGTGCCGTGATGTATATGCTATGGAATACTCCGTTTTTCCTTAACTTTGTTTTCAACCATGACAAGGAGTTTTAAAAGCCAAACATGGAGGCTTGTACAGAACAAGAGTGCTCCAGGGTGAGAAGGTAGCTGATATTGTATTATTTTTGCCCTCAGTTTCATCTCCAGTCTGTTCCAGGTCTCTTACTAGACATATTTCTGACTTGCCCTGCCTTCAACATGTTTGTGCTGAAACAGGGCAGCCTTAGGTCTAAACACCATTAAAAGAGGTAAAATTACTATCCCCGCTGATCAGGTATATAACCTGGAACAGATTTTCCAGTTCTCTAATTAATACCTGTTGTGCCCTTTGTGGGAGTAGTGTAGTTGAGGATTATTAGAAGGCTGACCTTTGAATACATATCTCTTTAACCTCTTTCCTCTGCAGATTAATTCTCTTATGCCAATATTTATGTAATAATCTTGGGAATCTCTGTATTTGCATTTGGGAACTTATCCAGGGCTTGGTTGTCTGGGTGAAAATGCCCTGGTTAGTGTATGTAAAAGCTTTTTCAGGTCAGACAGAAAAGAAGTAGGTCAGATTTTATATCCTAGAGTTCTGATCTGGTGGATGGGAAAAAAAAATAAAATAAAAAAATCACATGACTTATGTTTTGACTTATGCTTTGAGACTTTTTTTCTACTAGAGTTACTCTAAGGACACTCAGACAAAATCTGCATACACAGACACCAGGACACTGATACTAATAAACAAGATCAGTTACATGAAAACCTGATCAGTTACATGAAAGCCTGGAACATGCTGCCCAGAGAAGTTGTGGCTGCCCCATCCCTGGCTGTGTTCAAGGCCAGGCTGGATGGGTTCCTGGGCAGTTTGATCTAGTGATCTAGTGGTTGGCAGCCCTGTCCATGGTAGGGGGGTTGGAACCAGATGATCTCTGAGGTCCCTTCCAACCCAAGCCTTTCTATGATTCAGTGAAAATAGGCACATCAAGTGCATGAAGAGCTATGTGAACCAGATACTCATTTATTCTCATTTCCCTTTGTTTGTTTTGAAACTGCAGCACGAGCAGGGACAGTAGAAGGCAGAAGAATAAGCTTGTCATATATTCAGCTTATAGCTTATGGAGTTCATACCTGCACACAGAAGAATGTATTCTATTCACCTCATTACTGTCTTATCAGTCTTGGGCCAAGCTGTGTGTCTATTGTCATTTTTTTAAATGGTTGACTACAATTTTCATTAAATTAACTTAAAGCTTTAATGACAAATTGTGTAGCTGAAGCCTTTCAGATCCTTTTTCCTTTGCGAGTTACAGTGTCTGAAATAGGGTTGTGCAGTAATATCATTTCTAGGTAAGTTTTTTAACAGCCACAACAGAGACAATAATGTCCTGGACTTTTAACTGCCAGGTGTCCATAAAATAACTCTTCTCTGGGCAGCTGAAAGGAATGCAAAGGGAAGCATTAACCAGCTTGGCTGGCAGCCTAACCTGCAGTGGCTTCGCCTGTACTGTGGGAAAACTTACTGCAGTATCACAGCCCTGCTACTATCAATTAGTGTCAATATATGCACAAAGAGAACCAGATACAAGACCAATGTTCTGGAAATATAACAAGCAAAATGATGCTTTGCAGCAAGGCTGAACTTCCAGTTTGTATGTGAAAGAGGATCCAAGAAAAGGAAAGCAAAAGCAGATTAGTCATACACCTAAATT
>VXAV01011506.1:108472-121579 GCA_013399715.1 Alectura lathami
TAAAAAAAAAAAAAGAGGCCCTGAGCTTTTCTAGATCTTACCAGTTCTCTTTCTGATAACAACACAAAGCTACCACTTTAAATTGTCAAATGTTATCCTGAGTACTCTAAATTTTGTACTTCCCCATGGTTGGCTTATCTTGTGGATTAAACCCTTCCATGCTTCTGTACAGAGAGTTTAGTTAGGTTACAACAAGATTCTCTTAATCTTTTAAACTGGCACAAATTTGAACCCTAATGTGTATCTCTCTTTTACATGCTTTTTTTTTTTTTTTTTAAATTTCTAAGTAATTGATTAAATCCCAGCACCATTATTTCCCTTACTATGGAGATGGGAAAAATAGTAACTCTTTTTCCCAGAGGAAATGATTCTATGATTCTATGCTAAATCAATCTACATAAATAGTAGGAAGTTTGATATGTATCCATAAACACATGATTTTTTTTCTCCAGGTCACTTACTCAAATAATGAAAATTATTTTGAGTCTTTGCCTTATCCTCAAATGTGCTTTCAGTCCTTTCTGATCTGATTTTGTCTAAAGACCTGGTATGCTTACTCTTTTTTTTTTTTTTAAGTGAAAATATCATGTATAAGGCCTAAGACTCCTATCCAATAAACTTCATGTAATACTTCCTTATATTTAAAGGTGAATGTAAAGATGAGAACAATCTGAGATAATTTATAAGTTGCATCAATTTGTTTCTCTCTACCCTGAAAAAAGAAGACAGTGAGTCAAACTGTGATTCAGGTGTATCTTGTTTTTTCATGTGCTTTTGAGGCAGTGAGATCAGGTGTTGGACATGTAATGGACATGTAATGGAGTCCAGTGAAACTATTTTTGTGGAGGCAGCAAATATTTTGCATTGAGATATTAAGTAGAGGTTATGATACAGTGAAAAGCAAGAAGAGAAAAAAAACAGCATTAGAAAAATTCAATGGAAGAATATGGAGGGTATCACAAGGTACTTTGAGCATGTTTAAAGGGAAGTTTTCTGAATTAAATTTGGAGTAATTCTGATTGCAGAGAAGGTGACTGGGTTAAGAAGACAAATATATAACAGCTGAATGTTGCACAGAGGTCAGAGACATCAGGGAAGAGGCCAGAAAGTGGGCTGTGAGAGATGTCATAGCATTCTCTTCCACAAGGCAAAAGGAAGGGAATGCTGAGAAAAAAGGATTCACTTGGTTTTAACTTGAGAACAAAAGAGTTTAACAGCCAGGACTCGTCTGAGCTGACAAACATTACAGGAAACTACACAGAAGGAAATCATGTTCTGATAAGGAGACTGGAGAGTTCTCTTCACAGACAGTTCAAGGAGCAAGTGAAATGGTTTGCTTGTATTGATTTATTTTGTGAATTAAAAAAGAAAAGAAAAAGCAGTAGGTAATTGTTTAATCCTTCTGAAACTTGACCCATAGAAATCAATGGAAATGCTACAGTGACTTTCATGTGGTTTGGAGTAAATCCCTTAGAATATGCCATTGAAACATCACAGGACGAATTAATCCCTGGAGTAATTTTATTAAAGTAAATGGAGTTATTCCTTGACAAATTTATTGTAAGGGTTTGTTATGTCAGATATACATTCATTCATTCACTTATTCTTTCTTCCTTTCATTCATTTGAATGGGATCTTGGTGTGATGTAAACAGCGTGCTTACTGGAAAAAAACAGGAAATGTGTACTATGAAGAGTATTAGCTAACAAGAAATATGGTTTCAAAAACTAATCGTTCCAGTACACATTTTTAAATAACTTTTGTAATTATGAAACTTGCAGGAAAAAAGTCAGGGGAACACTCTTCATATTCCATTAGATTTTTGGTTCCTATCTGATGAAAACAGCACTGAGCTGGAACAAACAGTGCGTCAGGGATGATTATGTAACACAAGATGAAGAAATATTTCTCAATTCAGTGCCAGGAAAGCTACAGGCAATTCTGGAAGTCACATGCTTTCTGGTGGGATTTTTTTTGCATTTCTGGTTTTTGTATCTGGTACAAAAGGGTAGCCCTACTTCGGAAGTTAAGTTGCAGGAGGAAACAGCCAATAGAGAAGATCTTTTCTGTGTTTGTGCATTCCGGTTGAACCACAATGAGCACATTCTTCCTTCTCTCTTTTGTGTCCTTTGTTCTTGTAGTAGTGAAAGTTAAACGGATAGAAAGGGATCAACGGGAACATTGTTGAACTGACCCTGGGTGACCATCTGAAAATAAACGAGGGCCATTAGATGGACACTGCCCTAGCTTGCCATATCTGCATTAGATATTTATTTCCAGATGGGTCCTTATCCAGATTCTATACTATTATGTTTTCCTTATAGTGTCATTAAATATAAAATGCCAGTAGAAGACTAAGCACTGTTTCCTAAGAAAACAGAAGATTGATGGCTGGGGAAAAAAATTGAAGATAACAAAGCAAAACAAAACCCAAATGATTTTGCATAATAGCATAGAATATTTCTGAAAAGTAATGATGAAATGTTAGTTAGAATTATGAAAGAAATCTAAATACAATTCACGTTATTTGCCACAGATTGCTGTGAACATTGTGCCATTTTCAGCTGTCCCAATCTGGCAAAAATGTGTGGATGGGGAAAGAAGATTTTGACTAAATCCTAAACTTCAGTGCAAAATTAAGTCAGTCTATGCGTAGATCACTTACAGTAGGCTGGCAGAACTATCACAATGAACACTAATTTCCAAATTTTGCTTAAGTGTCTGTGCAAAATGCAGCTAAGTTGCCACAAAGTACTGCCATGTGCCACTTGAGACTTCAGCTTTTAGATAGTCAGTGATAGCTGCATGGGAAATAGGGCCTATGAGAAACAATGTTCTGCCAAGTAGCAGGTGGAGGGCAGATAACACAGCCTAAGGCAAGAGGAACAACACCCCACGCTTTCGCTTTGGTAGCTGAATACCACTCTAAGGACAGAATTCAGACCACAAAGGAAAACATCTGTATTTAAGTATCGAGATAAACAAAATGTCATGTAGACACTTAAGTTTGGTGAAATCTTAAGATTTCACTGACGGTAGTAACCAAATCTTAGTTCTTTACAAAGAGAGTTACATATTTCATGACTGGACAACTCAATTTTGATATTTTGGTTTGAGACCTAAATCCTACCTCAACGTCCACATCCTGCTGGTCCCTCTCATGCTAGATTACAGCTCAGCCACTTAAGCATCAAATTCCTGCATAGGTGTGTTGTGAAACGGAGTTACATTGAGAGAAGTCTTTGGGATAGTACATTAAACTTGTTCTCTCTTGGAAACTTTGCAAATGCTACAAAATAGAAACTAAATAGTAAGTATCAAAGAGCTATTTCAAATTTGCAGTTTAGCCCAGATCATCTGTGAAGTCGATAAATAAGATTGATCAATTGAAGGATTTTGTTTTGTGGAAATGAGAGAAATTATCTACCCATGTAAATTGCTGTTAGAGACTAGCAAAAGCCTTTGCTTAGTCCTATGGATAAATCAGGTGATCAAGGAGAAGAAAAGACAACTAAGGGACAGGTAGAGGAGGAGACTTCTGTCTACTCCATTGGGAATCTGCTATGGGTACTATAATATTTTGTCTTCTTGTTTTCCATAATATCACTTTCTCTTCTCAGAAAAGGAGAGACAGCAGCCCAGAAGCAACCTGCCCTTCTCTCCAACCAAAAGGAAAAAATGGACAATGGAAAAAAGTGGTACCGTGTTGTTTTTTTTTCAGAGAATATCCTTTCATTGTTCTATGTTCTCTTCTACGGAATGGCCCTAGATAACAAAAACAAAACACAAGACTAAAATAATCCTTTTATTATCTCCTACTGAACTCTAGACCAGATTTTTTTTTTTTTTTTTTTTTTTTTTTTTTGATTCAGGCTGTAATCTGTATAATGGGTGATCAAATTTTTACAGAAAATCCCGGGTAGTTTCCTCTGACTTTTACTTCTTCCTCTTTTTGTTAACTGCCCTTTACTTGTCATTAGTGGGGAAGATGATATCAAGAGAGATGTGCATTTTCTATTGTCTTTGAACTTATGTATACTCAACAACAACTCTGGCTCTAATTCCACAAGCTGTCCGAAAGATACAATTTGAGTATATTGTGTACCTTTCTGTTTTGAAAGCCCTTCAAACAACATCTATAAATATATATTTTATTTCCCGTTTTTTTCCATAGCTGGTGATCCAAACATCAAGGGAAAACACCGCACAGAGAAACTCACCTAAATTCATAGAGAAATTAAATTTGAAAATTGAAAATGTAAATGCCTGACAATGTCAACAAAAAGTATATATGAAGAAATTGCCAGAAGGATGCACTGAATGCTCTTGATTGAGAAATTGATTTAGGTAACTTTTTTTTTATCCCAAATTTGAGCATATCTGTGTTCTGAAGATTTTGAGGATACAAATACTGTCTGTAAAATCAGATGAAATTCTTCAGATTTTTCTGTTAGACACAATACCTGCATTAGTTAGACAGAATATCTGTATTGAGTTCATTAGATTGACAGATGGATGTAAACTCAGACAGAATCTCAATCATAGAGTATTAAAACCCTAGATTAAATATTCTTAGTATATTTTACAGGCATGTGTATATTAGCAAGTACAATGTATATTTAACATTTTATTTTAATATCAATTTCAAATGTATCATTTAGTACTTGGTATGATAAAATGAGTACTTTCCACAAGGAGAATTACTCACACATCCTTAACAGGAATGATGTCTCTAGAAGATCTTCAAAAATAATATCTTTTTTTTTTTTTTTTTGGATCCCTGTGATGCTTTGGCCAGAAATGAACTGTGTCTCTGGGAAGAGAAAAAAGAGCACGGAGTAAGCATAGTCTAAATTTGTGCCATGTATTTGCTACTGTTTGACCCGTTCACACAAAAGGTGAATCAGAACTGTAGCATGCCTAAAAGGCACTGTAGGAGAGTACTGGTAGTCTGGCCTCACTGAGTCTGAGTGCAGGTTGTATTCTGATGGTTTCTATTGGCCAAAGTTAAAAGTGATTTTAAGAGGGCATTAGTGACCACAGTATTCCTCCTGTTCCACCCAGTAAATGCATAATTTAAGTAAATATTAGGGTGTATTACCCCTGTGACTTTAGGAGAATCTAAAGAGAGGAACCAACAAGTAGTAAACAAAAACATTGTTGTGATTTATGTACAGACATGGAGTTCAGTTCAGTCCTGTTCTAGGAATTCTATCTGTACTGGAGGAAGAAGTCTTTTTTTCTATTCTCAGTACTTCAGGCTAAACAAAGTGAGAAATCCCCATTTTACCAAGAGGAAACAAAGCATTTACTGAAGAAACTCTTCACTGAAGCAGCAATCAAGCCCAGTCCAGCGTCCGTATATGAGGTAAAATCCTCAACGATAATCATCTTCCATCTAGAAAAATGATTGTATTGCCATAGAAAACTTTCTGCATAGTGAAATTGAGTGTAAACAGATATGTCCTTTGAAGATAAATATACAAATTTGTTACTTATTTCTTCAATGAAGACAATAGGGACTTTCTATGTAGAAACTGCAGAAACTGCAGAAATTGCAGAATGTGCAGAATCTGTCAGGTACAAAATATATCTTACTTAGTGTACTGTACCTTTACCTATGTGTTTGCTTTTGCTTACTAAAGTATCACTCCAATATATGTAGTAAAATATTCCAGTCTTGCAGCAAATACACATAGTTCACCTGTTCTGCTTTTATTTATTTTGTAACACAGACACGTATTTCCCCTTCTGGGCCCAGATATGGAATTCCCCCAGAACTACCCTGGCCTGAAGCTCAGAATGAACAAAAATAAAATGAAAGTCAATAAGCATAATACTTGCATCACTGCAATTTCCTAGTCCTAGAAATGGCCTATATTTTAGATTTGAGGTTGCAGGGTCAGGCAGTCTGTGGTGCTTGCTACCTCGTGGGATTTCTAACTTGTGAGGTGTCCATGTGTGTGGAAACAACTAGGCACCTGAAAAGCTACTGGTCTGGGGATGGTTTTCATTTTAACCATCACATAAATACTGTGCTTGCCTCACTCTCACAGTGGTGAAAATCATTCATTACAACTTTTCATTATCTGTTCTATATGCAGATAAATAAGAAAAGTAAAAGTATACACAGTGACAAGTTACATTATATCCAGAATCCATCTCTACTACCTATTTTTATTTGCTCCCAATTCTAAATCAATTAGTGGAAGAATATTTTCTATATTATGTTAGCATATGTCTCTGATTTCTTGTGCATGTCCTCAAGTGATCCAGACTGTATGTGAAAAAACCTGAAATTCTTCTATGACAGATTTTTTTTTCTTAAATATGCAAATATCAAAGCTAGATATTGAAAGCCTCCTTTTCAGACTCTTCTATTGATCACTCTGAAGCAGAAAATGCAGAATTCAGACTTCTCGCTAAGGAAGTGTAGATGCATTCAAAAGCTTTCACTCCAGCTAATAGATTGTTATGCCAGAATGAAATCAGAAAACTGATGGAAATTATTTGCCCTGTCAAGGACATGTTCCTGTGCACAGCATGATCTGTGACCTGTAGTAAATCAAGCATGCGTAACTATGAACTAACTCACTACTTTTCAAGACTAAGTTACCACTCTGTAATTAAACATCTGCATGACTTATCTTAGTAAAGATCGTCCATTAACTTGCAGTTATGATGTTACTATATTTCTTTTTCTTTTAGTTTGAAATCAAACAAAAAAAAAAAAATTTAGTTGTAAATTACTTTACTGCATTTTCCTAAGTAAAACACATTTTTGCATTACTTTAATTATTTCTTTCCTGGAAAAGCTTCCTGTATTACTGCACTTCTTTTGAACCAGGGAACATCTACTTACCATTGAATGAAGCGGATCTGAATGCTGGTCTGAACACAATGATTAAGGAAGGATTAGGATAAAGCAGTTTCTGATCTATGTCTGTACTGATTTAGCACCAGCCAGAACTAATGCTGAAAGGAGGGGGTAGAAATTTAGAAGAGGGTGAAAAAAAAAGGTGAATATGTCATTGAAGAGTGTTTTGATGTTTAGACATATGGAACAAAACTACATTTGAGGCAGGTCGGTGTATTTTTTGTCACTTACTGCTTTTTAAGTGCATTACCTTCCATCATGAACATTCATTTAATGTTGATTCTTTCTGTATAGATTTGAACAATGATATACTGCATTTCAAATCACCAAAGCATTTCACAAATATTATTGTGCAACTTCAGAAGAGAATGAAAATAAACCAACCAACCAAACAAACAAACCCAGAATACTGCATCTAAAAGTCAGTAAGGAGTGGACTTTGGGAAAAGAAAGTAAAGGGGTGCTTTCTCTAGGAATCTCAGCAGAAATTAAATGTCATGCACATGCTTCACAAAGATAGCTTGCATGTTTGAAGGTCATTACAGTCAAAATAGGACATTCAAATCTCTCTCTTATTTGTATAATAGTGGAGTGTATGAACCCTGAATGTCCTAGTTCCAGGCCAGCAAAGTTCTCAGTGGTTTGGGTTTGAATTGATTTATTATACAAGAAATAGTTTACTTCTGCCATGAAAATATGTGAAAGGTTGATCTGAGTTCTGCCTATGACCAGGGCGCTCTGGGCCACCATGGCATTAACCATAAATGACTGCAATGCAGACGCCTGCTGGAGTGACATTCCACAAACTGTAATACTGTGCACTTCTGCATGAGTGCTTTTGCAAGAACGAAACATTTGCTTAGGTCCAAAGGCAGCTATAAATAATTCTCTGAAAAAAAGTGGAAAAGGACAGCAGAATCTGATAGATGGATGTGAACACACACATAGCTAATATAACAAATAAGCAAGATGGGATGGATTACATTCAGCTGAATTTCCTCCTTGACATCTGTGGAAGAAATAGACAATCATTTTTACAAATTTTAGTAATCACGTGGAGGATATTTGGCAGTGTCAGAGACCAGGCTAAGGGGCTCCCATTTTTTACCACCTCCTGCAGCAGTGGCAATAGCAAATTAGAGATTTGCCAGGCTACTTTGGTTTTCTGCTCTCCCTCACACAAGTGAAATTATTATGTGTATGAGAAAGAGATGTGCCTGCCTGTCATGATCGTTCAGGGCTCTGAGCTGCCTGTGAAAGATATTTGGGCTGTTCTTGGTGTTTGGGTAGCTCTTTCCCTTGTCCCCCAGGAACAGCTGGGGCATCAGATGACTGTCCTGGCAGCTGCAAGATGCTTGCTGAGTTATGCTGAATAGGGTAAAAATCATCTTGTTGCAGGGAAACAGTACAAAGCCTTGTGTATACTTAGAGAGAACTGTAAGACTGAAGAAGTAAAAAGCAGATGTGAAGTGTGGTATCATGGCAAGTGCTGGAATTTTTTAGTTTGTGTCGAGGGAAATGAATCTTAGTAAGTTTTAGCAGTGTGGAGAAAAGGGGAGAAATACCATCTCTTCTTTACTTTCTCTAGGAATAGCAGGGTAAAAGATAAATAAGGGTAGAAGATGAGCAGGTGAAAGGTGAAAAGTTGTTTCCTGAACTCAACTCTACAGCTGGTATCAGGCCCAAAATCTCTGAAAGTCCTTGTTTTTCTAGATCTCGTCATCTTGCCAGCAGGTGAAGGGCAGCCACAGCTGCCACGTGTCCCAGATAACACATGGCACCTGAGCATCTGTCATGCCTCCTCACATCCCAGGTAGAAGGTCACTCGCTGTACTCCTGGGAAGAACTATTTGTCTCACAGGAACGTGCCGCAGGCCAAAAGCCAAGCAATCACAAGCTCCAGACTCAGATGACTGTTGTTAATAATTCCTTGTAGTTCACAACCTTTGTAACCAGCAATAGCTTCATTTCCCTAAGTGTCTCGGCTGGCAGCTATCAGGAGATGTAAAAAAACAGAGATAAAACAAATATATTATTAAACAAATAGCCACAAACTTCAGAAATGTAGACATTTCAGACATTAATGGACATAGATTTGAGAGTGTACTGAAATTTAGGACCTCACACAGTGCTTACTGATGTGAGGGGCATACAGAGCACAGTGCGCTGGAATGCCTTCAGCCTCACTCAGAGACTGGCAGCAACTAACTGTAGTACCAGAATGCAGCATACCCAGGGTGGGTTCTCACAATAACAGGATCCATACTAGTGATACAATCCTCAGCCATCCTAGAAATCCTAGAAAACTTGGAAAAGGAGACCTGTCAGGCTACTGAAAGACCAGATATTTTGGGATTTATCGTAAAAGATGCCATGGAAATTTTTCTTTTCTTAGGAAGATATGATCTGCTGTGGGAGAAAAAAAAATCCTGTAAACAGCAAAAACCAAGTTTCTTTAGGTCAGCTTGAACGCTGTCTCTACTTATTCTGTTTCCAGGAAAGGGTGCTGTAGCTCTAGCTTCTGAGCAATAGAAAACAATGACCATATTAATTGCTTAGCCATATTATGGGTTTAAGTAAATGATAAGTTTGGAATTTCCTTTAATGGTTTATTTACTATACTTGCAGCAATGTTTTGGACTATGTACTGAACCTTTAGATCTGTCATAAGACTTTTTCTTACTTTGCCTGGAGACACATAACATGTCAGCCTACTACCGTGAGCTATTTTGCTGTGCAGTGTTGGGGATTTGTTCACTCTCACCCAAATCAGATGGGATTGTGTTTATAGAACAATTTTGTTTTCAGTAAGCAAGAAGAATGAAAGTTTCAGTTAAGAAACAAATTCAGGTTTCCTGGGATGAGATTAATTTTACTTGATGAAATCCTCTTAAAGCCAATGGAAGACGTAATGCTCTCCTGTACCTTAAAAAGAGCAAAGATGAATTATGAGGTTGCAATAGTACTTATGAAATTGAACCTGGGATGTACTACAGAAACACAAAGTGAAAGCTGATATATATAGAAATCAGGGAGAAAGTTTTCCATACTAACGCAACTCTTCAGTTAGTAGACTTTTTGTAGTTTTTTATACTGAGATACACTTGCTAAATTCTGACACAGGAGGTATCATAGAAACTTTTGTGAAAATTATTGAGTACAGATAGGAACTACGTAGGAGATGCTATTGTGTCAACAGACTATCCAGTGGGAATTAGACTGTACCAGAGATGGAGTGGTGACATGTAACAGCACATATGAGCTCTAAATATTAGATTTGCCCAAGTATAACTTGTATTTTTGCATGAAACTCTATAGATTTGGAGCTACAGGAGAGCTTACAGAAGGGCTTTAGTCAAATAGTAATGCAAGGGTGGCACAGCAACTTGTGCTAGTTCATTAATGAACTGGAGTCACCCTGCTACTCTGACCTCTTCAGTAACCAGACAACTTGGGATAGTTTGAAAGCCTCACTGTAAAGCTACACTACACAAACTAAGTTACCATAAATAGTGTAATGCAAGTGTGCTAAGTCAAGCTAACTCTTCAGCTCTGTGAGTGGGTATCACATATGATACCCGGCAATCTCAAATTACTAATGGCATTCATACCAAAACACTACTTAATTTGACTTCAGAATTAAAGTAACTAGCAATAAATATGTATTGAAAGAAAAAAAAATCAAGAGAGACTGTGCTGTTCTGTTATAAATGGTATTGCTCGTTATTGTTTCTGCAAGTTCCAAGGTGTTTCATTGAAATAAGGTCTGTTTCATTAAAAAAAAAAAAAAAACTGTTGGTTAGCTAGGCTAACAGTCACCTAACCAAATTTTAGATGTCTAAAAGATAGACATTTAAGTCTGAGCTAGCCATTTTAGATTTTCCTTCCTAGCAACAGGGAGATTCATGTAAACTGTCTTTCAATCGCTATCTTAACACAAGTTAAATCTGTATCTGCCTATTTCTCCTCATTGAATATAAAGAGAATTGGGGTGAATAGTTCAGGCTTAGATGTTTGAGTTTTAGATGTGCAAATTACAGTAGATTAAATCTTACTCTTCCTCCATCTTCCTGCCAGTATGATCTCTGTCATTATATTTTCTTCTGATCTCACTATATCTCAATGGTAAGACTTCCTCAGCCTATTCTTGGGAATTGATTCTGCAGCACGGCAGATCAGAGGTCACAAAGCTTCTCCTGATATTCAATACTATCAAATTATTTCCACAGATTATTTCAGAAGCAAATATTTTAAAACATTCAACTGTCACTGACATTTGTTGTTTTTCTCACTTTCTTTTCTTTCTTTGGTAATCTCCTCTTTAGCATAGTTATAATGAAATATCTATATTTCAAAATACTGTATTTTATATTATTATGAGGACTTCCAAAAGCTTAAATTATCAAGCCATACACATAATGAGCAGAAAAAATATATAATAATAACAAAGATTTCAATAGTGCAATAAATGCAGTAAACAGTTTAATTTTCTCACCACAGTCTTTGAGTATTGCCTTTAATATGTGAGAGCTTGTCCTAGGGATGAAAGCAGAGCTCAGTTCTCTTGATTGTTGATTCTCTGAGTTCTCCTGATTGTTGGTTCTTTGAGTTTTACATTTTCTCTGAACAAGACTATTGGCTACTTTGGAAGCATTAAAAATAGCAGAAAACATGAGCAAGAAAGCAAGCGTAGCAAATACAATGGCTTATTTTCACAAAATGTATGATGATTGGAAAATCATTACTAGTGACATTTGGCAAAATAAATAAATAAATAAATCTCGCTAACAATACTTACCAGGCTGCATTACTTCTGGCCTTATTTCATAAACCAATACATTGCAAAACAACACAGAGCAAGAAACTTCATCACACATATTTTCCCCTTTGTTGTTAAGTGCTACTGTAATATAAGAGCTCAAAATACAGGCAGAAACATAAATAGCATTCTTCAGTTTCACCACATTTCCTTTTCTGGCTATTATGTCTGGAGAATTACAGAATCACTGAGATTAAAAGGGATTGCTGGAGCCCATCTTGTCCAACTCCTACTGAAGCAGGGACACCAAGAGCAGGGTGTCCAGGTGGCTTTTGAGGATCTCCGAGGAGGAGACTCCACAACTTCTGGGCAACCTGTGCCAGTGCTCTGTAACCTGTACAGTAAAGTGATTCCTGATATTTAGATGGAACCTCCTGTGTTCTAGTGTGTGCCCGTTGCATCTTGTCCTGGCACTGGGCATCACTGAAATGGGTTTGCCTCCATCCTCTTAGCACCCTCCCTTTAGGTATTTATAGATGTTGACAGGATCCCAGGCTGAGCCTTCTCTTCTCTAGGCTGAATGTTCCCAGGTCCCTCATGGGAAAGATACTTCAGTCCCTTCATCATCTTCACAGCCCTTTATGAAATCTTTCCAGTATTTCTCTCCAGAAATAAATTTCCTTTATTAAAATCTTTCCAGTCCATTTATCTTGTACCAGGAAGATCAGAAATGAACACAGTATTCCAAGTGTGGCCTCACCTGCACTGGGGAGAGGGGAAGGACCTTCTCCCTTGACCTGCTAGCAATACTTTGCCTAACACAGCACAGGACACCATTAGCCTTCTTTGTGGCAAGAACATGTTGCTGGCTCATGTTCAGCTTGGTATCCACCATAATCCTCAAGTCCTTTTCTGCCAAGCTTCTTTCCAGCTGGGTGGCCCCTGGCATGTCCTTCTGCCTGGAGTCATTCCTCCCCAGGTGCAGGATTTGACACTTCGCCTTGCTGAACTGCATGTGATTCCTGTCAGCCCATTTCTCCAGCCTGTCCAGGCCCTTCTGGATAGCAGCAAGACCCTCGGTATGTCACCCATCTTCAGACTTGCTGAGGGTGCACTCTGACCCATCACCTAGATCATTAATGAAGACATTAAAAAGGACTGGATGCAGTTTTAACCTTTTGGTACACCACTAGTTGCTGGCCTCCAACTAGACTTTGTGTCACTGATTGCCATTCTCTGGGCACAGCTGTTCGCCCACTTTTCAGTCCACCTCTCTGCTTACACATGTAGCCCATACATCAAAGATTTTCTGTGAGGATTGTATGGGAGAGAGTGTCAAAAGCAAATATACTCACTGCTCTTTCCTCATTACCAGCACAGTCATTTACACAGTCATTATGTAGACATTTATCAAGTTGGTAAAGCAAATGTTGATTTATTATTTGTTAAATATATATTTATTATACGTGTG
>VXAV01011507.1:0-20940 GCA_013399715.1 Alectura lathami
TTTTTTTTTTTTTTTTTTTTTTTTTTTTTGCTTTGGCAGGTTCTGTTGTTTATTTATATTCAGGTGAGTGACATCTTTGTAATCTACCTGTGTTTTTGTCAACATAAGAATAAATTTGATGTTGTGGAATCACAGTCCCCCTGGTGGGATGGGTAACTTCCATAGGCAACAGCTGTGCACACCATGAACTTGTGTCTCTAAACACAGGCCTAACAGGGTGTTAAGATTAGGAAGGGTAGGCATGACAGATCAGATTTAGGATCCTGATAACATCCATTGTTTTCACTTAATAAAATCAGTGTTTTTTAAGCGTTTTTCTATTTTATTTCTCCATGAGAGAACTCTGTGTTGGTCTTGAAAGTTACTTGCTTTTGGGTGGGTTTCTGTTGGGTGCAGAGATTCTAGGACAGGACTGAATCCTGTTCCCCTCTTCACATGCCACTAATCTAGGAACTCTGCTTTTCTTTCTTTGCTGCTGGCCCTCAGTCCCAGCTGATGCCTCAAACCCAGACAGTGTTGTAGTGTCAGTGCTAAACATCAGTGCTACACGAGGGTCACAGGCTGTCCTGCCCTGCAAGAGTTACCGCATGGTGTGGACCCAGGATCGCCTGAACGACCGCCAGCGCGTGGTCCACTGGGACGTGTACAGCACCTACTATGGAGATAACAAGATGGAGAGGCTGTGTGACATGTACTCAGCTGGAGATCAGCGTGTGTACAGCTCCTACAACCAAGGGAGGATATTCATGCCCCAGAATGCATTTACAGATGGCAACTTCTCTCTGGTGATCAAAGGTACTGAACAGCGTCATTTCTCTCCATGCTTTCTGCACAGTGGAGGATTCAGAACTAAACGAACTGTGTGCTTTCCAATGAAAACAGCTGTTTTACAGAGCATTTTTCTAAAAGTAAAGTTCTATTAAGAACTGGCAGTAGTATTTTGTTCCTCTTTGAACAAGTTCCATTTAAAAAGAAAACCAATAGTTTATTGCCTGAAAGTGCTGTGAACCTTTGACTGTATTTGAGTTCCTGAGCCGTAAGCCCCAGATTGTCATTCTTCCTATGCCATCTCTTAGCTAAACTGAAATTGGCTTCCTCTTTCCATCTGTTAATACAAATGTTCCATACAAGAGCAAATAAACTGAACAAATTATTGTGTTAAGTAAGATGATTCTTTCTCTGTTAACCCTCCCTGGTGCTAAGACTTCATTCTAAGCTATGTAAAAGCCCTTTTCCGTCCATAGAAGCATTTGGGAAATGGCATAAATGACAAAAGTAGTTGTCTCAGCATGAAACATTCAACTTCCTCTCTCTTCTCTCTTGCACTAGATGTTGCAGAGAGCGATGAAGGTGTATATTCGTGTAATCTTCACCATCACTACTGCCACTTATATGAAACTGTGAAAATTCAGCTGGATATCACCAAGAAAGGTAGGTGTGACAGCTTGGTGTCCCTTTCTGCAAGGGGCTGGATCTGGCAGCTGGAGTCCAGTGGCCACCAGGACTGAGCTGGATTCACAGTGGGGCTTGTGTGCTGGTTCTCAGGAGGCATTGCGTGCTATTCTGCTAGTGCCAGAGAAGAGCAGTGGGGATGAAGGGTTTTGCCCATGCCTTCTCAGTTGCAGTTCAGGGCACAGCTGCCGCAGGAGTCATGCAGTGCGTCAGGCTGCGTTTTTCTGTTAGACTCCCCAGGTTTCAGAAATGATGATCAACGTGTTTTTATGAAAGTCCTTCCCTTCTTGGCCTGTGCCAAACACTGCAAAGAGCCTGCTAGCTGTTTACACTAGGCAACCCAGTTAGCTAACTGTCCTGTTAATGCTGCAGCAGTAAAACATCCCCAGTAACAATCCGTCGTGAGTCAGGTGAGCCACAAAGATCCGCCTTGTAACATGGATTGCTGAGCTTAGCCCTGAGAAGCCCGTAGTTAAAAAAAAAAAAAACTCCTCAGGTACCACACCTTGACTCCAGCTCTACAAGCAAGTTTTTAAGGGCTGTTGGCACCTCAGTGTGTGCCACCTACACCACACGAGCATCACTATAGTGTTATTTAAATCCACCTATATATAGCACACAAGCAAAGCTACTGGGGCTGGTTGTGCTGGGAAGTTGTTGAAGTGCTGAGTTGTCTGAGAGGCTGATGGGATGGAAGAGAAGTGCATCACTTCTGCTGTTCTCACAGCTTCTATGCAGTGAGAACACCCAGGCTGGCCTGTGAGCCCCAATCTGCTCATCTGTGTTTTGATTCTTCTGTTATTCCTTTTCAAGAATGAAATGCAAAACAGCGTTCCTTGAACTTCTCCAGTAATTAGGGCATTTGTGGGTAGGAAAGCATTTCCTGCTTGGAGAATCGAGATGCAGCATGTTGAAAACATGAAGTCTGTTATTCTTATTCTATTCTTGGTCTGTTGAGAGAACATTCTTCCTGCTCTCTGAAGCAAGAGATGAACTCTCAGTTATAAGGAAAGGAAATGGTCCTGCTTAAAGCACTGACCGAGGATGTGGAAGATATGGGTGCATTTGTTCACTAACTGCTGAAGTGAGTGTGAGCACAGTACACTACCCCGTGGCACTTCAGGATCTCTGGAGGTGATGTGTTACAGGATTGCAGGCTCTAAGAGCAACCTTAGGTGTGCCTGAGTGCCCTTAAGCACAGGACAATTGTGTAAAAATGCACGAACCAAGGTTGTGCAACTTGTGTCATTTCCACAGCCAAAGCCGCAAAAGAGTACTGGGATGGAGAGAAGGCCGTGATCGTTGCCTTGGAAGGCAGCACCGTGATGCTCCCTTGTGTCAACCGGAACCACATCTGGACCGAACGGCACAGCGAGGAGGAGCAGCAGGTGGTGCACTGGGACAGGCAGCCCCCAGGGGTTCCTCACGACCGCGCCGACCGCCTCATCGACCTGTACGCCTCCGGTGAGCGCCGCTCGTATGGGCCTCTCTTCATTCGTCAGAAGATGAACATCACTGACACAGCCTTTGCCCTGGGTGACTTTTCCCTGCGGATTTCTGCTCTGGAAAGCGCAGATGAAGGCACTTACTCCTGCCACCTGCACCATCATTACTGTGGCCTGCATGAGCGCAGGATCTACCAGGTCTTCGTGATGGAGCCGGTGAGAGAGAAGAACGTGGTGAACCTCACAACCCACAACACTGCCCCAGCCGTAGGTAAGTGGCTTCTGGCAGTGGTTCTGGCTGCTGGAGGGAGGGAGTGTGATCAGGGCAAACCCTTGCCCTGCAGAAGTACCTCAGACACCACTGCAGTGAAGGTACCACTTGGGCAGCACTGAGGTTTCCTGTGTGAAGGTTTCTTATGTTCCTGCCCTTAACATCAGAGAAGTAGATGAGGTCACCTCCATCGCTATTCGTGTGGAACTCTGGTGTGTAGGCCAGGTTGTTTCTGAGCTGTTCCCATTCCACTGGTGTACCTGGAGCTCCTCTGGAGCTGCTTTAACATTAAGCTGCACCCAAAGTGGGGTGTCCCACCCACAGGGCAAATTACCCTGCCTGCAGCGCAGGAGTGACATCATGTCCTGCTGCTGTTTGGTCTGCTCCCAGCAGCTCTGCTGCCTGCTCTGCTCACATGGCCTAAGGCAAGCAGGCTGTTTTGCTAACTCCCTTTTCTGCTTGCTTTTATGAAACAGGAGGGGGTGTGGAGGAGGGGGGTCAGTTCTGTGCTGCCTTTGCTGTTACAACATGCTGCTGTTCGCATCAGCGCTTCCCTCCCTCTGCACTGGGGTTCAGGCTGCGCCAGGTGCCAGACTGTGCAGAATCAACCACCAGGAATTTTCCTCCACCCTTCAGCTATTTTTTTTTTTTAAAGCCAATTTTCACATTTTCCACTGCAGTGAGCTATCATTTGACAGCCTGTCCAAACCCCAAACCATCATGCTTAGTTCAGGCAGAAAAATAAAATCCCAAGTTTTAAAATTCGTATTTTTTAAGTCTTTTTAGTATAGTTCCTTATTAACTTTTTAAAATACTTATTGTGGTTTAATATGTATTGGCTGCTTAATACAAAAGTTTGACATGCTTCACATGTTTTTAAATAGGTCTATTCTTCTCTAGCAATTATTTTTTTCAAGTCACAGAAACCCAAACCTCCCCACTGGGATGCAGGCTGGTGCCCAGAAAGCCAGGCAGTACTGAAGAGAGGCAGCCATTGGGGCTGAGCTGACACAGAGGCCAGGACACACAAATATCAGTCTCTCTGCCTCTGGCTCTTCTTGCTGCCCTTGAGCCCTATCCAGATCCCATTGTGCAGATGGAAACTACATCTTGTTTCCACAGTTGCCCACCCAGGAATCTGTTCCTCTGTCTCCTACAGGCTATCCTGATGGTCGCTACCAGCTCAGATCCTACGAGTAATACAGCCCGCCAGGGCTCTCTTTGTTTAGCAGTAGTGCCCCACTGCTGAAGGAACTTGCCTTCCTGAGAAAAGCTATTTCCACCACCAAAAAGAGCAGCCTTGGAGGAGCTTTGTTCCCCAGGGGCAGGCAGTGCTCAGCTGGTCTGAGAGCACCACACACAAAAATGTGCTGACTTGATGGGAAAGTGAAGGAGCTGGGAGGCTGGTGTGCCTTTTTCAAACCCATTGCCAATGAGCAGCCTGCTGGGACATGCCCTGCTTGTGTAACAGGAAAGCCCAAGATACTGCTCCTCTCCATGAAGAGCTGTACAGAATTTTCTGGGCTGTAACTTAAAGCCAAAATGAAACATCAGGAGATAACAAAAGCAAAGCAGTGAGATTTTTCAGCAAGCAGCTATAGTTTCTGGCATAGCTTGAAGGCTCAGAGCCTTTTCCAGACAGGAAATTTCATCCTGTTTTGAACTATAAACATGAGCTCAATTCTGTTCTCAGTCCCAGCAGAATAAATGTGCTGTATGTCTACTAATGTAGTGCATTTTTACTCCGTATTTGCTTTGGAGCAAGTGATTGAAGAATAGCATCTATTGCGTCTCTTGCTTAGTGCAGAACTGTTCTCAATCCTTGCCAGCCTTGAAAAGAAAATGGGCCATGTATGTAAAGGGGCCAGTTGTGAGCTCTCTTGGTGGAGCTCTCTCCATTTTTCCCAGCAGAAGGATCTGATCCATAACATTTTGGTAAGGTAGTATAAAGGCACCTCTGTTCCAAATTTTACTTCTTTTCCAGTAGTTATATCCAATCATGTGAATGAATTGGAGGCAGAAGGGGAAGCCATGTTGATGCATACTGGAAGATACTGGTTCTGGAATGAGCCTGCATAACCCCGGCTTAAATTCTGGTACAGCTCCAGGAGAGTGGAGGACAATCTGTGTTACTTCCCTTGGTGATTCTCTTTGAGGCTCTGTCATTTAGCTGCTGGGTGATACTGAGCCAGCCATTACTCTGTGCCTCAGTTACCCCAGCTGTAAAATGGGATGTAGTCTACTGTCTTCCTGCTGATGCATTTTGAAGCCCACTGGTGATGCTTTGTCAAAAAACTGATGTGACAAGTATTTTTAGTATTACTTGATAGACTAAGCCAAGAAGGCCCAATGTTTCTGAGTATGTTTCCACAGCTTGCTATTCTAGTGAGTTCTCTGATGTTGACTAAAGTTTCAGTTCAGCTCCCACCCATCCTCCAGTACTGTGGGAAAGCAAAGAGCCAGGAGCAGGATGCATTTAGGTCTGCTGGCTTCTGGCTGCCCGCCTGCTCCGGTGGCTACCGTCTCATTATGGCAGCTACCCAAGAAGCCCTTCATGATGCTGTCATGTATACTGTTTGCAGCTTTGCAAGTGGCTTTTTTGGTTTGGTATTTCTTAGCGGTGGTGAAAAACACATGCTAGCTTTGGGCTGTAGAGCCAGGAAACAAAAAAACACGTAGCAATGCCAATAGAAGGTGGAGTGTTGCTGGAGTGGAGGGCTGGACTACCAGAACAGAGGGTGTGCTAAAACCTCCTGATTTTCTAGGACTACTGTTAGTATTAGCAAACAATCGTCTCTGGTTTCAGAGTGTTTATTTCAATCCACTATCATCTTGTGTGATTTTACATTTGGTGAGTTGGTGTTTTCAAATGCTGAAAACAAGCTACCCAGCAAACTGACCTTGCCTGCTTTTACTAAAGGTGGAGGTGACCCAGACACCGTGATCAGCTTCCTAACTCTTACCTGCTCTTGGACCTATTCTCTGAATCTTAATTTATATTTAGACATTTTCTGATATCCAGCAGTCTTGGATTCTTCAAGTGTTTAATTAAGAGATTTGTTGGTTACCTTAATAAACTGTTTACCTGCCCTGCTGTCATGGAGGGTAAGGTTGGACAAGATTATTGTTCTTGGTGATGAGTTTTTTCATGGAGAATATTGAGTTTTGGACTCAGCCTACTTACAGTACTGTGCTGATGGAAATGAGCAGTTTCTAACATTCCCAAATGGCCTCAAAAGGAAAACCAGCTGTTGAAATAACGATGAACTTGCTGGCTTAGCTCAACTGTGACATTCTTGTTCGTGCTGATAGTTCTGACCTTAACTGGTGTGCTGGAGATGTCACTTCACTTAAAGAGGAATAGCAAAATGCTGCTGGGGAAATCTGGCCGTGCTGGAATGCAATCAGCTGGACACAGCACTGTGTTTGATAAGAAATGAGACTGGCTGTCAGACTCTCATCCCTATGGCTGCTTAGTCCCCATGTTAAAATCAGTACTTGTTGTTGGCTTGTTTGCTTGAGACAGGCTCAGGATGAAGCGGTGGATTGAAAGAAATAGGTGTCATGGAGATGCAGAGAGGATATGGAAAGGTGCCAGCATAGCTCTGGCCCTCCTTTTTTTGGCCCCCGCTGCTGTTGCAAACATCAAACCTTGTTGTCAAAGAAAGCAGGGAAAGGGATCTGCTCTCACCCTGCTGATGTCAGGCCGTATTTAGCCTTGGGAATGTCCCCAAGTGATCATGGAATAACAGTGAGCAGCATTTGACCAGTGTCCATAGCTGAGCACTTATTTTAGGTAGAAAGGGAGAAACAGAGCCCAGGTGATTTGCTTTGAAGTGGGGTGACTGGAGGCTTGGACCTTGGATTTTGAGCTCCCTGCTCCTCCCTTAAGAAGACATCTGCTGAATGGCAGCATGGCTTTTGGGATGTTTTCCCCATCTTTCCCCTTATTCCCTCTCTGACTAGTTCACAGGTTAAACTCCCAGGAGAATAGTAGGTCAGAACTCCGTGCTGGTGCACTCAGCTCTGTTCTGAAGAGAAAAGCCTCATGCAGCACAGTGTGTCCTGTTGGTTTGCAGTCTGTTCCTGGGCTGGATTTGTCTAGTCCTCTGACTGCTGCAAGCAGAGAAGTCGCTCTCACTATATGTGCAAAGCATTGACCTATTTATTTGAGATCTACAAAAATGTTCCACATAAAAGTTTTGAGTTACCCTTTCCTGTGCTGAGGAACTGCAATACAGCTGCACCCACAAATGGAATGGAATCTTGGCTTTTCTTTGTGGGTTTTTATTTTATTTATTGATTTTTATTTTATTTGAAAGGAAGTTCATTCTTTGGCATTGAAAATTCCTCCCACTCCATAAATTATAACCCTTGGCTGGGAGTGGCAGCTTCATACTTCAGCTGTCTGGAGCCGAAGCAACGTGCTGTGTGTGTTGCAAGGGACCCGGAGGAGGCCACTACCCCAGAGTGGCTCTGGGCTGTCTGTTGTGGCTTCTTGCTGGACTTGCCCTCCACAGTAAACAAGAGCAGCATGCTGACAGGCAGGCAGCAGCACGGGAGTGTGCAGTGGCCACTCTTAATACTTCCTTCTGCTGGGAACATAGCGGTCTTGTGATGAGCACAGACGTCTTCCATCTGCTGGAGGTGTAGTGTGTTGTAAGTTAGGCAGTCATTTGCCTGTTACCTCTTGTAGAAGTTTCTCACTGAACGTGCCTTTTGGTTCCACGTATGGAACCGTGCTTTGCTTTGAAAGCCAATTCCAGTCACGTCCTGTTTCCCTCTGCGCTCAGATCCAAATGTTGTCAGGGGCCACAATGTGATAAACGTCATCATCCCGGAGGGCCGCATCCACTTCTTCCAGCAGCTGGGCTACGTCCTGGCGACGCTGCTGCTCTTCATCGTACTCCTCATCGTCGTCGTCCTCATCACCCGCAAGCGCCGGCAGAGAGGTGAGTGCTGGGAAACGCCATCTCTGGAGTGCTCTGGGAATGTCCCATGGCAGGAGAGCTGATTCTGCAGATAATTACTGTGTGGCACAGAGCTGAAGGCAGTGATCCTCTTCTGGAAAACCAGCAGCCTACGCACTGGGGAATCTGCAAGTGGCTGGGGTGAGACAGGGCTCTGTTTAGATCCCTGGCAAGTGGAAGGTGAATGGAGAGTGGTGTCTGTAGCACTTGATGGATGCCGGCCTAAGCAATGGGCTGGGGCTGGGCAGATGCAGCACTAGCACACAGGAGAGATGACAGACGTGCTAAATATTTTTGTAGCAAATGGGAGGTGGAAAGAAATGAACTATTGGGATGGCTGTAGTTTCTCATGGCTGGTCATGTGTGGATCTGGGAAGGCCATCAGGAAGCTGGTGGGTAAAGGAAGGCTGTGCTCCCTGTGGCAGTGGAACACGCATGAATTCTTGTGTGTTGGAGGGATTATGAAAATGCTCTTTGAAAGCATCACAGCAAAGAGCACTGAATAAGTGCTCTGTGTCATTGTTGTTAGTGTTATCTGGGAGATGTTGGTTGGACTGGATACAACTGCTCATTCTGTTTCTTCTCCCTGTTTAGGTTACGAATACAATGTGAAGAAATACGGAGAGTAAGTATAGTTACAGGATCTACTTATCTGTGAATAGAATACATTAAAAAGAACTTACTCGTCCCAAGCCTCTGCTGTCATTAGTAGAAAAGACAGTAAAAGCAAGATAGAGGAGAAACAGATTCACCAGTAAGGAGTATGATCTTCTGAAATCTGTTTGACAGGTTAAGGGCAAACACAGGAAAAATATCCATGTGCCGTGGCTGCCAATGCTGTCATCTCTCTGTCATACTTTCCCCAGGGAAGCCTTGTAGAAACTGAAAAGGATTCTGCAGGGATTACTGTGAAAATCACCAGTATTTAATAAAGAACGAAGTCTTCTATGAGTTTTTTCAGCTGTCCTCCAGATGTATAGCCAATAAACAATGTAAATTAAATTCTCTAGAAAGCTACTGTGAAAAAATGTAAAAGGAGCGAGTAATTAAAGGATGTGGCAATAACCATTTTTGACTTTCATTCCTTTTTCAGGAAGGATGTAAATCTTAAAGAATTTACAGTCGACACAACAGATCTGACTCAATACAGAAGCGAAGACTTCAGGCTGGGTATGCACCAGCGAGCAGCCATTCTCCAGACCTGGTCAAAACTTTTTATAACTGAGGAGTTCCTAATGGCATTTTGATGCCCATTTTATAGTGACTTAACTTCCTGATTGCAAATGGCAGACTTTTGAAAATCTCAGCCCTAGTAAAGGTACAACCTTTAAAGAAACAAGCGACAAATGTTAGGTGCCAAGCTACAGAACTGCTGCTATGGCCGCAGTAAGCGAGAGGTAAACAGAAGCTGAAGTAAAGAACAAAGGAATTGCAGAGGGTGGGTTGCAAACCAGGACAGCAGCATGTACAAATTGTGTGTGTGTCTCAGGAGAGCTTTCCTGTGAGCGAATTCTTTAAATAACTGCATCAGTCACCTTCATGTGACCTTCACCCAGATAATCCAGAGCTTTTCGTGCATGCTGGAGGAATCTGTGGTACCTGTGAGGAGCAGGAAGCTAAAGTATCTGTAACTGATTAGTGCCAGGAAAAAAAAACAACCTTAAGTTGAGGCATGTTTCCTTCTCCTGCTGAGTGGTTGAGTAACTCCATGAGTTACTCCTAGAGATCTGGAGATGCTGGGCCTGGAATACTTCAGGGTAGGGCTGATCACGTCTCCCTTGCCTGTAAAACTTTGTTTTCTTTTAATGTTCTAATGGCTGTCTGAATTACACTCCTCCCGTATACAGATTACAAAAACAACATCCTGAAGGAGAAGGCTGAGCAAGCCAGAAGCTTCCCAGCAAAGAACATTGATTTAGACAAAGGTAATAATGACCTGCTTCACCCTAATTGGTGGCTGTAGGAACCTTCTGATGGGTTGAAGGAGGGAGGAGGGAAGAACACAGTACAGCAGTGAGCTGACCAAGCCACAGTGAAATGAAGAGGGGTAAACATCATGACAAATGGCAGCAGGAATGAGAAGCCAGTTCCCTTCCTATCCTTTCATCATGGAGCCACAAGATGCAAGTAGTGATTAGGCTTTTAAAAGCTTTTGGCATGACACAAATAGAATTCTTCTTTATTGGAAAAAGAATGCCTAGCAGGGTTGGAATAGCGCATTCTATATTGCAACCTCAGAGAGAGATGCATCTCAAAAATGTACTGGCATGGTGTTTGAGAAGAAAATGCTGTGCAGAAGAGTTTTCTGAGTTGAATTAATTTATGGGCAATAGGCAGACACTTGCTTCATCCAACAAAAGCAAACAGCTCTCTCTCCCTAGAGGATGAGTCTCCTTTCATTTATCCAGTCTTAATTCTGGATATTATCCCTCAGCTTGCAGAGTTGCACTTACAATAAGCAGTGCTTGTAAGAAGGTTAGGTTCTGTGACTCCTGTTGTATGAATTTAGAATACAATAAATGTGACTGAAATGGTATCAAGAAGGGGATGATCTAGAGAGTCCATGAGTTGCCTTAGATCTGCAGTTCTTGATGCAGTTGTTATGATAGTTTGCCTACATTCTGTAGAGATGATCTGCGTAATAATTTATACACTCTAAATCTCACTGTGGGGTTATGAAGAGGATACTCGAACATGGTTGACTGCAAATGGTCACTTGTAACTGTACAGCTGATTCCATGTCATGGTGTGTTTCTCTGGGTGATTTGAAGTCTGAGTCCAGGTACTGACCTCCATTTCAATTTGCTTTCAGATTTCAGGAAGGAATATTGTAAATGAAGATGTTCCCAAGCTGCTGGCTGGACCAGAAGCTTCAGTCAAAGACAGATGAATGGAAAAGAGATGCCTTTTCATAATACCATGTCCCTCCAGTTACCATACATTTTTCATGTAGAGTTTCTCCCCAGTAAGCACAAGGGTATTTGCAAATGCTTCCTGAAAGAGTTAGACCATCTGTCTTGTGTGCATTTATGATGGGTTTTGGTTTACTTTTCTTCTTTTGTTCTCGCAGTCCTCCCTTCCCTTTTTCTTTCTGATATTATTGTTGTTTTTATGCATCAATGATTTTTATGAGCTGAATCAGCAGACCTTTTGCTTTGATGTTACTGCTTTAAATAAACCAACCTGCATCACTAATCTTGAGCCATCATTATATCAGGCACTTTTTTCATGCAATGTGTTCATTAGAAAAGTAATAGCAAAGCCTGATGGTGATCTCTCATATGCTGGTGTAAATCAAGAGGAACAGTACTGTCACTTAGCACTTTATGTATGCCAGGTACAAAGAATCACTTACTCAGCCCTGCACAATATAAATACCTCATTTTACAAATGGGGAAATGTCAACGTCCTCATTTTATGGGGGGAAAGGGAGGCACACAAATCCAGCTGCTTGCCACCAAAGTGGTGTTGGGATCAGCTCCAAAGAGCTGTGGAAGCTTAGCTTTGTATTTCTTACTCTAAGCTTGCTTGTTGATTTGTTTTTGTTTCAGTGCAAACCAAATCAAATTTGGCACGAGCAGACACTTTCAGCTGAAGTTGGAGTTACAGTGCTGTAATACCAGTGTCAGTTAGATCAGATCCAGAAATGTTATGGAGAGGGCTAAACTCCTGGAATCTGGAGTGTGATTTTCCTGCAGTCCTTGAGTGGATCCTGCCCAGACAGATCTTGTGTGCACATCAGAAAAAAGGTATGATCACAGCACAGGTAGACAGTTTGTTAAAAGGAATGACTTCCCATGAGCCAACCATGAGGAAGAAGAGTTACAACACATTCCACCAAATAGCCTGTAAGGCACTTTTGTGGGCCGTGGTCCCCAAAGGGGAGCCAAGGAGGGATATGAATCTCCTCTTGTGGATTTTGGCATTGTTCTGGGGAGCATGTGCCTGAGATAGTGGGGCTGGGGGCGGGGCTTGAGCAGTGTATCAAGTGGGGATGTCCAAAAATTTGTAAGCCAATGATTCAGTGTTGTAACACAAGTAAGGTGAAACGTCAGGAAAGTCAGAAAATGTTAACAGTTCTACACAGCTACTCTGACTGCTTGGGATATGCTGTGGCACCATCCCCAAACCAGGGCACACCCATAGTCCTTGGGGCACAGAAAAAAAAAAAAAGGTGTTTCCTGCCATTGTGAGCATGATGGCAGTGGCTTGTGCTCTTGTGATGTGTGTAGGTGGCCAAGGATTGCCAGCCTACTCTTTGGAGGTCTGAAGAGAATGGCAGAGGAAGGGGTTGTGCGTGAGCTAGGTGACTGAGTGGAGCTGGAGTAGGGTCTCCAGGATGTTGCAAGTGGTGAAAGTGTGAAGAGGAGCTTGTGTGGAACTGCTGTGAGGGACAGGAGTGGTTTCAGTCCTGAAGCAGTGCTGTCACTGCAGCTGCTATCTCAGCTTGGATTTCTTCCTGGGGATAGAGAATCCTGAGGTCTTTGCTGGTGATGAAGTAGCTGTGGTCCAAGGAGAGAATCTCAGTCTACCACCTAAACAACTGAGAACGTGACCTGCCGCCTAGAGTGGCATGTGTCCTGGCTGTTAGAGCCACCCTCGCCACTTACCTGGGAACACATCAGTGCTGCCTCACGGGGGCACGAGTGTGGCCAAGGTGGAAAGTGTTGTCCTGGCTGGGTGAAAGTGCCTGCTGCAGGAGCACATGGACTGTAAAGGTCCAGGGCTGATTTGAGAGCTGGTTAAC
Source organism: Alectura lathami (assembly GCA_013399715.1). Taxonomy (NCBI): domain Eukaryota; kingdom Metazoa; phylum Chordata; class Aves; order Galliformes; family Megapodiidae; genus Alectura; species Alectura lathami. Next base: position 12,886 of record VXAV01011507.1, read on the forward strand.
ACTATGGGCCACCCAGGTGTAGGAATCAAGCCTCATACAGCCCCTTTCTTTGCACTGCTACCAGCTTGGGTGTCTTGTTTACTGATGCCTGTGCTACAGCTGAGCAAATCCTGATCTTACAGTTTGCTCAGCCCTCCTGCTGTTCTCTAGGCAGTTTCTGTGATTTCTGCCTTTCTCTGAAGATACACCTGTACAAAGCGCTCGGAGTGGGCAGACCCAAGACTGGTGGTGAGGAGGGCATGGGGTTGGGCCCAGGTCCTTGCCCTTCTCCCAGAGTGTTCAGCCTTTGGTAGGTTGCTGGACCTGATTGGAACCCAGGCTGCATTCCTGCAGGTGTGTGAGGCTGCTCTGGTTATTCCATCAGGGTGGCACAGTCTCAAGTAATTGCCGTTAATGTCTTTCTGCCTCCCTTTCATGTCTATGAGTCAAAGGTTGGAGATCTTTACTTGCCAGTTCAAATTGCTTAGCACAGCTCATACAGACATCAGCTCAAAGTGGGGTTACTCATAACGCCAGAGGCATTTAAATATTTTATTTGACTTCTAGGCTGAAAAATAGCTTAAGGGGAAATAAATTAATATGTTCTCTAAAACAAGCACTAGAAGGGCTTTATGAGTTCCTCATCCTTGCTTTGATTGCACGTTTGACTTTGGGTAGTGGTCAGACATGCCAGTGTAACCCTAGGCTGATCAAGATGGGAGACCAAGTTGAGATTAAGGCCCTTTTTTCTTCAGAAGAGGCATATGCTGTGTGGTTGGGCTGAGGATCAGAACAGTGGTTTTCAAAAGGAGCCTGCCACATCCAGTATGTAATTTACTGAGTTAAAGCTCTGGCTGAAAGAGGTCCAGGCACGATTGCTGGATAACTACTTGTGCGTTTTCAAACTATTGAAAAAAAAAAAAAAAAAAAAAAAACTACGAACTAAGCTGANAAAAAAAAAAAACAGAAAACTGAGCACTAAGATGAAGAGTTTTTAAATTTTTTGTTTGTTTCTTAATCCAGAGGAATTATTACAGGCTGTTTGCCCTCAAATACCGATGAGGAGCCATTCAGGCCTTTTACATATGCACTTTGTATTCTGTCAGTCCTTGGCATTGGCATGAAGTCAGCATAGCTGATCTAGTGTCAGAAGCTGCACAATAACCCCTAATACTTCTTTTACTGATTACTTCTCAGTGAGTTCTCTGGCTCAGTGAAGGCAGAGGATTGCAAGTCTTTTTTAGGGTATTTGGATTGTCTGCATTGTAAGCCCTTGTTGTTGAGCAAGGCAAGGGTGTACAGCAGTGACCTTAGAGGGGGTTGTGCTAGATGTCAGCTGGTCTCAGGCTGCCTCAGTTCTTTGGAAGGAAAAAAATTTCCAAAAGCTTTCTTCGTAAAGATAATGATCCTTTAGGTTTTATTTCAGTATATGGAGTTGATATTTTTTTGATCCTCATGTTTTTGTATTTTGAGCAATTAAGATGTTATGGTTTTCTTATGATATGCTTCATCTATCTTGATAGGAAAACTGCCGTGCAGGTGTTTTTTTTTCCGCTGGTGTTTATGCTTGGCTTTGTTACTCAGTCTGTCTTCTATAAACATATTCATAAGCAACTAAATATGTTTTTAAATCACTGTAAGAATGCTGTAACCTATAATATATTCTTTCCCTCTTTTTATCATTACATGATAATTTGCAGGAGAGAGTACATGAGTGCAAATGGTAGGCTTAGATTTGTGAAGATGACATAGTCATGATCTTAATTGGACATAAATAGAAGGGAGGCTTATCTGGGGGAAGGAAAATGAGTACAGATGAAAGGGTAGAGCACCTGCATGGGACCAGTGGCTTGTGAAAGGGAGGAGAAAGAGGAGAGCCCATTTCGGAGAGTCTGGGGAAAAATTTTTCTTTCCATGAGCTGATGAGGTCTTAACTGAAGAGTTGGGAGTTTAATTTGAATGGAAGCTCATGCAGTTGTAAAGCTGAACAGTGCTTGTTTCAGGTGGGAAAAGTTATTTGTGACTTCTGCCAGTCTAATCCTCTGGGCTGAAAACACTAGTAGCTGCAGCATGCTTTTTAGGTTTAATTACCTCTGAAATACATGCAGCTAGTGCATTTGAGGCTGTTGCATAATGCAAACCAAAGGGTGACAGGTGGGAACCTTAGAAGATCTGTTCTAAAACATGTTTCTGATATGAAGTGCTGCAGCAGATGAACCCTTTGAGTTCATTTAGCTGATACAGATAGAGAAAGTTCCAGTGCAGTTTTATATTTCTGCTACCTGGTGATGGTACAGAGCCCGTGACTCAGAAGCGGGGGAGAGCGGAAGTGAGGAAACGGTCACACAGTGTGGTATTTGTTTGCCAGAAGAGACAGAAGGCCACTGACATATCAGGCTAGAAGTAGAGCCCCTTCTTTCCTGCTCTGTGCATGCAATGATTTCTCACAAGACTGAGAGGAAGGCTTGGTCCATACATCTTGTTTCGTTCTTCCTTGTTACAGAATTAATATTCATTATTATTGTTACTTAACTTCTACCATTTGTCATTGTTGTGTAACTCTCCTAGCATTTAAGAAATAAATGAGAATACAATAGAGTTTCAAGTTAAGGTTGATTTTATTTCTCGCTCTTTTGAGATTCTATCTAAGCTATCACCAGCATTAGCTAATTCTTCCCAATAGCAAGTTTAACCTCAGAGCATCCTGAAGTGCCTGACAAAGTGCAGATCTGATGCAGTAAGATATTCCAGTGATTTCAGTATGGTTTCCACATGGGGCATCATCATTTGTCTTGGACATTGGGCCCACAGACAAATTCTAGCTCTCCAAAAGTGTATAATGAACACTTCTGTGGCTGCTGGTGGAGTTTGAACCATTTATCACAGAGGTGAAGGCTGGCAGCTCCTTCAAAGTACATAATTCTGCAGGACCAGAAGGGAAGATAACATATCCTGCTGGAATAGTTAACGGCACAGTTCCGTAGTTTTCTCCCAGCACAGATTCCTCTCCTTGCAGAACTGACACCTTGCAAAGTTCCTGCCGTGCATTCTGTTCTTGGCGGGCTGCCACCGGCTGAGTGCTATCCCAGCTGGTGACAGAGTTCTTCCAGGGACACTGATGGAAACAGCTTGCATTGCTGCCTGGTTGGCTAGTGCAGGGTGCAGGTGCAAGAATTTGAAGGATCAAAGCAGGATATGAAACAAAAAGTGGCAAAAAAGTGCATTCACTAAACTAAGATTGTTGACTAGATTGGCTCTAGTAGAGATACTCTCTACTGAAAGTGTTCTTCTCTCATGGCTAGTTGGGATCATCCTGCAGCCAGTTCCGTGCCATTTCACGCCTCTTCGCTGGGGTGAACCGCACTGCGATGGCTCCTTGCACCTCCTCAGATGTCCGGGCAGTGGGGTGGGGAAACAAACCAAAAACGGGGTAAACGGGTTGGAAGCTGGAAGCCATGAGAAGTGGATGGGGAGTAGTTCCTCCTGTGGCTGAGAGCGAATGACAGTTTGTGATCAGGTGGAGTCAGGGACCACCTAAAACGAAGGTCTCATTCAAACTGCCCTTCCTGGGACTGTTGTGGGACTTCACTGCTCATGGTTATAAACCTTTAAGTCAGATTATCCACTGTGAGGTGAAGACAAGTGAGAACTCCTGAAAAATACTTTGGGCAGAGTGAGATCATCCTGGAACTGGTGCCAGTCCCACTGGGAAGATCTGACTCAACAGCATTTTTCTAAGATTTAAATTTACTTTTTTTTTTTTTTTTCTTAAACACCAGAGACAAAGTAGAGCATCATGCCACAAAAAAATTGTTCAAATTATACTGTTGATGCTGGGAGACAGAGATGCCAGCATTCTGCTGGACTGAGGTGACACGTCTTGGGTTGGATTTCTGTATTTTTAGTTCTTTGTTGAGGGAATATGGAGCTCGAGTGGGGTGTTTGAGGGCTTCTGGAATACAGATGCAGTGTTTGTGGGCCTGCTTACTTGTACTTGCCTGACACCATGGATATACAAACTGCCTGGTTCCCTCTTGAGCCCAGCATGATTTTTTTCTTCCCTACACAAACTGGGGAGACTGCAAAAACGGCAGCTGCAATTTTGCAGTTGTCTTCAAGAGTGAGGTCGTATAGCCTTGACTGCATAGCCTTGGCTAGCCCTGGGTGTCGTTTTGCCTGTAAGCCCTGCTCCTGTCTGGGGCCATCTCCAGCCTAGGCACCGCTGGTTATTTGTTGCTGGGGCATCTTGTTACTTTCCTGTGTCTCTGTAGGCAATGGGTCTGATGTTCCAGGAAAGCAGCTGGACACAAGCAAAAGCTAATTTAGCAACCGCAGGGCCTGCTCTGCAGACCACTGAGATTAAATATTTTCATTGTCTTCAACTTGTCTGAAATGAAGTCCAGATTGTCCCCGTTTCCCTTCTGCCTCCCAGTCTGGGGAGAGCAATTCCAGTGGAGAGGGCCTTGCTTGTCATTAACAGAACAGATTTCTGAGGGGAAGAAGCGATGCTGGAGACCTGAGAGAAGCAGAATAACTGTCTGAATAGACATTCCTAAGCAAAAAAACCCTCCATTGTTCCCTAGAGGTCAAGTTTCTAAACATCTGTGGCCCTCTGCACATCAGCTGCTCTGAAGACAATTGCTGCAGGGAAGATTTCCAAGCACTGCTCTCCCCTTTAAAAAAAAAAAAAAAAAGGTGCTGTGGCTGCTAAGACGTAGGAGAACCAGAAAATGGTCAAGGGCAGATTTATTTGTGCTGGAATCCAGCGGCAATGAAAGCCCTGAGGGACTTGCTGAACTGCAAGTCTTTTGCCTCCCTCTAGCGGTCCCTGTCTTTATTTTCTTGTGAACTGTGTCAGGGCTAAGGTCTTTGCTGACCTGACTGCCCCAGGCCAGCTGCACAAAGGGAGAACAAGAGGAAAAAAAGCATGCAGATCTCTCGGACCAGATCCATGAGGAAAATGACTTGCGCTGCATCCTGCTGATGGACGCCAGCTTGGGAAGCAACCTGCAGCTCTTACATCCATCAAACCTCTGGCTGTAGCTGTGTCTTGCTACTTCTCTTTCTCTTTGAGGATCCTTTCCATGTTGAGTTCTCGTTCTGCGCTGATGCTAATCTTGCCTGTGTGAGTGGGTATAGTGAGATGGAATCTTTGCCCCAGAGATGAAGAGTAGCTGCATGTCTCCAGGGCACTACCGTGATTCCAGTCTGGAATCCGTCCTGGCTGATAGTTGCCACCAGTTTAGTTCCAGACAACCCGTCCTGCTGGCCTCCTTGCTTGGACCATCAGTCCTGCAAGGAGCGTGGTTAGCTGGCAGTGAATGATGGGAAGCTTGCTGTGATGCTCACCGCAGAGATTGTGCTGTGTTGCTGAAACAAATGAAAACAGAGGTCAGAAAACCAGTAGCAAAACTGCCAGTGACTGACTCTTGAGAAGAAACAATCCTCCAAGTGAAACATTATTTTGTTCTTTTACAAATACTTTTTTGCAGGTGTTAAAAAACACTCATGAAATCTCGGAGTGGGTCCAAGTCACAGTTTTGGTGAGTGTCAGAGTGCTCAGCTCTTTTCTTTTCTTTTTGTCATAGCTCTTTAAACAAATACTGGTTTGCTAAGCTCCCAGAGTGTGATGAGCTTTTTGAATTCACCAAGACAAGCAACCAGCATCGCTGTAATTCAAAGGACACCTTTTAAAGAGGCTTGGCTGTTCTCTGCGTGGTAATGAAGTGCCCTGCTGTATAAATGAAGAAAAGGGTGAGCAGCTTTTATGCCTCAGGACACTATCTGCTCCCTGCAGGGGTCAGCAAGACTATTTGCTCTATAGCAAGAGATTTCATGCCTTACATTTATTTTCCACTGAAGTTTTAAGCACTGAACTCTGCAAGAAGCGAGATATTAGCCCTGGTGAGACAGTGGTTTGCTAAGGTGGCATGTTCTGCATTCCTGTGTACACTCTTTAATTGGATTATCTCATGGTTTGAGTGTAACATGAAAGTGGGTTATCTCTTCTGTGCTTTATGGGGACACAGAGGGCTTTTTGTGAGTCACAGATTCAGCCTCATCTTGTCTGTTCCAAGGCAGTCATCTGACAATTATCCGACTCATTATATTTTCAGTTGTCAAAAGTGAAAGCAAAGCCAACAGAGCAAGAACAGAGTTCTTTGCAGGTTTAGTCTTTGTGTGCGTATCGCCCGGTTCTCTGGGGAATTCAGGAGGTTGTTAAGTACGAACTGAAGAGACCAAAGGGCTGGATGTTAATACTTTGCCTCGGTTTTGTACTGAAAACATACCTACATAAAGCTCAGTGTCTCAGAAAATACAGCTCGTACTAGAGCTGTCTTACAGTTCTGCCAAAGAGATCCTTGCCTGTTCTTGCCCAGAGACTCTGACTCTGGTCAGTATTTCTAAAGGGATTTTTGCATTGACATCCAACAGCATCATTAGCCTATTTATTTTCTTCCGTTTCCCCTCCTCTATTATCCTCATTGTATATTCTTACAGCTTCATTCCCAAATGCTTTATGTTAGCTGTTCTGGTGTTATCCGGATCATTTCACTATCCCCCATCAGCCTAGGTAATTGAGAGTTGACAGTAGTACACACTGCAGCGGTGATGTATTGATTATTTGAATCCAAACACCGCGTTCATTTTTTATGATCATAACTTAATTCTGCTTAAATGCCTTTATAAATGGGAGCACAGGAAATAGGGGTGTGTCTTTGCTGATCTCCAGACCTTTAAGAGCATCAACATGTTCTTGATGAGTATGCTCAGGAGTAATTATACATCCAGAAAACAAATGCATGCAGTCGTTCATCCTTGATTACCACTGTGCCCTGTGCTGTTTGATTCTCTGTCAGCCCAGTGGTAGGCGCACTTCAGTACCTGCAGTTGTGTAAATGTGTCCTGATCAAGCCACGCTGGTTGGTCAAACATCAAACCTTTTATTCTCACATCTCCAGAACTGGGCCCTTTCCTTTTGAAACCCTGCAGAACAACAGGTGTGACTTGAGGCACAGAGTAGAATTTGAAAAAGAGTTTAAGGCAACGGGGTGCAACATTCATGCTTAAAGCTCTTGGGACTTGGGAACTGGTACTTTTTAAAGTTTTAGAAACTTGGAAATAATAATAACGGACCTTTTGGCAGCCTCTGATGCAGTTGACTCCTCTGTTTTATGCTGGTAAAAATCATTCCACTGCCACAGGTAATTCAGTCACTAAGCTGTGATTTATTCCTTCACAGAAAGCAGATGACTGTTCTGAGAAGTGAATGTCATCTTTCTTTGAAAGGGAAAAAAAAGAGAGTGTAATTAGCTTGGGATTTTCCTGAAAAAGTTGTTTTTTTTTTTTTTTTTTAATGTGGAGATGCCTTGAAACCCAAGCCTACTGTTCTGAAATCTTCATTTACTGGCTGTCATTTTCGGGGGTTTCTAGAAAGAAAGGTAGATGTGTCCCAAATGCATAAACTGCAAAATATGGCTCTCAAAACATTTTTCTCTGGACGGTGTGCTCCAAAGCAGTGACTCTTCTGCTGTTTGGTGAAATTTAGGAGACCATGGGTCTTGCTTGCTCTGTGCCAAGCACCTCAGTGGGACCTGTGCCCAACAGGCTTCTATTGAAGCAGCTCTTGAAAGCAATTTTTTTTTTTTTTTCTGAACCACGAATGTCTGTGCTTTCTTATTAGCATAAGCTCTGGAGCAGCCAACTGCACTGTGGAAAATTTTGTGATGGGCAGAGAACCCATGAGCTCATTGCTTGAACAAAGCCCATCTCAGCTCTCATGAAATATGAAGGGCACTGGTCTGAGGGGAAAGGGAGAGCAAGTTCTTGAGATACCCGAAAGCCAGGACTCTGCCTGCATTGTGATGCTGGGAGAAATGTCAGCCAGCTCTTGGCCCTGTCTTGTATAAATAATATTGGAAGGAAGGCCACTGAGTTAGGACATAAAGCTTCAGCAACTGAATACATACGCGGCAATGCTGGTTCCCTTGGAACCAGGCTCCCTGTGCCCGCTCCCTCGGCCCCAGCGGCGGGGGGCCCTTCCCCGCTGCACTGCCGCCGTGCCGGCGGGGGGCG